>OX359284.1:41421134-42016134 GCA_947179155.2 Hedera helix | reverse complement strand
TGTTTATGGCTGTTTTGGCATGTGTGTATCTTCATTTTGGGAAGAAAATTCGAGGCAATAACGCCGAAGGGTAGGCAAAATTATTATTGTTAAATCCATAATTTTAATTTTCTTCTATTTTTACCCTGTTGAAATAAATTATATATGTAATTTGAATTTATCATACAAATAACTCGGAGAGATTAATTATTAATTTGAATGTTTTTTTTTAATTATTAATAGTGCTGAGAAAAAACATGGATTGGCTATATGGAGAAGGCCGGTGATCATAAAAGGACTAGGGATTGTTTCTCGGATAGAGCTAGCCTTTTTTGTCATCTTCATTGCGCTCTTGGTTTGGTCTTTCTCAATTTACTTGCACATCAGTTTTGCTCAAATCACTCCAAATTCCGCAGCAAAGAGTGGCGAAAAAGTGTAAGCATTAATTAATTTATTTACATATTTACAAGTAAGAAAAAATTATAGAATAGATTAAATACAAAATTTTACCTACCTAACTTTATAATATAACAAATTGCTACCTCCTCGTGGTACAATGAGAAGTGCAAAAATAATAATAATAGTACCATGAAGTAGCAATTTGTTATACTCAGGTATCATGCTTCCACAAAATGATAAACCCGGGCTATAGTTTTGCATTTTAATCTAAAAACTATCTACTAGCTAATAATAATTTAAAATTCTAATTAATTTTTATGAATGGAAGATGCATAATATAGATGTTGAATGGAATTGACAATATATTTACAGTTGGGAAGCCAAGTTGGATTCTGCAGCACTAAGGCTAGGTCTTATTGGGAATATTTGTCTTGCATTTCTATTTTTTCCGGTGACACGTGGCTCGTCGGTGCTGCCGTTGTTTGGACTGACGTCGGAGGCTAGTGTCAAGTACCATATATGGCTCGGCCATATTGTCATGGCCCTCTTCACGGCTCATGGGGTTTGTTACATTATTTTCTGGGCGGTCACAGACCAATTATCAGAGGTAATTAAGTAATTAAAATCATTCCATTCATGGATTATATGTAGTATTTAAAGTGTAGTTGTAAATTAAATTCTCTCTTCCTACACATGAAACTGTGACGCATTCAATTAAATATTGTAACTTAACTGATATACACGACTTGTGAGTGATTATAGACACCACCTGTGAGATTAGTCCTATGAAGAAAGAAAGAACCCACTTTCATTATATAGACTCGTGTTATAAATGTGTGTAGTTGACGTGCAATCAATGCATTGGACAAACTTGTCTAGTTGTTAAACATATACTGACTGACTCGACGACGACGACGTACAAGCAAAACATATGTATACGTCAATATGTCACTATTAATGGCTCTCACAAGGTTTGGTTTAGCTTTTAGAGATTTGAGATAGATAAGAATCAAGATACTTCAAAAAAGTGTTGTACGAAACAGAAGAAAATGGTTAGGGTTTGTTATATTTTCAGCAGTGCGTTATGCCTTTTCTCACATTTTGTCCCCATGCATAATAAAGTCGCTTCAGGCCACTGGAGAAGGCCAAGGCTGGTAGTCCTTTGTTTGTGACAAAAGGGATAAAGCACATACAATATTGGATGGTCAGGATTATCTTGTGGTGCTTTAACTTTAGTCTGATGGTGGGTTCTCTAGTTAGAAAGTGACACGTGGACGGTTGAAAATTTTGAGTTTATTCCCTCACGTCTGGAGCTGATAACAAGTGACTCCAGTAGGCGTATATATATCCCTGCCACTACCAAAGTGCTCTAATGGTCCATAAAAGGAATTTTTAGTTGGGAATTTTCAATTAACATTAGGTGTGCGGATGGTGTAATTTAGTACAGTTTCAAATAAAAATCACATATCACATATCAAATTATTTTGATGCGGTTGTTTAAATTAGAAACCGCAACATAAAATTACTTATATTGGTATGAAACAGTTTTTAAAAATGGGGTGCGGTTTCTAAGAATGTGATGGGATTTCAAATAGTGCAATTTTGGCTTTAAAACTAATAGAACAAAATATAATAAATATGTCATACTTTTTAAATTCCAAATAAATTTAAACATCGTTGGCTTGCTAGTAAATATTATACAACTACAAAAAGTTAAATTCTTGAAAATTTAATACCATAAAAAAAATTATGAAGATACATATATTGCTACAAAATAACCATTGTTTCAAACTTAAAGTTTTAAACTATGCAATTAAATTTAGAACCATACATAAATACAACTTTAAAAACTCTTGAATATATACAAAAACATGAGAAATATTAAAAAAAATTAGAACTCTAAATGGGTGCGGTCTCTATGCCAAATTAAAATTTCAACCGTAAACTACCGAAAAACCACAATATATATGCCACCGAAATATTGGTGCGGTTTCTTTGGTATTATTTTTGCAATTTTTCTTGCGGTTTCAGTTGTAAAATTGGTTCCTGCTAGCTCTCCTAACTAACATCGTTTTCACTGGGTTGAATCTTTTTAAGTCTCCAGTACTATACCTCCACTCTAAAATGAAATTCCTTATAACAAGTAGCACTCGGTAGCACACATGCTCCATATATAAATTATGCGGAATAAAATAAAATTTTAATAAAATTTAGAGATCTAAATAAAAAGATAAAAACATTAATATAAAAAGGAAAATATAGTAATATAATTAAATTTATAAGGGCAAGAAGAAAAAAATTAGTGTGCATAAATCATGATTCCGTCAGACTCTGGGTAGCCGCTTTATAATATAGATGATAATATTCTTTTGTTATTTTGTTCACGTGTATCTCAATAAAAATAATAATAATAATAATAATGTGACAGAGAATTAAATAGACACAGTGATAGTAAGTGATAAAATCACCATTGCATTGAATATTTTTGGTCATGGTGTTTTTCTTGCTTGCATGCAGATGCTGAAATGGGCTAAAACTGATATATCAAATGTAGCTGGAGAGCTGGCTTTGTTATGTGGATTATTCATGTGGGTGACAACTTTGCCTATCATAAGGCGAAAGATGTTTGAGCTCTTCTTTTATACTCACCATCTTTACATGCTCTTTGTGGTCTTCTTTGTGTTCCATGTTGGCATCTCTTTTGCCTGCATTATGCTTCCTGGTTTCTACCTCTTCATCATCGATCGATACCTCAGATTCTTACAGTCACGACGAGGTGTTCGCCTAATTTCTGCTCGCGTTCTTCCATGTGAAACTGTTGAGCTCAACTTCTCCAAAAGCCGAGGTACATATATACAGTGATGAAGGCAGAATAAGTATTTAGCACAGGTTTTGGGACAGCGCCACTTGACCCAATTTTTTTTAATAATTTTATACTTTTAGATTGCATATATAAAATATATATTTAATTATAAAAATTATTAATTCTATATATATTTATATGCATGTATATATACAACTTATTGTAGACTTTTTTAAAGATAAATCGTTTATAAATAATTAATTTTTACAAAAAATAATATAAAATAAATTATTAATTAGTTTAAGAAGATTATATGAATATACCTGTATAGAAGAGGTAAGAATGATATGCGTTTGAGACTTAAGTGAGAAAATTATAAATTTTCAATTTTACCCCTATAATAGAAATTTTAAAAAAAATTCAATGGGGTCCATTTATATATAACTTTTAAAATTTTTAAATTTTGTTATATATTATAAAACAAAGAGGGAGAGGGGGGGGGGGGGGGGGGCAATTACTATGCAGCTTCGTCGCTACATATATACTCCCTCCGGCCCAAAATAACTGTTTAATTTTAATTTTTTAAATAAAATTGACTATTTTAAAATTAAATTAAGCATATATATACACACACACACACACATTTTTGAAACTATAAAAATTGGGTTAGCATTAAATTTTAAGGAGTTTCTATGGTTATAATCCCCTTCGCGCATATTTTGTCAAAAAATGGTACAAAAATTAATTTTAAAAATATTCCAGTTGATCCAAAAAACATAAAACTAGGCATTTATTTGGGACAGATGGAGTAATACATTAATACATTAAATAAATATTTATATGCATAATAAGAAAATAAAAGATTGTACTGTATCCAGTTCACAAGACTCCCGCACATATATTACAAAGTCTGAGAATGATCTTGTGTAAGAAAAAGGTCAAAAATTTAATGAGACCCTCATTTTAGGATCGTTCTCGTGACTACCTATATTTTAACTGATGTAATTTCACATTTGTTTTATGATTAGATTTGAGTTATACTCCAACAAGCATTATGTTTGTGAATGTGGCTAGCATTTCCAAGGTGCAGTGGCATCCTTTTACAATTACTTCTAGCAGTAATTTGGAGCCTGAGAAACTAGGTGTCATCATCAAAGGAGAAGGAAGCTGGTCTAAGAAGCTTTTCCAAATGCTTTCTTCGCCTTCTTCAGTTGATCGGCTTAATGTATCCGTCGAGGGACCTTATGGACCTGCTTCAACTAATTTCCTAAGGTAAAAACACAATAAATTTTCATGCATATAGTTAACATGTAGATATATGCATGCTGGCTCTATATGTTTACTTGCATACATGACTTGAGCCAATCACGTAAAAATTTACAATGAAAATTAAAAAATATGCAACTCTTTCTCATACAATTAGTATAATTGCGTTGTTTTGGTAATCATTTTTTTGTAAAATATATGTAAAAAAAGTTGCATTTGTATTGAAATTTTTTGTATCCACGGAGTTTTCATTGATTCTTTCTAGTGTTTGTAGTTTTGTATTGCATTTGTACTGCATTTGAAGCGATTAGTGCTACATAAGAATGAAACTGTCATAATGAAATTGTTTGCTCTAATACCATGTTCAATAAGATAATTATAATTTTGCAGGCACGACACACTAGTGATGGTAAGTGGTGGAAGTGGCATCACCCCATTCATATCCATCTTCCGAGAAATCATCCACATGAGTGAGACATTGAAATGCAAGACTCCACAAATTCTTCTCATCAGTTCATTCAAGAATTCCTCAGACCTCACCATGCTAGACCTCCTCCTTCCAATCTCCGGCGCACCCTCAGAATTCTCCAAGTTGGAACTACAAATAGAAGCGTATGTGACTAGAGAAAAACAACCAACAATACAAAACCAAAAACACCCAACAACTATTTGGTTCAAACCAAATCCTTCAGACTCGGCCATAACTCCAATTTTAGGCCAAAATAGTTGGCTTTGGCTAGGGGCCATAATATCATCCTCTTTCATTTTGTTCCTAATCTTGATGGGGATTTTAACTCAATTCTATATATACCCAATTGATCATAACACAAATAAAATTTACTCTTATTCTTCAAGAGGGGTTCTAAACATGCTACTCATTTGCATCTCCATAGCCATTACTTCTAGTGGTGCTTTTTTATGGAACAAGAGACATAATGGTATGGACGCCAAGCAGATTCAGAACATAGAGGGGACAACGCCGGTCGGATCGCCAAGCTTGTGGGTTCGTAATGTGGATATGGAACTCGAAAGCCTCCCACAACAATCACTTGTTCAATCCACCAATTTGCACTATGGTGAAAGGCCAGATTTAAAGAGTGAGTTCATTAATCCCTTGCATATATATGCCATATCTCAATTCTCAAAGTATGATTATAAAGCTAATATTTTTTATATTCTGCAATGAATGTCACGTTTGAGTTTTATTTTTGCTGTGAAAATGACGCAAAAGTAAATATTTTGAACAAAATACAAATCTAGTTGTGATATTTGTTGGAGGATGGAGGGGAAAGTTCACACTTTGTATATATGGAATTGACATTATAATTGTTAATAAATATTGCAGAATATTTATTCGAACGCAAAGAATCAAGTGTTGGAGTTCTTGTTTGTGGCCCTAAGAAGATGAGACACGAGGTTGCAGGCATATGTTCATCCGGTTTGGCGGAAAACCTGCATTTTGAGTCTATAAGCTTCAGTTGGTGATCATTTGAACTAATGGTTATTATGCAAAAGAGTGGTAATTTGAGATTGTAATGCAATATTTCAAATGGAATGTTTAGTTTTCTTGCAGTTTCCTTCTCTTCTATTGTTTAAACTTTGAAATGTATTTGTGTACGGTGGTGATGAAAAGTTGAATAAAATTTTGTTTATATAAATCGCAGAATTAATGGTTTAGTAATATTGGCGAGAAAGAACTGGAAAGTTTTGCTCACCAGTAGCTTGCGAATGCTATCAAGGTGCATTACGGTCTAAGGAGTAAACCTTCTGTATTTGGTTTGAAGTCTTGCTATATATATAACACGGCAAATTTATACCAATAGTAAATATAAACGTATATAGGTATACAAAATATAAAAAATTAAAATAAACTCTAAATTAATTTATTCTATTTATTGCTTATCATAAAATTTATCGACATATAAATCATTTCCCATTTGTTTATAGCACTATCTTTATGAAATATCCTTAAATGAAAATTCATTTTCAAAATCAGGTCCCCGTAACAAATCAAATCTATCTCTATATATAAAACTTTGATACCCGAAAGAACAAAATAACTTTTTATAGATCTTTTATTACTTACGGAAAAATTAAACTGAAAAATAAATATTTATAAATTTGATATGATTTTGAAAATGTGAAAGTCATATTTTGACATAGAAAAATTAGTGAATCTTAAACAATAATAGATAAAGTTGTCCCACATCACCAAATTATATAATAAATTAGGAGATCTAGTCATTCAACACAAATTGATATATGAAATTACAAGGATCAAAGTGAAAAAACGCTTTGTATAGATGACAATCCTTAGGCTCCAGCTCGAGTTACAAGTGAATAGCTAGACTTATTTAATTACACAGACCTACATAAGCCATATCCACACGCTACGAGAAAAAATACTATTTTTGACAAAAATTCTGTCGATAATAACTCTCTCGGAATTAAATTATACTTGACTGAAATTCCGTCGATAATAGACGTACTTCCGTCGAACATTATATTGGTGCTAACGAAAAAGTTGGCACCAAGAGTGAGTATCATTGCCGAAAGAATTCCGTCGATAATACTATATTTATAAGGGAATTATTTCCAACCTAATATTTGGTCGAAAATAATGTAATTTTGATGAAATTTATTCTGTCGACAATTATTCCGTCAGAATTAGCCAGTTTTTTTGTAGTGACAAACTGCATGCTAAGAAAATATACAACTTTCCACCTCCCCCTCCATCTCCGTCACCTTCGGCCGCCCTGCTCAGATGGAGCTGTTTCTTTCATTTCTTCTCCCCAAAATGAAGAATTAAAGCAAAATATATTCGTACAAATTGTAAACTAGGGCAGGCCGCATGGGGGAAAGTACGAGCAGAACTACAGCATTTTGCCTCCAGCAAGAAATCACAAGTGCAATATCTACAAAAAAATAAAAATGTAGAGCTAAAAAAATCAAAACTCACTGATTATTTAGACCATAATTAACGTGGTCGAGAAAAAAAAATGAACCTACTAAGACAATGACAAGATGCTTATCCATTTCTCTGTGATTTGGCTGGGACCTTCAACTTGAAGAAAGTAGGATAATTACATCAGCCATTATATAAAACAACTGAATAGAAGGTACCATTGGTACTCAATAATCCCATTTGTTTCATCACGTCTCTTCCAAATCTCCCGTCCAAGAAAGCTAGCTTCTCTTCCAATGCTTCAAGCAAATCATGGTACTCAGCGAGTGCTGAATATGACTGAACGTGCACGAGGAAGTCAGGGTGATGTATTTATGCAAATATTAACCGTAAGCTGTAAAGCTTTGACACATATATACCTGCAGAGCAATGCTATATGATTTCCATAGCCGCATATCATGCCTAAATAAATCAAAAAGCACCTGCACCAGAAGATGAGAGATATGTCAAGACAAGGCAGTGCAGTGCCGCATTATTAGCATTCCTTTTTTTAATAACAATGGTTATTATACGTCAAAAAAATGGTTATTATACAGCTTCAGTCTTACGACAATACTACAATTTCAGCACTTACACTTTTGACTCTGGAGGCAGATGATTCTTTCATTGATGAAGCTTGGAATTGAAGGTGATAGACTGTTATTAATTACAACTATCCTACATGCACCTAGAAAACAAAATTCGTATTGTTTCATCAATTAGAATAGAAATTTTACCCGGTTTAAATCTTTAAAAATGACATCTTCGGTCTGATAAATTAAAGTAATAAAGTTTAAGGTTTGATTCTTATTACTAACAATAAAAAATATACATCTATAATTAATCTAATGCATACTATCAAATTTCATTCTTAACATATGTATGATTTGATGGAGACCATAATGTTTCATAAGGTTAGTTCAGAGGTCAATAATTATTCTTGTAAGTTCTACTGAATCAATCTTTTATTCTAAATTTGAGTGAATTTTATATTATTGGATGTTCTAGTGAAACTTACTTAGGTCATGTTCGTTTGTAATAATAAAACTTGGGATTGGACTATTAATCATAATCCCCTTATTTGTTTTAAAAATTGGACTTTAAACTATTAGTTCAAGGATAACAAAATGACTTAGAATGTGAGACTATTTAATATTATACCCAAATCAGGTATTATAATCTCTATCATTTAAGATTAAAAATTTATTGACAAAATTAAACTTTACCTTTTTATAAAATGACCGATGCCTCTTATAATTATATCAATCTATATTCACATTACTGAAAATACGTTCTCTTTGTTATTACTGGTAAGGGTATAATAATCCAAACGATAAGTTTTCATCCAATCATTTAAATAATCATGTACAAAATAAATATAACATGAAATTATTTTAAATTATCCCATGAATAATCTCATTCTAAACAATATGTGACTAGAATTATTTAATTCTAGTAATCTTGGAATTGTAATTCTTAAAAATATAGTTTCTGAATTATAATTTTTACAAACAAACCTATCGATAATATTTAACGTCTATCGAGAACAATAATCTCAACTCATGAATCACTTACAATTATTTTGTAACTGTACATTGAACAAGAAAACTATATAGAGGAGTTATAGTAAATTCACTTACTCAATGCACGAAGGTTATTTCAAGGTCCAATGTATAGAAAATAAAGGCCAAGTACAAAATAGGGTTTACTTGAGTTGTCTAAATAGACCATCAAGATTCTAATTCAATGTACTTAATATACTTATACGCCCATAATACTAGCTAGTCAAATTAGTACATGTAAAGCTCTTCCAATTTGAGAGATGGGGGATGAACGGGCCTTCAGATACATTTTAGTCCTTTTGTGTATTCAAATTGTGAGAAATGAGAATAATTTTATGGATAGAGATCAAAAGCATGTTACATCATTTCAGACTTCATTCATGAAAGGGAAACAGCTATAGGGACCAAATACTTTCAAACCCTTTGATTAGACCACCACCAAATAACACTTGTATACAAGATCCAAATCAACACTAAAAATTAAATAAAAGGGAACCAACGGTGAGGATGTATGTGTAGGATATAACGTGATTGTGGTTGTCACAAATAATTGATCGTATATCGTCTCAAAATATATAATTTTAAAAGTTTTGTTAAGGGTAATATTTATTTCATCATATTTATTAATAATAATTTTGTTATTTTATATATTATTCTTGTAATTAAACCTATTTCTATTTTTTTTATTGCCACAACCAATCAGGTGTAAAAACCATAATAATATTTTTTTTCCCACACGCACATAAGAGAGAGATTGTTTGATGCCTCATTAAGTGTATACATGAGATGGAGTGATAGAGACATGGATCAAACATTTGGTTCAACTATTGGGACCCTCCTCTTCCAAACAACTTGCTATTCTACTATTTCAAACCCTTAATTATATATGCACGACCACTTCCTAATGTGTAATTGGTAAAAATAAATAATCCAAACCCTACAAATTTTGATGTATACAAGCCCATTTTTTTAAATAAAACTTTAATTTTTTCAAATGCGTCCCTGATATTAGCAATACAATAGTAGTTATGGTAAGATGGTAAATGTATCCGGATGAAATTATATATTAAGAATTTTACTAATTTATAATGTAAAATTATAAATGTATTTTTAATTTTTGAACTGACTAAAAATAAAAATATACTATAACCAATAACAATTATTTGAATTCATTGTTTTTTAAAGTTAAAATAGTTTAAAGTGTTTGAATATGTATATTCATTCATTCATTCGAATGTTTCAGATAAATCATAATCAAATCTATTTTTTCATCCGCTCATTAGGACAAAATTATTATTTTATTTAATTCATTCAAATAATCTCAAATATTTAAAAATTTTATTTAATTTTATCAAACAGTCCCCTAAGACTTTTTATTGGATGAAGTGCGAGGTGAAGGGAATTCAAGAACATGATAGTTCAGCAATTGGGCCACAAGCGTTTCGTCTTAATCAGACACGGGCGAAAGAAAAGCCCAAAACATTGACATCTAAAGGAGATAGGGTGTCTGATATCCACATCTGGAGCCATGATGGGTTGTTGGTTGGCGAGGGTTCGCACCATCGACGAAAGTTGTCCTTGTCTGGTCCACCCCTCATGGATAACGAGCCTCTTCATTTTCTTTCTTTCTTCTTGTCCACTGTCCTCGTCGTCATGCCTGCTTGCCCTTCAAAGTGGACATGCCCCAATTCTTGATTACTAGTTCTCCTCAAGCCCCACCCATTTTTGTTTTTATGCTACTTTTTTTCCATTAGTTTCTTTTTGGTATAAGTTGGTTATTAGCTTTTGCATAATTATTAGATTTATAATTTGTAATCTTAGATTTTACTATGATTAATAGGCTATCATTAGAAGCACTCTAAGTTAATACACATCTTTTCATTCAGTTGAAAAAATTATAATAAATTTATAATTATATTCAACAACAGATGTATTAAGCAGCCCTTTGACAAAAAATATCAATAATCGTGTAACTAGTGTATATATAATTAGGGTCCTCTTAGCATGTGACACATGCTAAACACAGAAAATAAGAGATAAAACCCATTAAATATTATTTATTTATATATTTACACTGAATTCAATATATGGGGTCAACTAGTATATTATTTTTTTATATATTAAATTCAGTATAAATGCATAAACAAATAATATTTAGTGAGTCTCATCTCTTGTTTTTCGTGCTTAACATATATCCTTAAGGCACATATTAAGAAAACTCGTATAATTATACTAAATACAAAAATAAACACTGGTTTGCCACACACATACACACACAAAGGGGTCTGGTTGTAAATTTTTTGAAAAAGTGGTGAAATCAGGTAGGAAATTAGAGGACAGTAAAAGAGAAAAAAGAAAAAAGAAAAAAAAAAGGAGATTCGTGAATATTGTTTAGTACTTAAACAATGATTAGACTTTAGACCAAAGCATATATATCCATACTATATATTTTATCTTATGGTCTTACCAATATTATTATAGTAATTATTATAACTTTGATTAAGACAAATAAAATACTACTAATACAAAAAGAGAAGATGAGGCACCATCATCATCCACTCACCGAACTACATCAATCGACACGTGTGCAATGCTGTGTCCCAAAAGAGAGAAGACAAGTGTTCACTTCTGCAACTTGGCACAAGAATGTGACCTATCTTACTACACAGCCCACCAATAAAAACAGTCCTGGGTCCCTCCCACAAGAATAATCATAAGATCATATTTTATTGAAACTTTCACAAACGCTCAACTCACAGCCCGGTGACATTAACATACACTGTTGCTTGCAAACAACAACTATATATCCGTTAATCCAGCAAGCCCGTTTGCAGCTGAGCTTAACCAAAAGCTATTTTCTCTCTCTAAAGAAAGCTACTCGCTCTCCCTCTCTCTAAAAGTAATGGGTTTTCCAGTGGGTTATACAGAAGTATTTCTGCCAAAACTCTTCATACATTTACTTTCCCTTCTGGGTTTCATCAAGGATCTCATTTTCTCTCTCTTCCGCTTGATGGGTCTATCGAATTTCCTCGAATCGGACGTGTTATACCAGGAAAGCCTGACCCGAATGCCTGAATACCCGCCACTGTCCGCTGTTTTGATCCGGGAGCTACTCCCGGTTGTGAAATTCGAAGATATCCCCGCTGGCGCAGTTGAGCCGCCTGAGAGCTGCGCCGTCTGCCTGTACGAGTTCGAGGCAGGGGAAGAAATCAGGTGGTTGGCGAATTGCAAACACATTTTCCATCGGAGCTGTTTGGACCGTTGGATGGACCATGATCAGAAGACCTGTCCACTTTGTAGGACAAGCTTTGTGCCACGTGATTTGCAGAATGAGTTCAATCAACGGCTCTGGGCTGCCTCTGGTATTACTGATTACTACGGTGAATACAATTCTGTTTCTGGGTTTTAAGCTAGAGATTGTTTGTTTTTTTTGTTTTTTTGAGAAATATACTGTGTATATATACAAAAAAAGGTGAAGAAAGTTTGATTTAATCCAAAAAGTTTTGAGCTTTTGTTGATTTTCAAGTGTTATACACAGAGGCAGATGCTATATATGTATGTATTTGTGTTTATATATGTATATGCATACATATTTGACCAGATTCTTTGAAACTATGATGAGGTGGGTCTGGCTATAATTGTTTGAATTACTACGATTAAATAAAGTGAGTGGTGATGCCCAAGGAATGGGTGAATGAAATGGAAGAATTTTAATGATGTAAAATGAGGCATCCATGGCTCATGAGTATTTTCCCATTATATAAAAAATTGTCACTTTATTTTTTTCTTTGATTTCGTCTCAAATGATTACAAAAGACAAAAACAATTGGTTCAGATATATATTCAGTTTTGGATATCCAAATATATATATATATATATATATATATATATATATACTGTGGGACAAAAGAAGTGTATTTTTATTATTGTATGGCATGTTTATCATTAATAAGAAAGTATAAAATTATCAACTTTATTTGGTACCAAATTCAAATGAAAAAGAAAAAAACTTTTGATTATTGGTGTGATGGTAGTTAGTCTCTACATGCATGTAGATATATATGTAGGAATAATATTAAAAATTGGATCAATTTGAGGACTTGGTCTCCCTTGATACTAGTAGAATTTGTATAATTTGTATATGTACAAAGTATATTTTGATCGGTGCATGCATATATATATATATATATATATATATATATATATATATATATATATATATATATATATCATACTTTGAATTTGGGATTGATTTGTTAATTTATTGAAGTGCCCTTCAATTAATCTTATTTTATAGTGTAAGATTATTTAGGTATTCATTTAAAGTCTAGGATTGAATCTTACATGATTTACAGGCCACGAGGAGATTTAATAATTTGCTCTATTATTGGATTTATAGCTACGTAGTGTTACAGATTTGTATTGGATTTCTAGCTAGATGGTGTTAAAGATTTTTCTCACTTCTTCACTATTTAGTAGAGAGGCTATGAGCCAAATGTCCGTGGTTCATTCATTTTTATCTCTATTATTATTGTCCTTTTGCCTAGCTAGCTCTTCTATAAACTTTTCGATTCCTAGTGATGCGAACTCCAAATTAAATCTTAAATAATAATTTCACATCAGTTGCAAAAATAATTTGGTATAGATAGATATAGGTTTTACAACTAACTTTCTAAGGCGTCGACATAAACGGACGATCTATGAAAGAATGAATTGAATACGAACTACTTACTCAACCCTAGGAAATAGTCCCACATAAGTTGTAGTATAAGCCTTGGTTTTTTCCTTCGCATCTAACCTTTTTCAAAGTGGGTCAAAGGAATTTTTTTGTCACTGGCCATTTTCTTGTTCTATCCCTATACACTACTAGCTAGTACCTTTTTACTGCAAAGGGCTTTGTTTCGTTTTGGATTTGGTTAGCATGAAGTTGTCCCGCCTTGACCATCAGTAAGTTAATAGCTTCGAATACCGACATGTCATCGGACAGAAGAATTAATAGTTGAGATTCGGTATTAATTTTTGAATTTTCCCGCTTCTTTTTCAAATTCAAAAATTAATACCGAATCCCGACCATTGATTCTTCTGTCCGATAACGTGTCGGCATCCGAAACTATCAATTGACCGATGGTCTTCTTGACGGAAAAAATTTATACTAACCGAATCCGTTTCGATATTATATCCCAAGCTCAACACTTTTCTTTTTGTTTGCCCAGAATTTTAGCCATTTTTCAGGTCACACTTGAAGGAGGAGTTAAATAATTGTCATTTACATTTTTGTAGGATGTTAGTCAAAGAATCAGCTCAACTAACTCTTAATGCAACCAAACATGCAATTCAATAGTTCGTATATTGCTTTCAGTCACACTCAAATTAATGGAGGACTTTGATAATTCACAGTGAAAGTGAACAATTAGGTAAGTTAGGTTCCTTGTATAGATATTTCCATTCAAATTGGGCATTAATTATCTTTGTATTCTGAAACAAGAGACTTGTTTGTTTATGCCTGTTTGGTACCATATTTCCTTCCTACCAAACAAAGGAAGCCATGTCACTTTCTTAGTTCACAGTGAGGTAGGCCTTTCTTAACGGAGAGGTAATTATGAAAATTATTTATATGTCGATTGCGACTGACGTAAAACTATAAACCACGAGTTCAAATCTTATGTCCCATAATACGTACCATTCGCTGTCCCAATGCTAGGATTTAGACACATGACACTTTTTTAACAGTCAAAAATTGAAAATCACGTCTCTGTTAAAAAAAGATTGACAATCTCCGTTAAAGAGAAAATTTTAAAAATAAAAATAAAAATCAAGTCAAGTCTCCTAATTTTTCTTTCTGCTGAAAATTTAACAAACTCTGTTTGAGTACTTTTTATCGTGTGTTCCTTCAAACCCATCCAAATAAATTCAATTAATTCCGTTTAATCACTAAGAAATAAAAAGATTAGGAATAAAAATTATTGTTGAAGACGAAGATTATATCAAGCAATTTTCTCTGTTTCCGGTTGTTCATAGAATATCTAATTGGTTATTTGCGGGATTGAGAAAATCGAAGCTGTTACTATCCCTTATCTGTATTCCGGAGCCACTGATGTAGTAGAGAAGAAAACCGGTTCTTGATTAGTTCTGCTTTTCGATTTTTTGAGTAAATTACAGGGTATTATTATTTTATTAATTATTACAGTTTTACACCTAAAAATCCTTTTAACGCCGTTAGAAAAACTAAATAAAATTCGTACGCGTGGCAACAATTTAAAGACATGAGACAGTGGATGGAACATGCCTTGGGACAGGTGATTTAGTGTCATAAGCGATAAATATAATAGTAATGTGAGAGCCTTTTTCTTTATTTTTTCCTATCACATTCATCAGAGAGGTGAAGGTGAAAGTGGCTGACTACTGTGAACACTCTCCGACGAGTACGTCGGGTTCTTTTGGTAAGAGTGGTTTGTTAGTCTTTTAGTGGATTGACATAAACTTCAGAACTTCGCATGCTGGATGACCAACTAGCTAAATGGTATACACAAGGTATACATTATGATTGTTCAAACATACCTGATATCCGTTGGTGACAGGGAGAGATGGTCCTTGAAGTCTACCAAAACCTTGGACAGGTTGTCATGGCCTATACATGCAGGGTGTTGGGGCACTGTTGGGCACCCTAACAACAATGCTAACATACGAATTAGCGGCTTGGATTAAAACAAATACCACTTTATGGGTTAGGCATAATTGGGCAAGAATGATGCATGCATGGGCATATTCTTCATAGGCAGCACCTTAAGCAAGTGCTTGGCTTGGTTAGAAAATTTTGTGTGACTTAATTTGGTAAGGTATTGTGGCATATGTTGGGCAAATTTGTGGACTGAGACAAACATTGTGTGGGTTGACTTCGTGGATTGACATGATATTGGGCTGAATGGGTCATACAACAAAGTTGGTGACAATTACTCCATTTAGACAACATCACATACATGTTGGGCTTGTCTTGAATTCAAATTTAAAATGTGGGAATCAAACATATCTATTGTGGGCAGTTACTAAGCAATTTAATTTTTGAATTTGAATATTTGATAGTCATTGGTTGGAAATTCTTAGGCAGTTGTGGATGTCAACTGCAGGCCTACTTTGTAATCTATTTATATACATTGTTGGGACTGTGAATGGCAAACAATGTGTGTGAGTCTAACAAGCCTCTAGCCAGTGTATCCTTAGTATTAAGAGTGCAAAAAAATTGCGACGTTGTCCTGTAAATTATAGATGTGTGTGCGTGCCTTATGTGTTGACTGTCTAATTACGTATAAACATGTGTGTGCTTGTGTGAAAATGTTGTTGACTAGTTTGGTAGCAAATCAATGCATCACAAATAAAACAATTGACACAAAAAAATTAGTGTCAAACGTAGACCCTGTGACAATAGTCATATAAAAAAAATATTTAATTTTTGAACGCATATAATAAACTTTTCATATAAGTTTATTTTGCTTTTATAAGGCCTACAAATTTGCAACTTTTTGAACCGTCGTGGCTTTTCCTTTTTATTACTGAATTGGGACTTAAAACTTTTCTATTTATTAACGCCCAATTTACTAATAATCCATAAACTAAAACTTCTTCTTGTGTAAGTATTTTATAGTTATCCATATAACTCGTAACAAAAAAATTAAATATATAAAGTCGTAAGATATATCATTTTTTTTCATTACAATATTTTCCTATTCAGTACTCGAATTATGAGAAACAAACCTGAACCAAATTGTATCTTCTTATAAAAGCATTACTTTCCCTACATACATGTAACATTCAGAAAATCTGACAAAACATAGCCAAAATCTAGTCCAAGGAAGTTCTGTTTAGATATAAATAGAAATATGAAAAGGAATGAGATATACACGAGAAAAAAGCATACATACATTAGTAAAGTTGCCCTCGGTGGATGTAGGGAAGTAGTGGAAGCCGTAGTTGGAACACAAAGTTCACTTCAGGACGCTGCAAGTAAAGAAGCCCGCAGCCCCCAAACTAAACATCATTTATTTCATTCTCGAAAAGCGTTTGAAATAAAAAGGCGAAGCAAATTAAGGAGACAAAGGAAGTAAACTTACCATATCAAAGCATGGATGTTTGGATACATGAACGATTAAAATAGAAAATATGCATAGTAATGTGGCTGGCGAAAACTTACTTGTATAAATACGCAGCAATTCCAAGAATAAGACATAGGAGGATGACATCAATGCAGAAGTTGCGGCTGGATCTCAGCTGGAACACCCAAATGACACAAATTATAATGCATATCTGTAGTAAAGATTTAAATGTAAACTCTCAATACTGTAAGCATAAGCACAAGACCTTAGTTATTGTATCCTTCAGCTGTACATTAGTATTCTTTAGGTTAGAATTCGCCTTGTCAACCTGAAATCATGTCAAACAAACACAACTTGATCGAGTATGTATATGCAAGAGTTCAATGCCATGTAAGTTGTAACGGCATTTCATGATTTTAAAGTTTAAAATACAATTGTTGGTATAGTCAAACTAATCAAACTCTACAAGAGAATAAGATGTGAACAAGTACCTATCTCGACTCATTCATTCAAATTGTTACAACTTTCATAAGGCAAGTAATTTTGATTTCTAGCACCATCAAGATGGTATTTTTAATTCGACAGATGATTCACTACCATTTATTGGCGACTTTTTTTTTATACTACATAGACCTCTATGATGCTCCTACAGAGACGGGGGTGGATAAAAGAAGCCAGCAAGGAGATAAAGAATTACCTTGTCATCGATTTCATCCATCAGTGGCATTTGTCTATCCAATTCCTGCACAGACAATAAAAGTGAAACAAAAAGTTCAAATATACTCTATAAAACAACAACCAAGATATCTGTTGCTGCCAATCCCCTGCGTTTTCATTCACAAGGAGATAGGTGTATGTGTATCAATACAAACCTCATTCATGTCGCTTGCCATGTTTCTCAATGTATCCAATCCTTCTGCTATATCATCCAAGCCTTGATCCTGTATTTAAGTCAAAATCATCTTATTTGTTAGGATTTTCCGTTCAGGTCATTAGCAAATATTGCCAATCACTACAGTCTATGCTAGTTATGCATTATGATTCCATCTCTGTCCACCAAATTTCTACTATATTTACTCACGAAACCTATAACTGAGAAATAGAGCAGAATCCTAGTGCTTCCATACCATTAAAAAATATATGTATGCACAACAAGCACCTTATGCACAGCAAGTACTGCATAAGCCTCATTCCATTATAAGAACAAGCATAAGAGGTAGAACTGCTATTCGAATTGAAATATGTTCACCTTACACAAAACAATCTGGACACTAAGGATAAAGGTGGTATGCTGTATGCATTTCTTACAAATTACAACAGTTCTATAAGCATTTGCAACAGGTCTTCCAGCATATATTTGATTGTAAATGAGCCTTTAATAGAACTAATAACACCCTAATGGCCTTCTAAATGTTCAATTCACAAAGATATAAATACAATGACAAAAAGGAAATTAATATCTGAATCACGTTACCTGCTTCATTTTTTGCATTTCATATTCCTGCCTAAAATTGTTTGTTTCATCAGTTTGCCGAAAGTAGTCACTATCAAATCTTCCATCTGACATCATAGCGACAAAGTTACAAGACAAAAGAAACCAGCTAAGAGACTAAATGTGAAACGATTATGTTGAATCTAGAAGGGTACCTGAAGTTAAATCGAATTTAATTCCTGCATTTGAAGCCGAAGCTGTGGGATCCCCAGCTTGTTTAGCTATACTTGTAGACCCATCAGTAACTGCTTCAATCCTCTCTTTGAGTGCAGTCACTAAATCGCTTCGAGCCTCAAGCTCTTCCCTTGAAAGCCCTTTGACCTACAAAATAATCATGTTATGAACTCCATCAGCCGTCCAGCAAAGTAAAATGAAGAAAATTATTGTGGTAACTACACTAATCATTCAAGCAGAGGTTTTGTGGCCCTTTTATATCAAATCGAGCAACTATTCAAAAGATAACATCGAATGTTTAGCACAAATCTAAAGATGGTGCCAGTGAAGAAATATATATGAACAGAAAAGAAGAGTTGGAGACATTCGTATGAAAATAAGTAATTTAAAGGATAGCTAGAAGCTTCTTGAGCATGTTTTGAAACAAATACCTTTCCAATACACAAATATACTCTAAAGATCACAACTTTAATGGTGTTAGCTAAAAAACATTAGTAGGCGCCGATGTGATACTTGAGAGCAAACCACATGTGGTGATTCGATAGTTTCTGGATCACATGTGATGATTCAAGAATTTGGGTGAACCACAAGTAGTTTTAAAAAATTTACTCTCTAAAAAAAGGGAAAAAAACAGTCAACTTGAAGAGAAGTGTTTGATTGAATCTCTAATATAAAACATTAAAATTACTATCCTCTCTTCAATCTTCATTTCACAATAACAATCAGATCAAAAATTAAAAGAAAAAAACTACTTATGACACTCCCTCTAACACACACACTCTCCCACAAATATGAACGAATGCAAAATTAAAACAACAAAATGACTTCCAAATTCACCATAAAGATCAGAACTTTCTGCAAACAAAAGCAAATTTAATTCAACAAAATTGGCACATACAGAACAGCCAAACTAACAACAAGTATTCAATTAACCCTCTGCTTGGTTGCCACAATATTTTCAGTGTTGGAAATCCAAATTCTCCCCCCCCCCCCCCCCCCCCCCCCCACACACACACACACACTCTAACAAAAAATACACAAATATAAAGATATATACACCTATAATCCTACATAATTATAAGGGAACTAAAAAAATAAAAAAGAACACCTTTTTGAAAGCAAGTCTCTGTAATTTGGGGAGCTCTTGAAGCAAACGAGCCTTAGTGCGTCGAATCTCAGCATAAATAGCTACAGCTGTTGCCCTCTTTTTCTCCGCAGCCGCTGTCTCTGATTTCTGGATATACATGTAGACAAATTTCATGATGAAACTAATAGATAAGATACAACAATAATGTTTGATCCTTCTTAAGAGTTTTCTACGGAAAACAAAATATTTATGTATTTGAATTGAATTTAATATATAAAAAAATAATATATTAATAAATATCATGTATTGAATTTAATATAAATATATAAATAAATAATATTTAATGCATCTTATTTCTTTATATATTTTTTTATATTTCGTAATTAACATGTGCTCTAAAGATGCATGCCATTGCCATACTCATGTACTCCCTCGCTCCCACAAAAAAGTCCCAAAAAAATTATTTTACAAAAAGAGTCTTCTTTATATAAAATGATACAATTTTCAAGTTTACGATCATAATTTGATTGTCACCTCTACTAAATTACAAACTTATTATTTGTAGAGTAAATATGAAACCAAAATACAGCTTCATATTTGTAGATGAGACTCTTTTTGAGGGACAGAGGAGTAGAATATTTTCTGTAATTGATCAAGTGATTATATATATATATATATATATATATATACAGAGAGAGAGACAGAGAAAGGGATGTCGATGAAGGAACCTGAAGGGTTTGTTCGAAATCAGCTTCAATGGCGGCGTATAGACGGAGAAAAGCATCATCGCCGGCGCCGGCGAGGTTGAGGTCCTTTTGCTTATCGATGTCGTATTTTTCGTACTTCTGGCATATCGCATCGACTCGAATTATTATATCA
The DNA here is from genome assembly GCA_947179155.2 of Hedera helix. NCBI lineage: Eukaryota > Viridiplantae > Streptophyta > Magnoliopsida > Apiales > Araliaceae > Hedera > Hedera helix. The sequence goes on along the minus strand of OX359284.1, from coordinate 41,995,462 downwards.
ATTATGCCCATATCCCTGTATATTTATGAGATTATGAAGTAAAGATTGAAGCTTTACATATGATTGATCTTTCTTCTTTTTCTAAAAGTTTGTTTGCAGTTGGAGTGAGGTGCTGTAAGCAAACAGAGATGGAAAGACGACGAGAGAGACGGAGAGAGCGAGACGGTTTTTTTAAATAATGGGGGAGTTTTCTTTCTGTTTTAAGGTTCACGCTAACACGGTGGTAGCATTTATATTATTTTTGGACTTTTAAATATATTATATTAATTTTAATGGGTTATATTTGAATTTCAGATGCCATGCAAATAAAATAAATTATATTTAAAATAAGTTATTAATAGACAAATAAAATTATTAAATGTGTTTAAATATTATCGTCAAGGCCACCCATATACGGTAGATTATGAGCTAATCATATTTTGTTATATTATTTTGTAATTTATTTTTTTATAAAAATAAATTGTCATCATAAAAATACCACATATATATCATTTTTTAATAAATGTTTAATTTAATAGTAGTGATATGGTAATTAATTTATGTTTTTACACTCATGGATATATATATATATATATATAATTCATTTTTCCTATAATTAGAAAGAAAGATTTTTCTATCTAAAATGGAAAAGAAAAAGTTTAATACTAATCATTTGTTAATCTTGCTAATTGGTCAATTAAGTTGGATAAAATAAACTTTTCTTTTCTCACCAACATTAAAAGGGCAATTTTCTTAATCTTCTTATCAAAGTTACGAACAAAATTAACAAAAGTTCCAAAGTTAAAATTTATTAAGAATTTTTCTCTTTAAAATGTACAAAAAAAAAGTGTTAGTGAATCAACCACATAATCATACACGTTCGTTCATGTGAGAAGAGATTTATAAAATTATCAGAAAGAATTTTTTTTTGTAAAAATAAAACATGGGGGGTGATATGTACGTATTGCCTAATCCACAACTAGACATAACTGCTCCGTGTAATTATTCTTTTAAATAAATCATTCATACCATAAGTACACGAAAGAATTGATAAAGTAGAATACGTTATATCCCAAATGCTAATCATTAGGGTTATATTTATTTATATAAAATATATTTGAAATTAAATTATTTATATTAATTTAATATTATTTTGTATTATTTAATTCTTTGAGGATGAATTATTAGTCTATTAATGTTAAACTATTAGTTTCATAAAACTATTTAATAACTTAAAATAAGGAGGATTATTAATTCTAAATTTATTATGAGATTGTATAATTTCTCATAAACAGCCTTATGAATGATAAAAAATAGTCCATAAGATTATTTAAAAAATTATAAATTCCCCATCATAGGATTAAATAATCCAAAGTAGTGTTAAATTAATACAAATAGTCTAATTACAAATATATTTTTTATAAACAAATATAGTTTAGGAGTATTTATTTGTTTTTTGTTGTGAATAATTTATTCTATTATAATTCAATTATAAAAATATATTTTATTCTAAAATTTAGAGAGAGCCTAAGAAAGAAATCCGGAGAACTTAAAAAAATCTTATTTTATTCCTTGGTTAAAAAATTTAATTTATATTTTTGTTGAATTAAAAGATAAATTCAAATATGTAAAATCTTATACAATAAAAATAGGGAATTGATATTTTCACAAATAGGTCACATTTGATGTTGTGAAAATATCAATTCTTTATAAACATAAACCACTATCTTATCCTAATTTGATTGTCACATTAAAACACACACAAAAGCAAGGTTGCTAGTAATCATTTCATAATCTTATCTATAAATCTAAATTTATTTGCATGAATAAAAATCAAATCATTCAAATTTCTTGTACTTTACTATCATAACTAAAATTTATGCTTGCCAAATTTATTTATACTTTTATCGAACAAGGTCCATTGGTCCAATATGCAATACAAACAAAAAAAGATCCGATTAGATTAGGGGTGGTAATGCGGCGGGGCGCGGCGGAATTATATATCCCATCTCCATCTCCATCTCCATCTCCATCTCCGCTTCCATAAATACTCTCCATATTCGTTACATTTTCACGTATATTAACAATTTAAAACTATCTCCATTCCTATGAGTAATTTAAACTCCTGTGGAAAATTTGAATCTCCACAAGGATTGATATATTTTGTAAGTTTGTTTTAAAAAATATCACTTGTTTAACTATATTTCAATAACACATACATGAAAATAAAAATAAAATAATATTTTGTAATTACTAAACAAATTCTTTTTCTGATCGGCTATTACTAAACAAATATAGTTGTTAATATTATGAAATTCATCAAATATGTTAGTTTATTAAGTATTACGATGTCTATAAATATATAATTTCTTGAAAAAACTAAATGGAATCAAGTCACTGAATAACTATATAAAGGTATAAACATTAGTTTAATTAATGTATAATTATTCGGGACTGGATCGAGATGGTAATTGAAACGGGAAAATAAATATCATTCTCTCATCATCCTCGCAATAATTGCTCAATGACCTCGTTTAGAACGAGAATGGACGAAGCGCTGTAGAGACGAATCAAATTATCATTTCTAGATCCGATATTATTTATTTGATGAGAACAAAAAATTGAAATATTTATTGCATTTTTATATCTGTCAATAGTATTTAAAAGTATACCATATGATATTATTTCCCTATTTTATTTGATAAATATATATTTGAAATTTTTGTCCAAGTGAATGACAAGTATCCTAATTTAAAAGGGTCCAAAAACATCCCTCAAAAGACGGGAAATACAAAAAAAAAAAAGCAAAAACAGACCGTGAAACCCACCCTCCTGTCAAACGCGTGACAGCTATTCATTCGTATTGTTGAACAAGACTTGAGAAAAAACACAAGTCAAGGGATTAAAATTAAAAACTCGTAATACTATTTTCTTATACCGACAAAAAATCACCAAACTAATATTAATTTTTCAACAACATCCACTTTTATATTATAAAATCTATAATCTAGTTGTGAATGATTCGAACCCATTCCGTCTCTTTACAAAATCTTTCCCTCGAATCATCGAAAAGTCTCAAACATGGCAGATAATTCGATTCTGGGTCACTTTTTCCTAAATTTCTGTCTCCTCTTTTTATATATGATCATAAAATTTGCAGCTCACTGTTATTCAATTGGAGAAGAAGCTGCCCCGAATAATTCATTCACTGTTTCGAGCTTCACTTATGCTAAAACTGAGCTCAAGCCTTATGATTGGCGCTATATTAGAGGTAACCATATGACTATTTTTCCCTATTTAATTTGTAGAGTAATTAATCTTGATTAATGGGTTTGATTTTTTAATGTTTTTTCAGGGAGTATGAGGTGTTAATTTTGATGGGTTGAGGACAAAATTTAATCTTTGTTTAGGATTTGTATTTAATTCGTTTTTCTGATTGGTTTGCTTGTAGTATAACTGTTTTTGCTTTAGATGAGTTTCAGCTTGTTTAAGTATGTGAAGTGTATGTTCTCTGTATCTGATATTTATATATTGATTAATTATTTTAGAACTTGAAAATTGATTTAGATTTCGTTGGCAATTGAAATTTCATCGTGAAATGTTTGTGTGATTTATGTAGTATATGCTTTTTAATCTCATATTCCATTGTCTATATCTTATAGATTATGGAATATATTTCAGCAATATATTACATTTTAGCCTTTGCAAAAAATAATTATAGTAAAAAACATTATAGTAACCTGTTGATTTGGGGTTGAGGTTTTGTAGTAATATCATCGAGGGTTGAGGTTTTGTACTAATATCATCAAGTTGTCTTGGTTATTGGAAGTTTGGAAGCAGGGACGGAGCCAGGATTTTGTTTTGGGGTGCCAAAATTATATATCAAAATAGAACCCGACCTCTTTCAAATATCGAAAGTCGTCTATGATTGATTCTATACTATACTTAGCAGCAATTTCACTTTTAATATATAAAATCAAAGAGTTGGTGAGAAAATCATCCTCTATCTTAGATCGAAACCTAGTTTTGATGATATTCATAGCTGAAAATGATCATTCGGTAGTTGCAATAGAAACTGAAAGAGTAAGCACTAGTTCGATCACTTTATAAACAAGTTGGTAGACTGTTGATCTTCTAGTCCTTACTAATCAATGACATAGGCTGTAGAATTTTGTGTGGGTCATTATGGCATTAATTGTAAAGCATGTAATTTTAAGTTACGGGCTTATTAAAGAGTAAGTAAGTAAAACCCATTAAAAATTATATACATACATGCACAAAAGTCCAAGTAAAGTCTTAAGTCTAAAGTCTTTTCTATTTTTATATTTTTATAGGGTGTGCCAAAATCCAAATATATATATATATAACAGAGGATCTTCATTCTTCAAAACACAGGGGCGCCATGGCACCCCCAACACAATTTGTAGTTCCGCCCCTGTTTGGAAGTGATATTTAGTGTCTTCTATGTGGTTAAATTTAACCTATATATCTGGAATTTTGTGTTTTTAGTTATAAGTTTCATAATCCCACACACTTGAGCAGAATCAGTGGTAACTTTTTTCCATTTATATGTAATGTAAAAGTTTTTATTGGAAATTTATTATAGAGTGAATGCTTACATATGATGCCTTTGGTAGAAATTGTATCAATTTTCTAGTTGAGCGTTTTAGGTGAGTTGGGAACCCATCCAATGGCAGTACATGTAATATGAATCTTGTTTTATGTTGTAAACAACATTTGATTTGCAATTGCGTGGAGCTAAATAAACTTTTGGTACCTGTATTAGTACTCGACTTTCAAATTAGTACTTGTGGCTCCAATGTGGATGCTGGTATAGACTTGTGGGCCTATACCCATAAAGAAAAAAGAAAGTTTAATATTACAACAGGTTGGGTCAAACAAGATCCATTAATATTTTTTGAATTTTTAGATCAAAGATAAGAGTTTCTTGCTTCATCTCTCTAAAACTTCCAAATCTTTATGAACAATTTATAAAACAGAATGAAAGGAAAAGAGAAAAAGTAAGAGCATAAAGAAATTTATCAACAAAAATTCTACTATGAGAATGTGGGTTTTGAGAATGCCAAAACGGCTTCCATTGATTTGAAGAAAATCCAACAATAATTTACTTCATTTTCAAAAGAGGGTCCTTTAAGATCTTTTTAATGTATGGTATAAAAAAAAAAAGGAATTTCATATGGGCTTTTAGTTGAATTTCAAATTTCAAAATATCCATCATTAAGTTTTTGAATCTGAACGAATCTCACTAATTTAGGAAACTGCTATAAAATCCCAAGAATTTTGATTTTGAATTCGGTTAGACGGTATAGGGCAGCCAGCTGGGCAACACAAGGGAGGAATAAGAGGGAGTGGAGGAGGACGAGGAAGCGAGGTCGGTTTTGAATTCAGTGACATTTAGACATTTGAGATCTAGAAGTAGTAGAGTCTCTCTCTCTTACGTGTCTGTCATCTAATATATATATATGTATATATATATGGGGACCGATATATTGACAACGTTGTAAAAATAGAATTATCCTTACAACTAATCTCAGTCGTCTAGGCTGGAATCTGACGGTTTAAATGGCTCTCGTCCGCAGTATAATTTTCAGGTAGTCGTAATATTATATCGCGGACGGTATTAAATGTCCAAAATACCCCCAACATCTAAATGAATAAACTCATCGTCCGCAGTTTAATAATGCGAACTGTACCTAAAGCAAAAAACGATGCAGTTTGGGGAAAAGCTCAAATCCTATCGTCCCCGGTATTATACTACGGACGATCAGTTTATTCATTTGGATGTTGGGGTTATTTTGGACATTTAATACCATCCGCAGTATGATACTGCGGATATCTGAAAATTATACTACGAACGAGGGCCATTTAAAACGTTAGATCTCAGCTTAGACGACTGAGACGTTGAGATCTGTTGTAAAGATAGTTCTATTTTTACAATGTTGTCAATAGATCGGTCCCCTATATATATATATCCAACAAGATGTATTTTGATTTCCTCTCTGTGTAAAAGTTGAAGAGGAAGGTGAAATTTGCTTATGGGTATGAAGTGCAAAGTATTTAATTGCTTTAATATGGTATAGAAAGACTTCAATTAGTTTTCATTTTTCCAGATCCCTTTTTATTTTATATGTTCTTCATGGAGTTCATCATGTTCTTCATGAAGTTCATCAAGTTCTTGATCAAGGTTGTTTAATCTTAAAAATCTAAATTATTTTAATGGGTCCTTGTTTGACCTGATCCATGTAATGTGGTTTTTTCTGTTAAGTTTTTGGATGAATTTGTTATATTTAACGGAATGAAAATATTTACAAGTACAAGTACTTGTTTGGAAGTTTTTTCAGTTTGGGTACCACTTTGATAGTTGGGTACTTGGGTATCAGTAAAAGTTCTAAAAGTTGATTTAACCCCCAATTACGTGCAATAACCTTCAATTGAATCCTAGAGTTGACCAACATTAATATTTATAAATGTGTGCCGATTAGTCTTATAGCTGAGAGGTTTGTGGTGCTCTATGAACTATGTACAAAATCCAGGTCTATTTTTGTCTTTAGTGGTCATATGTTTAATTTAACTATCCTACACCTTTTTTCAAGTTTTGGTCTCACTCTCTCTCTCAGACACACAAGGGCCAAGGCACAAGCATAGAAACAAGGATGAATAGAAATATTTTGATATGTGGAATTGTCTCTTTTTCTCGTCCACCCCATATCTGCCAAAAAACAATCTTGTCTGACCAATACCATTTTTAAAGGAATGGTATAGTTTGTAACTCTTTTGAGTTTAATTTTTTCAAATTGCTAGGCATAAAGCTTTATACTCTACCTTCAGTTTAATTTAGATTATTAGCATAATTGCCTTTATATTTGTAAGAGAACAAATTGGTTTATTAGGATGGATTTATTACTCTGAATATCGAGCAAATATAGGTTTATGAAGTCATGTTGTGTCTGACGGGTTTCAGCCTGTGTAATTTGTTGCAGTTGACTTGCCGCCATGGTTCTCTTCAATGTCTATAGATTTAGATTCGGATGTAGACCTTGTAAGTACTAGTTACTTCTTTTTTTCTTCTCACTTTCTGTTAAAAGTGGGCAAGTTTATTACTTTAACCAAGGTTTTATGTTTTCGCTCTTTTGAGAATTTCCTTTGTTTTCTGGTTTTCATGTGTGTTATGTTCTGATTACATTCATCAATTAAGCTTCTAATGTATTAGCTACTATCTTTTAACCTTTTGATATTTTTTGTTTCTATTCAGGATCCACAAAGCATTAGAATGGGACCTAAAAGCACTATGCCAATGATATGCTTCCGAGAAGGAAGCCCCCCTCTGCCTGATGTCTATAACACTTCTTCAACAGCTACTGGTAAAGGATAAACTTGTTCGAATGCCCCCCCCCCCCCCCCACCCCAATTCTTGTAATGGTATCATTTTAATGTCAATGTTCTCTTTTCATCATAATTAACATTTATACAATGATGTATATTTTAAAATAATTTGTTTTGTTAGTAGAGTTTTAAAGTTAAGTTGAGCAGGGAATTTACCTTCACCTTTCTTTAAAATTGTTGGTGGACTTCCTTGTCATCTCTGGTTTGTCACTTTATTGAAATTGCCAACTAATTTCCAAAATTATTAATAAGACTTGCAAAGTTATCTATATAACAAACTTCTGCTACTGCAGTGTTAAATCCCATCTTTAATGGGTCTTTTGGAGGGGTGGAAAGTCCTCAATTTTATGAGCAGTGCTATCCTATGCAGAAACATATATCAGTGAGATTGACAAATGAGCAGGTTTGTGTTTAAGATCTGTAGGTCATTCTTGCTGTGATTTGCGCTTTCACTAACTTTTGTATAGTGTACATTTGAAACTCAGAAACCGCGGAGGAGAAGAAGGGAAAATGAAAAGTGAAATAAGTTTAGAAAGAAAAAAACTATCTTAATGAATATATTATCTATGCTAATAAAATATCTAATATCATGATCACTGTTAAACTGTGATGTAATGAAGGGTTAAGAAAGCTCCAATAAATTTTTAGATTTAACTCAATTTTCTTTTCCTTTTTTTTTCCTCAAGTTTTTCAAGTTTCAAACGTACCTATAGGTTATCTATGAGAGAACTGTAAAATTTGATACATATGAAATCTTATAGCTGCTTTATTAAATTTCAATTGAAAGTTAATTATCTGATTAGGAAAATAACTTAAGAATTGTTGTACAGATCTCTGCAGGAACATGGTATTTTGGACTATTTAATGGCATTGGAGCCACGAGGACACAATCTAAAATGGTATTCTCTACTTGCACTGATAAACAAATAATTATACACTGATGATACCCAGCTTCATTTATATTTTTATAGACAATATAGTTGTTGAAACACATTTGATTGACGTTATTAGCCATCCCTTTCTGTTTTTATTACCAGAAATGTAAGAAAAATGGTGGTAGACATATGAGAAGTACATTCCAGAATTTAGGTCAGAGGAAATGTTTAATGATAGAATCATTTAGGGTGCAGCTTATGAGATAAAAGATAGTTTAGAAGCAAGATAGCTGTGTGTCGACTGGAGTACTCTGTACTGAACTGCTGGAAATGGTTCCTGTTGACATCATCAATTCTTGTATTTGGAACATATATGCATTGGAAAAAAATTATATAAAATCGACTCTAAATGGGTTACTGTTTATCACAATTTTATTTTCTTAGTTGATGTTGTTCCTGGAAATAACATAATTGTTTTGGATTGTTAGTTCTCCTTGGACTAATAGAATCTCATACCATTGATTTTTGGATCTTCTTGAGATTTTTTTAGTTCATTTTTTTTTGAGTTTGTAATTTTCTCTGGTCTCATTGCAGATAAATCGGGGCCCATCATACTCCTTTCATGGCAATGTAAGCGTAGAAGGGTGTATGATCCCCTTGATGTGGGGCAAGTACTGCAACCAAACAGTTGAAATGCTTTCATGTGTTGACAGCTACAATTTAACAAAAACTCATGTGGATGCTAATTCGTATAATGAAACAGCAGAAAGCATGACCTCATGCAGAAATGTTGATGAGAAATCTTGTAGTGGTGATAGTGAACCAACAGTCTACTCTTTGGATGTAATGGGGATCGCTCAGAAAATAACAATTACAGCAACTAATATCAGATTAAATCAAACTCAACCTTCAAATGGCACCACAAATAATAGTAGCAGAATAATTCTGATGTGTTATGCAAGACATGGGGCAATGCCGCTGGCAACTTTGCATGATTATTCTGGTAATATCAACAATGCCTCTTTGGTTATACAATCACCAAAAGTTGGTCGCTGGTATATTAACGTTCAACCTGTTAATCTTTCGAATGCAACTGGAGGGATTCAGGACATGAGCATCAAACTTTGCTACTCCTTGGACTGGCAAGTGATTCAATGTCCTATGGATAAGGCTGGATTGAACTGTACATCGGAAAAATATGCGCTTCAGGTGGGTTACTTTCTTACTGGAAAGTTATAGTTTGTATCACTTTGTCTTGTGTTTTCTCTACTTGGTCCATGCTACATTAAATTTGAACAGTTTGGACCGTTTGATTACTGTGTGCATTATCCAGCATCCAATGATACATATGAGTCTGACATTATTACAGTTATCTCAGATAGCGTACGAATAAAGGTGTGATGCTTACATGTTGACATCTTTTCTGCCACATTTGCATGAGAGTGAATGTGTTTATTACTATTATTTTTGGAATGCTCAGAAGTAGTCAAAAATCATTAATATTAAGCTAGTAGATAGTAGGTTACATTGTTTTAAACTTTGAAAGGGGTCGGACTACATAAAATAACAGTTTCCGAAACTCTTTCTCTTTCTTTCTAGCTATCATTCCACTCTTATAACTGCTATTATTTTGGTTCTAAGTTGATGCTCTTTAAGTTAATTTTCATACCATTTACTTGCTTTAAAGCTATTTTCATACCAATTGCTTGCTTAAGGCTATTTTTATAGCAGTTGCTTGCTTAAAGTTATGTAAAGTTCATTTAATATCACATATTCTTTTTTTGATTGCTGTAGAATTTATCGCAGGAATAATTTATTGACAAGCTGCAAATGGTTCTCTGCAGACAGTTCTCAGGAAAAATCCATTTGGACCTTTTGAGTCGTATTATTTACCAGTCAGTGACAAGGTGTCGTCAGCTTCGGCAAATTTCCTTTTGGAACCCCTGTTGAGCAACTCCTCTTATGAGGGAAATTCCAATGATTCTTGGACTTATTTCCTTGTGGACATTCCATCTGGTGCTGCAGGAGGAAATATGCACATTAGACTTGCAGCAGATGTGAAAATAGATTATCAAATATATTCCAGATATGGTGGTTTATCGTCTCGTGATAGCTGGGACTACTTCTATGCAAATGCAACGAGCAGCAGCAACGGTTCTTTGTACTTTAAGTTGTATGATTCAACTGAGGAGACTATTAGTTTTTATATTTTATATATTAGAGGAGGAACTTGGAGTTTTGCAATAAGAAACCTGAGGCCTCCTAGTAGTACTTCGAAAAGTCAAACTACCATGTCAATTTCACTTGAAAGATGTCCTAGAAGATGCTCTTCTCCTCATGGGTCATGTCAAACTGTCATTGATGCAAACGGTTTAACACTATACAGGTCTATTATTTGCCCACTTTAGATACTTTTTTATGCGCTAGGCTTGATGACTGATGATCCTTAATGTTTTGACTGTTGGCGCTAATAAGGGTTGTTATGATCTTTTATACAAACTCAGGGTACTTACTAAATGCATTTGTTGTTGCTTTTTCTGATTCCATCTTACTTCTTATGATCTTTCTTTCTCAGCTACTGCCATTGTGATAGGGACCATGGAGGCTTTGATTGTAGTGTTGAAATCGTATCGCATCAAGGTATTTAATATTTTTATTAAGAAATAGAAAGATCCTACTTATAGCTTTAAAATTTTGTATTGTCAAGACTACTTAACTAACTAGTGATAAATTACACTTTATTTTAGGACCCTAATGTTCCCCTACTGATTTTAAAACAATTGATAGATACAGATTTCAGACGTAAGACTTAGGGGGTATTTGATAAAAACTGAATGAAATAGTTCTGAATGCTTAAGTAATCTGAATGAGCTGAATGAAGTAGATTTTTGAATACTGAATGAAAAAAGTTGTTTGATAAGTGACATATCTGAAACATCTGAATAACATATTTTTAATATTTTATCCCTCTGAAAAAATTCAAAGTTGTTGTAAATTTATTTAATATTACCTAATGTAATATTTAATTTTTTTTTACTTCATTCAGCCGAGACTTAACCATACAGCCAAAAAAATTAGACTTAGTCATTTAGCCCAAAAATCTGACCGATTCTGCCATTCAGACCTAAACAAGCGCACTGAATGATTCTGAATGGCTGACCGATTCAGCTATTCAGCTCCAATCAAATAGCCTCTTAGATTAGGAGAGAGAAATGAACAGAAATGAGTAGAGAATTGTGAAAGAAGAAAGGGATAGAGAGCCTCTCAATGAGAGCTAAATTATCAAATTTCATAATTTATTGCTTGCGATATTGTGATTTCAATCGAGTTAGTGGCTAGATTTTATAGGTCTGGATCACCCTATGTTTGAGCTTAACAAACAAAGTCTTAGAACTACTTTTTATTTTTATTTTTTATAGTTTGATCGAGTTTAATATTTCTTCACATTGATATTGGCATCAGTTTTAATGTTATGCTGTACTACAGCTCTTTTTAAGGAAAAATGCTGAAAACTCATGTAGGGCACATATGGCAATCAATTTCACTTATTGCATCCAATGCTGCAGCCATACTTCCTGCTTACTTGGCCCTCCGCCAGAAGGTAATATTATATTGTTCATTGAGATCTGTCTTATAATCTCAGTTGCAAATAGTAAAAGTTCTTAGCAAGATAATAGTTTTTTTTTAAAAATTCAACTTGTGCTTCTCAGCTCCCAATATTATTATCATTCTTTATTTCCCATTGTCAAAACTGGAGTTGTGGGTTCATGTGCAGGCATTTGCAGAATGGGTTCTCTTCACATCTAGTGGGATTTCAAGTGGATTATATCATGCATGTGACGTAGGCACTTGGTGTCCATTAACTTTTCGTGTCTTACAGGTATCGTTCTTCCAGATTTTAATCTGAATTACTGGTTATTTAAATATGTGGAATTATCATTTCCAACTGTTTAACTGGACGAGGCACTCAGTTTATGGATTTCTGGCTTTCCTTCATGGCGGTGGTGAGCACTTTTGTTTACCTAGCTGCTATTGATGAAGTTTCAAAGAGGACAATTCACACAGTTGTGGCTATTCTTACGGCACTCATGGCTGAAACCGGAGCAACCAGGTATTCATTTGTGTTGTAGATTAATGAAGGTTGATGATTGGCTTTTAACTTTGTTAAACTTTGCAGGTCATCCAATATTATTCTTGTAATAGCAATTGGGGCTGTGGGTCTTCTTGTCGGGTGGCTGATTGAGTTAGTTACCAATTTTAGGACACTTTCCTTTTCTGCAGAGTTCTCTTTAAATATACTTCAAAGGTGAGTTACCTTGTCAAATCTTGATAATTAATGCCGTTTTATATTCAAAATTTGATTTTCAGATGCAAACAGCATGTGGAATAAAAGTTTGGCATGGATAGATATTTGCATCATAACTATTTCTGTTTGAAGGTGCATGGAAATCAACTAGATATGGACAAATATCAAGGTAAAATTTGTTGTGTTGAAGATTCCAGGAACCCTAAAACACACTGGGTAGCATAGCAGCTGAGCATTCAAATTCAAGGGTGTCCTCACACACCTTTCTTGTAGAAGTGTGGGACCTCTTTCTTTACTTCTCTATTTAACATCGTTATTTGCAACGTCTTGCTTCAGCATGTGAGGTGCCAACGCTGTTCTAAACAAAAATAATACCTAGCGGGTGATGGCTTGTAGCTGTACGTTAAGAAGATAGATGAATAGCATCCAAAATATAGAATTTGGTGATTACTGCAATGTTGATATCTGATTATATTCTATTAGTTAGTTTAGTGTAAAGAAGTAACAGTTGCTTATAAAGAAGTCATATCTCTCTGTCTCTCTCACTTGCTTTCAGTTAATATTCTTCAGTTATATTTGTGCTGATGAGACTCATGATCGCTTCCCTATAATATCTTTTGCTGGATTTGTTGTTATCTGAGATTGTTTTCCAAATAACACGATCTGTTTATGATGCATTCTTATAACATTTGAGAAGATAATAATGCTAATTGTGAAATTTCATGATAGCTTTTATGTGTTAGACTTATTGTTATTAAAGAATTTACCCAATTTCTCTGTGTTCCTATTGAATATACCATGTAGATGCTCAAGTAAAAACGCATAATGGAGCATCTCCTTTAGTAAGGATTATAATGGAACTTAGAATTCACTGCAGATGGCAAATTTGTAAGGTATGGATTCAGAATGTTGTCAAGACACTTCTAAAGCGTTTCCGCTGGGGTTTCGTACTAGCAGGGTTCACCGCACTAGCAATGGCTGCCATAAGCTGGGAACTTGAAACCAGTGAAACCTACTGGATTTGGCACAGGTATGATTAAAATCACTAGCCTCTCTCTACACACACACACACACACATACATACATATCTCATACTTGGTTCACAAACTGGTTTGCAGTATGTGGCATGTTTCCATATACACTTCTTCATTTCTGTTCCTCTGTTCAAAAGCAAAACTGGTAGATGACGAGAATCGGAGACCTCTAGCTGTGAACTATGAGCTAACTCGACAAGATTCATTCTCAAGAGGGCATTAGAAAGAGGGACAAGTCAGGCAGACTACTTGAAAATCGAGTTAGAAGGAAGAATTCTTTTCACAGCATAGAGGCACCGATGTGAGACAATTTGATTGCATCAACTGAAGTAGAGATATCAACACTTTTCTCTTGTATATTATTTACATCATGAGTTATGTCCTTTGGGGGAGTTACATAACTACACATGATCACCTTTATATTCGTATACATTTCTCCAGTGGGAGGTAAAGTGAAAATGTCAACACAGCCTACTGAAGAGACTGAACTAGATAGATAACCACAGTTGTAAATGACGAGGGTTATATATATATATTTTGTTGTAGCTCCACAATTTTGTATTATTTTTATCAACTTAATGATAGACAAATTTTTATTTATTTCCCTGAGTCTGTGTTGCAACTTCTGCAGAATCTAACTTTTCCTTGATCACTCATTAATGGTATAGCTTTAAATATTGTCTTGTGATTGCGGTTGATACAAGAAGGTGATTTTTTTATGTTCTTAAAACCCCATGGTTTTATGGATAAATTAGCTGTAAAATATGAAGCATGGCAATAATCACAATAGATTATAAGATTTTGAGCATTTACTTGATAGCATATGTTTTTTCTTTAATGGGTGTTTTATGGTGAAGCTTCTTGTAATACTTGTTCATAAATTTTCTTCGTGTGGTAAGTTCTCATAAACTACCAATTGCAGAATAACAAACAAAAATGTACCAAGTGGTGAAAAGAATCAATAAGCAGATATTATATATACCACACAGTGGTAAATAGGGAAGTAAAATACTAAAGTAACAGTAACCCTTCCCAAAATAAGCAAAGTACAACCAGAGGGGGAACAATAAACTAGTAAATCTGTATCTAAAATGAATATCATATACATAGCCAAGCCCCATGTCAAAATCCCTTTGGAGACTTGCTACAATATTACCCCTTGAAGTGTCCCAGCCTACTTTGCATTTGTTTATTGGGATGCCATAGAAAACCTTCTGTTTCTGAAAATAAGTATTCCACTCAATTTGACCTTTGCACAACTGAAACTAGAGCAATAATGCAACATCAATCTCACCAGTATTAGATCTCTTTCGCGGAACATATACATTTACTATTCTTCTCTTACTGAAATGCTCCTTTGGTAATTCAAAGAGAGTGCATGGATATTTGAAGCCACTAGGTCTCTGTAATCCTTCCGAATGCTCCATAGAATTTCCGCACATCTTCTCATCCTTGGGCGGTTTTTTCTATGAGGTGCCAAACACTGCAAGGCTAGTTCAAGAATCTTTTCCAGAGCAAAAATATTTGCCGGAGATCTTTCGAGTCTTGGATCCAAGATTAAAATTGCATTTCCATCAACAAACTTCTTCATGGCCTAAACAAGTAAAATAATCCCAATCAAAATAAGATGACAATAGAACATTCTTTCCTTTTGGCAGGAAAAGTAATTTATACGCAGTAATATTAATAAAAGAAGAGTAGTGTAACAGTTGCAATTAGGGACTCCTTGAAATGGATAGTATACTGTTTTGGACTTGCATCAGATTCAAATCCTAACTAAACATGTGAAACAATCTTGAAGCTTCTTTCATTTGAAACACTACAACCACCCAAATTTATGAAGAGAAATCATACCCATTTAGCAGTTAATCTCTCTTTGAGTTCTCGTTTTGCTTCAATAGGCCGCCTGCCCGTGACTAGTTCCACAAGTAACACACCAAATGAATAAACATCACTTTTCTCAGTAAGTTGGTAAGTTGTCAGGTATTCAGGGTCTAAATAGCCTGCGGTTCCTTTAACCTGGGTAGAGACATGGGTGGCACCTAACTCACTATCAGCTGCTAGCCGAGCAAAGCCAAAGTCTGCCACCTTAGCCCGAAAGTTTTCAGTGAGGAGAATATTGGAAGACTTAATGTCTCTGTGGATAATGGGGTGATCTGCTTGCAAGAAAGTAACTTCTTGGTCAGTATCCAAAAAGAGTAGCTACTTACAGAGTTCATGACTTGAACTTTCCTATTAACATACTAAAATGTCTTGGATAACACATACCTGCATACATATGGAGATAAGTAACAGCGTGAGCCACATCTATTGCAACATCCAGCCGTGCGTCAAAATTGAGAACAGTACCATGCATACCTGTATTGGCGTACACAAATTACTCGATAGAGCAGGCACACCTCCTCCCAACCCAACCCAACCCACAAAAAGAAGAATATAAACCTAAAGACAAGGCAAAGAGAACTTACACTCCAAGTGTTCTCTAAGGGTTCCATTCGGGACATATTCCACCACAACAATTCTTTCATCACCATGCTCCAGGTACCCATAACACTTGACCAAATTCAGATGCTCCACTTGTGACAAAGTACTAATTTCACTCCGAAATTCCACTCCCAAATGCTTATCATATACACTCTGCACAGAAAAACATAGGGAAAATGTAAACGACAATCCTTGGCCTATTCGTAACTTTTGAAGATATCCACAAATAAAATTTGTAATCATTAATCTCAAACCTTTTTAGCACGTTTAACTGCAACAAAGGTTCCATCTTCAAGTCGGCCTTTATAGACCGTCCCAAAACCACCTTGCCCGATTTTGAGATTGGGGGCAAAATTCCTTGTGGCCTTGTAGATTTCCTCCATAGTGAACTTTATACTCCCCGGCTCTCTCATGTGTGTTGAATGATTTGGGCTGGCATAGACACCGCGATTAGTACTGCATCTTTTCTCACTGCCAGCACCCGAAGCATCCGATACAACTAAGAATAAATTGAGTAAAAGATCTATTACAACTCAGCTAGTCAGTATTTATGGAAAAAAGTTAAGTTTCCAATTTCTAGTGCCTCACCCTCACTTTCTTAGCAAAGTGCATGCGCGTGAAGCATTGCACATAATAAAATCAACTAAATGGTGCAGGGACACTTACTTTTTACGTATTGCAATGATCTTTCATTTTCATTTTCTTCAATTTTTTGCTCCATAGATATAGAGTTACACTAATCTCTCTAACTCCATACCACAAGGCACCAACCTCTCTCAACTAAGGTTTCTTAGGATGGTATATTATATTGAACCAAACATCGTGCACATCAATCGATTGTTGCGTAGATATTCCTCACAAAAATCATTATATTTTCCCATTTACAAAAGAACAGGAAAAGGGAAGTGAAAGAAAATGGACCCCAACATAACTGTCACAATTTCAAACAGGTTAGTAATTCAAGACCTAATGAATCACATCATTTCAAGATTCATTCCTATGGATATGTATCCAAGAGTGATCCATAACTATGAGAAAGTCGACAAAGTGATTCCAACAGGCAATACACAAAAAAGGAACACAGTGAGCAATTTCCTGGTTTTGTCACCAAGAAAATGTAGGCAAGGAAAGAAAATAAGTTTAGAATTTCAACATATATTCACATTTTGGGATCTAAAAGCATGAAACTCTATATTGTTCTTCCCTTATACTCCAATCTTTTCGTACCAACCAAACTAATAAACAAAAATCAGAAAAGTATTAGTGAATTACATTTACACCCACTAGATTGATAGCACGGGCTAGTTCTAAAAATCAATAAATATAATTTAATTAAAAATTTCCTTCTTACAACTTTGTCTCATAAGTATTAATTTATTTATTTTTTTCTAGCTTTTATATGAATTGTTTGTTTCAATAAATATGTTTACTAAGTAACATGTTTTATTTTATAAATATTATATTGACTAAATAAAGTAAGGTCAATCGAACTCATCAAATTTTCTCTTATTAGTAACACATGTATACCAAATATGGCATGACTACATAAGAATTCAACATTTAGCATACACATATAACAAAAATTAACCAAAAATTGTGTCTTTCTATTTACTTTTTAGGAAGATAAAGCATCACATTCATGCATGAATAGACACTACTAATCAAATCATAAAAAATATGCATGCAAATTGATAATATATGAATTAGTGTGCATACATTTATTCCTGATAGAATACTTTAAAGATTATTCTTTATCTTACATTACATTATATGTGATAACTCACTGAGTAGCCAAGTCAACTCACAATTAATTAGAACTTGATTTCAATTGATTTCCTTACCTGCTTTTATATGTAAGGTATTGATAAGAACAACCGAACCATTACTGGGAATCATAAAAAAATGTAATTAACCATAAATTATAGGAGTAATATATCTGTCTCTTTATACATTCATGTGTGTATGTGCAAAATTTCGAGGTGAATTTAGGCAAAAACAAAAGATACCCAGAATTAATAATCACTAACCCATTACAAGGCATCAATAAAAACTTTAATTTAATTAACCAGAAATAATATATATGGGCTTATATGCGTGTGTTTAATTTTGCCTGAATTTAAGAATATGAATATATATATATATATATATATATATATATATATATATATATATATATATATATATATATACCAGAAGCAGCTTCAGAATCAGCAAAATTCTGGGAATTTTGGATCTCCGGTGGAGCAAAACAACCTACAAAAACTCCGGCGACAGATCGGGCAGCAATTTTAACTGGGTTTCTGCTGGAATTTGACTTCTGGGAGGACGAGGAGTAAGTGGAGCCTGGGGAGTAACTCAGTCGGTCCGGCGTCCGGGAAGAGCCGGGGCTCGGATTCCGGCTACCATATATATTGTTCGGACTTTTCATTGTTTTAGACAGAGAAACAGAGAGAATTATGATTGTAAAAAAGAGAAATAATGTATGAATTCAACCATGAAGACTTTTTGAGTTTTGATGATTTGTGAAGAATTTGACTATGGCGGGCAACACTAACGTGCGCGGCTGCCGCTGACGTTAATAAGTGGGGCTGGCGCCAATTTATAAAGAAGAGGAGCAATGAATTAGTTGATTGGATGTTTGGACCTCCTAGCATTTATAGGGTTTCTAATACGAAAAATTATTTTAAGGCCATTGGTATGGTGGCGTGGTGTCCTTGATCATTATATATTATCATTTTAATATATCTAATTTTATGCAAAAATATTTTAAGGTTACTGAATAACATCTTTTCTTATATTTTTATTATTTTGACCCACCTTTATTTTATTTTTGTTTTTATACTATTTATACTCATCAGTTCTTTTTCTTTTTAATTATGCGAATTTAAATGTTTTTTTCCTCTTGTAGATATTTTGGATAAATAAATCTAATTATTCTTTTAAAATATTCATAAAATCTGAGTAATTTAAGCCAATCCAAGAAGGGTCACATAAATAGTAGCAATCTTCCTTTTGCCCACATTTTTAGCATTTAAATGAAACTCAATTTATTTACAAAGAAAAAATCAACATAAAGAATAGGAAGAAGCTACTTGAGCAAGAAGAAAGTTGGACTTGTAAAAGTTTCCTTTTTGTACATGTTTTCAAATTGGATATGAAATATAATTATATATAGTTAGGCAATCATCAATATATTCAATCAATGGGTGGGCTCATTAACATTTTTTCTCTGTACTAGTTTTCAAATTTAAGAGTGTGTGTGTGTGTGTGTGTGTGTGTGTGTGTGTGTGGGGGGGGGGGGGGGGGAGTGATCCATATTATGTATTAGTTATAAATTTTTATAAGACATGTATCATTTATACTCTTTAAAATAAAAATAAATGATCACGATTATAAATTAAAACTTAACGTCATCTATTATTAATAACATATATTTAAAAAATTCGCTAATAATAATAAGAGACGTCAATTTGAAAGTCAAATTTTAAACTAAACTCTAAAAATACGTGTATAAATTGTGTATGCGTTATAAAGACATCGATCCCGTACATATACATATACATATATATATATATATATATAAAGTTGGTTCATCAATATCAAATCAATAGGGTACATTCCATATATAGTATATTAATCAACTTCACATGAGCAAAATGGGCTGCAACGTAGCTGGGTCTCCTCTCAAGTAAGACAACCCACATGATTTTATAGTTTAAGAACGGGAGACAGATAAATAAACTCCCTATTTTACTGTTTGAGCTTCATTGTAGAATAATTTGTATTATTTTTATTTTATTTTTAATCCGCTATAAGATTAATGATAAAAATTAGGATGCATTTATCACTCCCATTTTAAATGTATTATTCCTATGGATGAAAATAGAGCACAGTTTAAAACAAAAACAAGCAACAACAGGAACATACAAATTTGTATGATGATATAGTGTAAATCAAATAACCCGCTACTATAATTTATTTGGTTTAAAATATATAATCATTTTCTTTAGAGTATTCCGAGATCAAAAATAAAAAAATCGTCCCAAAATTTTTAATTATTAGTAGCTTAATTCAAATTAAGTGAGACCATGTTGCTTTACTAATTATGTTGTCATGTTTCAATTAGATCTACCATATCTTCACCATTTACCTGTCAACATGACAAATCTGGTATATATATATATATATATATATATATATATATATATATATATGATTAAGTAAGGGTGAGTAAGAAATCGAATTATTCTCGAAATCGTATTAAAAAACGTATAAATCGTACCGATTAAAATTGCACTAAAAGTTTCGAAGTATGTGACGATTTTAGGTGGTTAAAAAATTGTAAATGCGATTTGGGTTTGGTTTCTGGACATTTAAAAAACTGCACCGCACCATGCACTGTCAAAATATAACATATCAAGAAGTATTATTATAATGTATAAATATTTAGAATTATCCCAAAATATAATTATCTCTATTTAGAATTTTCATATGTAAGGATATATTATTATTCATGTTTCTAAGTTCTATTTTGCTTTTGTTTAGATAAAACATTATAAGTAAAATTATGTGTTATCAAAGTGGTATTTAATATTGTGTGTTTAATTATTTCAATTTGTTTTGGAACCGAAATCGCACCAAATGAAACCGCACCGCACGATTCAACATCGCACCGCACCAACCACAAGCGATTTCTTATGCGGTTTTGAATTTGTCAAACTGCACCTAAACGATTTCATATGCGATTTGGGTTTCAAACCGCACCATGCTCACCTCTATGATTAAATAACCTAAATTTGGGGAAGTAATCCCTTCAAATGGAGATGATTTTGATGGATAAGTTTATGCACACAAACACTAAATATAAATTCAAACAAAAATTCTTATTTTATCATTAAAAAATGAGGTCTGACACGAAATTTTCGTATCATACTATATTTTTTAATAATGAGATGAAAGTTTGTGTTTGATATTATGTTTTAAAATTGTGCGTAAACTTATTCAATTTTGATTGTACAACACTGCTTTTCAAAAGGTAAGGAAGTCATTTCCTTGCAGCATTTTAGTACCTCATTTATCAAGTCAGCCACTTGTTTAAGTTTTCCGGCTAATAGATAAAGACAATAAAGTAGGACTCACCTAAAGCATATATATATGCACAAGGACAGAAACATTGCTATTGCTGTAATTAATGTTCATCCAATTGAGATGATTCATTTGAAGGCAGCAAATACTTGATTTTACCATTTAGTGCCAAGTACCAACTGCCAACAACAAACAACAGCAGTTAAATCGTCTTCTTTCACTATGTCAAAATCATTAGTTAGTAGATTGGAAATACTTACAGGCTACTTCAATATATTATAAGGTGGTTCTTGGCAAGAAATCTCGGACATTCTGCGTCGCGACAAGTCTAGTTACCAATCAAATGCTGTCCCTTTATAAAGAGTTGACAATTAGCACTCCAAACGAAATATATTGGGGAAAGGTGTGGATTTGGTTGTCACGTCCAACTCCAGCCCAAAACGCCTTAGTTTGCTTGTGAAATGGCAAATGCGTCATTAAATAAATAAGTGAACTGACAAAACTGCACTTAATGTAATGTTGTGTCACACTCACACCCATGTTAGCTGTGGTTGTCACAACTATGTTATTCTAAACAGAATGATTCTACACTTACCTTCATTTTTCATTTTTGACCCACAAGCCTTACCCATGAATAAGACAAAGAAATATGATCCCACTTCATTTGCAAAATACAAATAAAGTGGGACCATACTCTTTCGTCTTTTTTGTGGGTAAGTCTAGCGGGTATTTTTTGTGGGTAAGTCTAGAATTATTCTTCTAAAAAATCAACCATGTTTTATTGGATAAGAAAGAAAAGTACAAGGGTTGCACTATAGGAAGGAGGACTTGCTTCATGGAATTTGGAAGAATAAAAAACATTCTACTGTATTGATCATATGCTCTATGATTGTTCAGTATAATTTGAGAAGGACAATTGTGAAACGTTCCATAAGGAACCAACAAATTTGGCAAAGACATTTCTCAACTGATCATACGCAACCTTTACCTAAAAATCCAAACATCCATAAGGAACCTACAAGGTGGAGCATTCCCCGTCAGAATAACATCACAACTGGATTTGTATCTGCTTGTCTTGCACCCTTAATGTTGAGTCGCCAACTGGATTTGCTCCCTAGTGAGGTGAAAGGAAATATGAAAGAAAAAAATTAATAAAAAAAGTGAAAAAGAAAAGCTCTCCTAGAGAAACAATAATGAAAATAGAAAGAGAATTATGTTGCAGCTTGGTTTTTAGAAAGGTTTTTAAAGATGTTAAGGAATTAGAGCTACTGAAAGCTTGATTATGTTCCTATATGACTATTTCAAGAGCCAGAGTTCACTCATTGGTAGCCTGATTTGTTACTTTAGTCTTTTCTTTTATTCTCCCCTAGGGGTGTTCAAAAAATCCGGTACTAAATACCGGACACTTTGGCACAAAAAAGTGATCGGTCTGATACCGGCTCGGTATGAAAGTAGTATGTCTTTAAGTCAATCACATTTGATGTGATAAGTATATACTTTATAATCTTATTCGTTTATTAATAAAAGTTTTATTTAAAGTCATTTCTTTATTCATGATTAATTGGTTGAATTGATTAAATGGATAAACTCATAGTTTTGAGTAATACTTTTAGAATCGTGATGTTAATCATGCTAATGAAATCTAAATTCTAGATAACTCTAAACTAAGATGTTCCTAATCGTGAGATCACTAAAATGAGGATTAGTGAATCCGAATAGATTAGTACATACTTTGTTTGCTCTTTTGAAGATGATGATTGATCTCATAATCATTTGTGTGGAGATAATAAAGCAAGTATGTAGGTGCTTATTGGAGAATAAGTTTACTGAACATGACTCGCTTAAAGAACGCCTAATGGAGTTTTACTTATCTGTTAATAGGAGTTCCTAATATGACTGTAGTACAGGTGATCCTTGGACTTGAGATCGTCATAGTATCTTGTGTATGATGAGTTATACTTTGTTATTTTTCTTAAGACTATTCGGGTATAACAAATGATATGTTCGGATATATTAGTTGTACATGAAGATAGGTGAATGATCAACAAATGATCTACTACTTCTAGTAAAAGGATATAATGTCTTATGTGATTCGATAAATGACAACTCAGTAGTTATTGGCCAAGGCAGAATGGAAATTAGAAATGAGTTTATAATTTACATTAATTAGAGTTGTACATTTTAGAATTGAAATACATATGATCAAATTAAATAAGACTTGACAGTAATTTCGTATCTTATATTTGATTAGGACATTATATGATAGAAGGATTGAATTGTACGGTAACTATTCGCGAAATAGGTTCTTTGTGATCAAATGTTGAAATTCATATTATCCGAAAAATCATGAACTGCTAAGGGGGGGGGGGGCTTACCCTTATTGTGGAATAAATAAGTATTTATTTATAAATAAATTAAAGGAGTTTAACTTATTATTATAAATAATATTAAAATTGTTCTAATTATTTATTCTACAACCGATTTAATATTGAACCTAAAGAGTTACACCGCAAAAGAATAATATTTATTTTAGAAGTAAGTGGCGTAATGGTAATAATAAATTAAATGTATTTAATTTATACTATAGTGATAGAATAAATTAAATATCTTAATATTTATAATTATGTGTTTTAGAAATACTAATTATAAATTAACACGAGTATTATTATTATTATTATTATTATTATTATTATTATTATTATTATTATTATTATTATTATTATTATTATTTAGTTCCTAAATGATTTAGGAATTAATTAATAAGAAGTACTCTCATTATAAATAATTAAGTTCCTAAATGGTTTAGAAATTATAATTATTATATTAAATTAATTTATTTCCTAATTAGATTATGAGTTAAATTAAAAACATAAATAATGAGTCTTATTATGGATTGGGTTTACTTACATTTTTGCAAGTTTTTGGAGAATACTTCATAATTTTCTATATTTAAGAGTTAAAGAGAGAGAGAATTAGAGCTAGTCACCCAAAATCTTGTTAAATCTAAATTACTTTTTCAATTCATATTACTCTTGGTGGATCACTTGTATAAGCTACACACTTAGGTAGTTAACATTGATCTGAAGATTTTAATCTGTAGATTGAAGAGGAAAACGAGAAAGATTTGGAGGTGAACTAGTAGTTGTTCAAAGAAGTTGAATTTACAAAGTTATAACCCGTTATCATTTCTTAATTAATAAGAATCGCATAAAAAATATCACGGTTTTGATTTGTAGAAAATTTTTAAATACTATTTATTGCATGTTTCCGCTACATTATATAATTTGATTGTGTGTATGTATTATTTTTGCAAACCAACAAAGTATATACCGGTCCTACTGGCTCGGAGATTTGGAGGTTCGGTATATCCCGAACCGTACCTGTTATATCTGTTTTTCTATTATTATTTTTTTATTATTATTAATAAACAATTAATAATAATAATAATAATAATAATAATAATAATAAAGAAAATAAATAAATAAATTTCGGTATATATTTGGTAAAAACCGGTATCAAACCGATTTACCGGTTCGCTATCCAGTCCAACCTGTACCGATATCGATACCGAGTTTTGAATAAATTCGATATTGGTTCGATCCGATTCGGTTAATACGGAATGAAACCCCTTCCCTTGTGTGGAACAATTTGCCCCTTCCCTTGTGTGGAACAATTTGTTTGGTGGAAAAACACAAATTTTGTCTTTCACGTTTATAAATTCTAATGAAAAAAAATAAATTGCAACCTGAAGAAACATATAGTTACATATTAGTTTCTTGATAAATTAGTTTTGACTTGAAAGTTTGAAATTATCTAAGCAGAAGTACCTAAAGAGCTGGAATTCAGTGGCAAAAATGAAGATGGAGGGGATTAGTGATAATCGTCAAAATAAGACATCGAGTAAAATATAATGTACTATCAAATCATTTGTATAATATGAAACAACATGTAAATAATTTATCTTCATCTGTCTTGTTAAAATTTTGCTAATTTAGAATATTCCGAAAAATCATAGGAGATAACTTTTAAATATTTAAAAGGAGTGGTCAACCAATCTCGACGGCACTAGCGCCATCGGAGTAGTTATTGCCAACTACATAAGATAAGGCATCAACCAAGTTTAAATCAGAACACATCCATCCTCAATGCACCAATTCAACGCTGGACATGTAGTCGGAGTCCTTCATCAGAGTAAACAACAGTCCCAAGGTAGCATTCATCTCTAGTGTTTGTGGGTGCGACTTGTCACTTGACACAAATGTATGGAACTCACCAGCAATCTCCATCCAGCTACAACCCGGAACTTTATACTCACAATTCTCCCTCAGTATCTTGCGAGCCCTGCTCACATCATACCAGAATCCTACAGAAGCATACATGTTTGACATGAGAGTGTAATTCACTGGCTTATGTGGCTCCAAGACGAGAAACTGTTCTGCTTCCCATTTGCCAATTCTACATTTTTGTGGACCTTAAAAGCCCCAATAAATGCTCCAAGGGTGCCTGCTCCAGGTTCTAGTGGCACTGAGACCAAAATTTTGAATGCTTCTACCAGATGGCCGCTTCACCCTAGGAGGTCAATGAGACAAATATAGTGC
The DNA here is from genome assembly GCA_947179155.2 of Hedera helix. Classification (NCBI taxonomy): domain Eukaryota; kingdom Viridiplantae; phylum Streptophyta; class Magnoliopsida; order Apiales; family Araliaceae; genus Hedera; species Hedera helix. The sequence continues at coordinate 41,969,697 of OX359284.1, read as the reverse complement.
TCTGAATCTGGCATAACTTGATAGACATCAGTCATCACAGCAAAGTAGTGAAGCCCTTCAGGTACTAGTCCCCCATGGCAACAGGCAGAAAGAACCCCAAGAAAGGCAATTCTGTCTGGCCTTATTCCGTTTAATAACATATTCTCAAAAAGTTGAATACCTTCTCTAGAAAGACCATGGAATGCACATGCTCCTATCATTGAAGTTCATGAGACAAGATCAGACTCTACAATCGAGCTAAAAGATCGAAAAGCACAAACAACGCTACCAGACTTGCAATATCCATTTATCAGAGCATTTCCAATTGATAAAAAAGATGGAAACCCATTTTTGAATGCATAAGCATGAACTTGTACAATTTCACCAAAAAGGGATAAATTGCCACATGAGCTAAGTACACTTGCTAAGGTTAGTTCATCAGGATTAAAGCCTTCTCGTAACATTGCCACAAGTACTTTGGTAGCCTCCTCATCACCATGCCGTCCATAACCCACTATCAAAGTGGTCCAAGAGATCAAATTTCTATAGACCATCCAATCAAAAACTTTACGACCATCTTCTATATTTTCATTCTTTTGTATACATATCAATAAGCACTAGCCATCACTACATCCATAACAAAACCTTTTCTAATAACAAGGCCATGAATCTGCCTATCCAATTCATAAGATCCCGGAATAGCACAGGAATTTAGCAAACTAGTGAATGTAAAATCATCACCCTTAACCCCATTCAACCACATCAAATTGAACACCCCAAAAAACCTCTCCTCCCAAATCAGTGAAAGCATAGCAAGATACCATCACATTCCACCAAACCAAATCTCTATCCAAACAGAATCAAAACCTGCCTTGCATTTGCACTAATCCAAATTTGGCATATAAATCAATAAGAGCACTACCCACAAAACAATTTATTTTATGAACTTTTTTTCAAATATTCTGATAGTAAAATAATTTATTTATGAACTTAATAAATTTGACAAACTTGTAAATGAAATCAATTTTGACTTCTTATCTAAAAAAAAAAGAACTGCTAACCAAACATGCAAAAGTTAAAATGTTGTACATAAATAATACAAATATTTTTCTTAGAGCAACATCGATCCAAGCGGAAGTGCGATGTGTATGAAAACTCGGGATAGTAAATGGATTCAAGTACTATTTTGATCGCCTATTTCGTGATCCTTTTTTATACTAGTAAGTGAACATGTGCAAGACACGAGTCTTTTTTTATAGTAGTATATAAATTTATGTAAATATTATAATTCTAAAATTTTAAACATGTGTAATATAAATGAAACATACAATTATTTACCTATCGTCTCTACTTACATTTGTTTTATAGTAGACTGTAGAATTTTGTCAAATAGAATGATAATTTACATTATTTGATGAGTGCATATAAATAAAGAGAGAATTTAATTGTGTTTGTAAGATACGTTAGTCCCCTTGATTCTAATTAACTAATTAAACATTTCCTTTCTTGCGTTTACTTTTTTCCTTTCTCATTTGCAGTTCATTTTTTTTTTATCTCGAATTACACACATGTATAATCAAATAAAGAGAATGTTTACACGATTAAATTATTATCATCTAATATCAGGAAAAGTAATGTATTTTACATCTCGTGAGATAATAAATTAATTAATGAACTTATGTACAAACCGGGTCAACTCATATAGTTTTAAAATTTGTGAATAAATGAATTTATATACTAATCGAGTCAACTAACTAAATTTTCAAACTAAAATTTAATTAGATACCGTGCTTTTAGATATAGAACTACTGAGTAGTATAAATTTCAATAATTATTTCTTTCTTCATATTAAAAGGGGAACAAAGCCCTTTTTTTACTCCCTCTGTTGATAGATTAAGCGCCCTCATGCCATGATTTCAGTGACTCACAGAAGTTCAAAAAACTATTTCATACACCTAGAATATGATGAATAGTATGCTCCTCCCCTCACATGTATATGGGGTCATCTGTGGTAGAACTCACAAGGGACCCACATGCATGTGAGGGAATAAACAAACTATTCACCGTGTTCCAAGAGTATGAAATAGTTTCTCCAAAAATCCCAACAAGAATGAATGATAATTATAAAACTTCAAACGTATATCACGGAATCATATTTCACTTCACTTATATACTCTCCCTTTCCCTCATGAAACTATGAAAGTGCACATTTAAATTTAAAATATTTAGATAAATGTTTTTGAACTTGATATAATAATAAAATTGTACTCAAATGAATAAATAATTATACATAATTATGGAAAATGATAATTCAACTCGTATTATCTAGAATGTAAAAGAAGTGCATAACAAAAGGTTTCGTGGTGTAGTTGGTTATCACGTCAGTCTAACACACTGAAGGTCTCCGGTTCGAGCCCGGGCGAAGCCATTTCTCTGCCCTGTTCTTTTATATTTTGTATTTATATATTATTATTATCTGACGAATACTAAGCGAGAAAAAGAAAACCGAAAGCTCTCCCCAATCCTTCTCATTTTACCTCTTTCCCACTACTATCATTTTCCTCTCACAACAAACCGCCCCCTTTCTTTGGTTATTCATCTTCTTCATCACCAAACTACCCGAAAGAGAGAGAAAGGGAGGAACTTTTCTGGGTATGTATAGATTCTTACACCCTTTAACTTTATTTCTTTGAAGTTAATCTTGTTTTTTAGGTATGTTTCTTTAATTAAGTTTGCTTTTAGCTCATAAAAATCACGTCTTTTTGGTATTTTATGCTTCTGGAATCTGGGTGTTATATGTATGAATAGATTATTGCGCCATTTAGCTTTTATTCTCTGGAGATATTGTTGTTATTTAGGTATGTTTCTTTAATTAAGTTTGTTTTTAGCTTATAAAAACCTTGTGTTTTTGGTGTTTTCTGATTCTGATTGTTATTTGTATGTATAGATTATTAGACTCTCTAACTCTTATTCTCTGAAGATATTCTTGTTATTTAGGTATGTTACCTCAATTAAGTGTATTTTTAGTTCATAAAAATCTCGTCTTTTTGGTATTTTTTTTTTAATTCTGGGTTCCAAGTATTTGTTGCTGCCGTAGTAGTTAGAAATTGTTTGGGTGAACTGGGTTTTTTGTTTAAATTTGTTTTATATATCCGCAAACTAGCCTCACCAAAATGATACCTTGTAATCTAGGTTTATAGCAGTTTATAATTTGATGAAGGTAAGGTTTCAAAGTTACTTATTGATAGCTGAACCATTTGGAGTTGTTTAGGTGTATATCAGCTGAAGTGAAAGTATTAAAGTAATTGAAAATTAAATATTTACGGTTAGAAATATGTTCAACAAAGTTAAGCTTCATGGAAGATTTTTTAAGTGGGTATTATAAATACTATTGCTTACTACAAATCACATCTAACCACAACTTCAAATTGTTTTTTATGGTTGGAACGGTGAGGGAAAAGAAAAATAAGATATCATTTAATGTTCACTATACTTGATTTGGTTTTTACAATTGTATATTCATTTTGTTTTCCTTTCCCCCTTTTTGAGTTCGAAACCAATTCTTTTACTGTGCAAGAATGGTTACGTAAAAACCTAATTTGTCATCTTATTTCATATACGGTTATAGACTACAAAAAATGATTGGTCTAAGAATGAGCTATGTCCATTAGGATGGACTTGTTTAGACCAGGCAAAAGTGGCCCGCGGGCCGGGCTGCCCGTCAAAAAGCGGGCTTTGGGCCGCTAAAAAATAGCCCGGTGAAAGTTGGCCCCATTTCGACCCGATCCGCGGGCTTTTTTTTTTGTTTTTTTATTGTTTGATATTGTTGACAAAAAAAATGTTAACTTACAAAATGAATAAAGTAGGAAATTATGAAAAATATAAAAATAAATTCTAACATGTGATCTTGAATAATAATACAAAAAAATATTATGAATATAATATATATATTACCTTTAGTCTTTCTTTTATTCTCTTAATCTCTTATCTTTAATATTGATATTATATACATTTATCAATTAATTAATTACAAGATTAGTTACATTTTAATATATATGACTACAAAATGTCTATAAAATTATTGATCATTTTATTTTATTTACTAATAATATTAAATGATTATATATAAATTATGTGTCATAATTGTAAATAATTAGAGTTAGTATTTATTTCAAATTATGTGTTATAATTGTAAATATATATATATAATTATATATATATATATATTAAAAAATATATAAAATACTAAAATGGCCCGCAGGCCGACCTGACCCGGCCCGGGCAGGCCATGGGCTTAACTTTCCCAGCCTGCAAAAAGTTGGCCCATTTTTGCCCGCCCCGTTTGCCACCTCTAGACTTGTCCATTTTTTAGCTAACCATTAATGTACTACATACTTTTGTCTTTAGGGCCACCACTTTGTCTAGGTTCTCCAGCCCGGTCTGAGATGACAAAGTATTGGAAGAAGAAATATTTTGCTATGATGCAATATGAGATAGACATTTGTGTTGGTGATGAGTTCAAGAGTTAAGATTCCATTAGAGTTTAGTGTTGAGGTTTGGGATGAGGCTGTTTTAATGTGAATTTAGTGGTGACATTTGGTTAGGAAAATCCGATATAGAAATAAAGAGTTTGTGTTGGTGAAATTCACTCCCACCCTCGAACTAAGAAAACAAAATTCGGTTGCGATTGGTGTTAAGGTGACATACACCTCTACGGCTTTGATATTTTTGAGTGCCCGTCTTTCATCCTTGTATAGAATGTTATAGTAGTTTTACTGCATTTAGTATAGCATGTTGAATGCTTTCAACTGTACTTGTAGCATGAATATTTTTGTGCTCCATGTTTTCTTTAAAGACTGTTATGCTTGCAGCTTGTCAAATATCTGCTCTTATAGTTCATTGGTATGTATTTGCTAACATTTCCGTCTTAAAAAAGTTCGTTTTTTACTTAATATTTCTAAAGGTTGTTGATTATGTTAATGTACAGGGTCTGCTTAGGTTTTTATTGCATTGCATGATCATATTTATAGTGATGTAACTTGATCATCGTTACAGTTGTTATCTCTGTCACCATCATTACCTGATCATGGTACGGTGGTTGTCGTGGGGGAAGGCAGGGGGCTATGGATTTCTCAATGATGAACGTAAAAGAGGATTTAATTACCAGCAGAAATTTGGTCTGGTGAATGTAAAGTTCAAATGGGTAAAAGATAGTGTATTGGATGCTGTTGTGGCTGGTGGTAGGGATCTCAAAGCTGCCTGCATCCTCGTTTGCATAATTTGCTCTGATCATCGTTGCTGCCTTCCTGTGTACCACCTCTCTAGTTGTAGAGGACGACTTGGTCTTCCACATGATCTTAAGATTTCCACCTTTATTAGGAGATATCCCACTATTTTTGACGAATTTCATGTTCACGACAATGGTGGCACTCGTGTCCCCTGGTTCCGCTTGACTCCGGAAGCCCTAAATCTCTATGAAGAAGAACTTATGGTCATCCAGCAATATCAGAAGGATCTTGTTGATAGGCTCCGCAAGCTTCTCATGCTCACAAAAGATAGGATTCTTCCTTTACAAACAATCGACCAGCTAAAGTGGGACTTAGGGTTGCCATACGACTACCATAATACATTGATCCCTCATTACCAAAAGTTTTTCTCCTTGGTAAGCCTCCCTGATGATCGTGTTGGTTTGAAACTTCTATTCTGGGATGATGACCTTGCTGTCTCCCACTTGGAAAAGAGTGCAACTTTATGGAAAAGGGAAGAAGATAATAATAATGGAAACCTAGCCTTCCCAATTGGATTCACCCGGGGCTTTGGATTGAAGAGAAAATGCATAGACTGGTTGGAAGAGTGGCAGAGGCTCCCTTATACTTCTCCTTACTCCGATGCCTCCCATCTGGACCCCCGTACAGATGTATCTGAGAAGAGAATAGTTGGAGTCTTTCACGAGCTTCTGCACCTCACCATACAAAAGAAGACTCAGCGACAGAATGTGAGCAATCTCCGTAAATCACTTGTACTGCCTCAGAAGTTTACTAAGGTGTTCGAGCGCCATCCTGGCATTTTTTACATATCTAAGAAGTGTGACACCCAAACTGTCGTTCTTAGGGAAGCTTATGAACGTCAAGAACTCATCCAGAAACACCCCCTAGCTGATATCAGGGAAAGATATGCGAGCCTGATGGCAGAAGGATTGCTCAGTAAGAGCAAGGGCTTATACAAGAAGAACTTGGTTGAACATCCAGAGGAATCTCAGTTAAAGAATGTTTGTGATGATGAACTTGGTGACAATGGATTTAATTCTGAAGATACAGATCATAATCTGCTTTCAGAATATGAATCAGATGATACTGCATATAGTTCTTTCTGAAATCTGCCCTTGTTGACAAAAATCTGGAAATCTCTTTATTTTTTTGTTAATTTGTACGATTGTATTGATAGAAAAAGAAACACAGTCAAGGGGCATCCGCCGCGAGATCTATAGCAGCCACATCAATAGACAAACCTAAAGATGCCAATGCTATTAATACACAAAAGCCTAAAGCTGCCACACCCGAAGATTAGTTAAATGTAGAGTTTTCTCTTTTAGAAAATTTTGAAATCTCTTGTAGAGGCACTAAATGCACATTATATATGTTGTGGGGGTTCTTTTTTTTTTTTTTTTTTTGGGGGGGGGGTTGTAATTTTGTAACCCTTCAGGTATTGGCTCCCCCCACCCCATATATATAAATTAAGCAGAGTTCAGCTGACTTTACCAGCTACCATGTGGCTAAGCCTCTTTATGAAGTTGAGAGAGAGAAGCTCATATCTTATTTTGCAACAGCCAAATGAAACAGCATAAAGCTGTTAAACGATGATTGATTTTCGATGTATAGTTAGATGAATTTGTGTCATTTCTGAAGATTGTGATCTGGCCATAGTCACTATTATTTTAGTTGTTTAAAGGAAAGTCCTTAGATTGCCTTTCTCTCTTTGGTAGTTGTGCTCGTAATATCTTATTGCATTGAATATAATTCACTGAAAAAATAAAAAAGAAGAAAAGAGCAATGAAATATCAATCAGTGGATAGATTATTCTGCACTGAAGTGGAGACGCAAGTATTTTGAATCTTTGGTACTGAGTTAAGTCAGTTAGGATCTTTCACAACATAGGGAATTTTGATATTGGAACCCGTGTGAAGTTTAAAACTTTGTTGTTGAAAACATACTAAATAATCATATATATTTCTTCACTGGTTTATTCAGGGTGATTGTTTTTTTTTTCTTTAGAGATGGCCAGTCTCTCTTCTCTTTGTCCGACTTAGCAATTCATAAATTGCATTTACAGCTTATTTAGATAATATAAGTTGCTTGTATTTATGCTTATTTAAGCGTGCTTCAAGCTTTTTCAGTAACTTGTGCAATGGTTTCTGGTTATTAGTGACATAGTATCTTATCTATGTAGTGTTCGGCTATCCTTTCCCATATCAAGGAACTGAATGCAATGTACTAAGCCATGAATGCTTTGAGTAGATAGCAAAAATAATTGCCTGGGATGGGTGGTTGCTGTTGTTCTTCCAGAAAACCCCAGCTGCATGGAACGCCTATATATTATTATGTAAGTACTCTCATTTCCTTTTGTATGCAATCATGTTACACATTATTCTGACATGTTCATTTTCCTTCGAGTTTGAGCATCTGTCTAATTAACATATTAATCAATAACATATTGAACCTTCGTTTACGTTTCAGTTTTTAGTTGTTGGTTTTTACAGTTATTACTTTATCATATGTAATTTAGCACGTTATCTAATTTATGTGGCTTTCACTATTTTCAATATCATGTAACACAATAAAGAAAATCCGTTGGTAGACCTATTTTTTCTGGCTTGTCATGTAAAAAGGGTCAATTAGGAGGTCTTCTTTTGTATTAAACTGTCAATTCTGAACTTGCCAACTCCCCCCTTCAGTGTTCGCCAGCTTTGGAAGAGCACGAGTCATTGACATCTCATGATAGTACAGCTGTTGCTCGAGCTACTGGATTTGTGGTTGATCTAAATTTGGATGCATCAAGCCCCGACACTTACCGACGCCCTCCTACACCTATACCATTTGATGTGGTTTTGGGCTATCCACAATCTACAGATTCTGAGTTTGCAGAAGAAATAATAAGTGGAAGTAGCTTTGAAAAGGCCAGTTATGTGAATCGTAAGGAATTGGATTGCAAAGCTCAAGCTGGTGCTGTTCTTGCCTCCCCAAGGAAATCAGGAGTTGAATTACTTGAATTGAATGAAGCCAATGTTTCAACAACAGAAGAGGAGGATCTTTGTCCTACTTGTCTTGAAGGTATTGTCCTTGACAAACTTTCCTGACCAATATTGTTGTTATTATTATTACTGATGATATTTATTTTAAAAATCAGACCAGCTTCCATTTCTGCGATTCACAATCATTTTCGTCGTTCATAACTTATGAATCATCCTTCTGTTCTATATTTATTGCAGACTATGATGCAGAAAATCCAAAAATCATCACAAAATGTAACCATCAGTTTCACCTTTCATGCATTCTTGAGTGGATGGAGAGAAGTGACACCTGCCCCATATGCAATAAGGTTTGCGACTCGACTCTTACCTTATATGGACACGAATACGATGAAAATCTTCAGTGGTTCGGTGAAATAAAAATAATGTAGGGGAAAACATTATTTTTTTGCGCTTATAGATTAGCTAATGAATTGGGTGTGGCTGTTTCCAAGGCGGGCCTTTCTTGATCTATCAGTTCCCAATCACTAAAACATGATGGTTATCAGTTCTATCCTGCTTTTGATGAATTACTTAGGTACTTTGATGTGTTAGCGTTGGTGCTTGGTAATCTTATTAACATGAGATGTGATGCTAATACTGAAAACATAAGGAACTTGACGATATTGTACTTTTATTTTGTATGCTTGTGTATGTATAAGGATTAAACAGTTGTGTCTTTCCATATTTACAGGAAATGGATTTTGAAGCACTATAGTTGTTTTTAAGGTGAAAGTTCTGTTTCAAATTATTCAAACTTGGAAGGCTGCAGATTGATGACATTTTTATGTAATATAATTGGTCGGGGACTATGTTGCCGTAAAGGTTCATCCTTTCCTTGTAGGATTTTTGTAGATTTTTTTTTGTATATATTCAAAATGCTATATGGTTGAAGGAATGAAGATTCGTTCTTTTCAACTTCTTAAGCACCGACTGCCAATTCTCATTCCATTCTCTTTACTGGTAGCTGAAGAGTGGTGGAAGAGGCGTGTATGCCAAAGACAGCTACATGCAGGATAGGTTTTTTATCTGAATGAAGTTGCATCTACTCCTGCCTTTCATGTTGTTTTCCTTAATCTTTTTTTGCCCTTTTTGCTCGGTATAGATTCTTCTTTGAAGTTTGTAATGTTGTATGAATATGTGTGTGTGTGTGTGTGTGTGTTTTCTTTTTGCATGCTTGTAGAGATTGAGTATTTAGTTCGGCTGTTTAGACAAGTTTTAGCTTGAAGTAGCTTGAACTAAACAATGGGAATCAATAAATCATGAATGGGCATTCTGTGCTTTAGGTGTATAGAAAGTTTGCATCAACAACTTTTCAAATGTTGCATTTAGTTTTATTTTTCAACAGCAATCCATATATAAAAATAGCATTATTCTAAAATTTAAAATTGGTGCTAATTTATTTGGATTTTGGCAAACAACTATAACTATCGTAAATTGAGTAGTTTGCTTTCAAACTGAATTTATTCCAATTTTAATTTTAGTATTTCACAAATTAATTTATAAAGTTATTTTACTTGGGAGTATAACATAAGTCATTTCGTTCGTCTCTCTTCCCTTTTAATTACCTTTTCTTAAATGGGAGGAGCAGATGGGGTCTTAAGTTTTTGTCTCGAATAATGTGTTATCATTATAGAGTTGAATATATCTATTGTAATTAGTTGTATTATAAATTATAAATTATCGTATTTAATGTTATATCATTTTATTATATTTGAGATAAAAAATTTAAAAATCTTAACATTATTTTTTATTTACTAATTATGTGATTAGAGACATTGACACGCAACTTAAATTAATTAAAAATGTTAGGAAAATAATATAATAATTCGTGGGTTATTCTTTAATTTTCTCCTATTCAATATATTCACATACCGACGTTGTAACATGACTTGAAATGTTATTGTAGTTGTATTTAGTATTTTATTGTGTGGTAGAATGAAATGGTTGGTAAAGGTTACGACTTATAATAATGAATAAGTATAAATATATAATATTTAAATATTATATTTATTTTAATTATTAAAAAATAGGGTATGATATTAAAATTTATATTATCTCTGATTTTTTAATAATTAAAATAAATATAATATTTAAATGTTATGTATATAAAATTATTTTATTATTAATAATAGCTGCAAACTATATATAACAGTTTGGTAAGACTCAAAAGACTTGTGTTTTTAGATAAATAATGGACAATTTTAGGTACACAACATTTTGTGCACAACACTCATCAACATTATTTAATAGTGGGGTCTGACACGGATTTTCATGTCAAACTCTACCATTAAATGGTCTGAATGAAAGTGCACAACATGTTGTGCACTTATACTTTTCCATAAATAATATCACATATTATAACGCCTACCATTTGTACCTAATGGTTGGCTGCATATAAATTTGACAAATTGGCTGGGCTTTCAATGGATCGTGTCAAAATGAGATGGGTCAAAAATGGCTTAGTTTTTTTACGGGTTGAAAAAGTTAAATTCGTGGCCTGCCTAGATTGGCTCAGGTTATTTGAGTAATTTTTTATTTTTATTTTATTTTTTATTATGACTTATAATTTGAAATAAATACTAACACTAATTATTTATAACTATGACACATAATTTTTACATAATTATTTTATATTATTAGTAAATAAAATAAAATAATTAATAATTTTATAGATATTTTGTAGTCTTATACATTAAAATGTAATTAATTTTGTGATTAATTAATTGATAAATGTATATAATATTAATTATTAAAGATAAGAGAGTAAAAGAAAAAAGACTAAAGACTAAAGGTGATATATATCTTATTCATAATATTTTTTTATATTATTATTTAAGATCACATGTTATAATTTATTTTTATATTTTTTATAATTCTCTATTTGATTCATTTTTTAAATTAATATTTTTTTTTTGTTAACAATATAAAGCAATAATAATAAAAAATAAAAAATAAACCTACAGGTTGGACTGAAACTGGCTAGGCCAAAAACAGCCTAACTTTTCTTGAACTAAATTTTAAAAGCCCAAAATTCGTTTTTTGATGATTCACACAAGCTTGGGTCAAAATTACCAGGTCTACCTGCATATGCATAATGCTCCTTTACATCTATTCTACCCCAATGCTAAAACTCCTCGGGCAACGCGATGATATCGTCGAAAAATTCTCAATCCATATAATCCCTCAAATGTTTCCCCCGGCCAAAAATTTCACTACCCAAAAATTTTTGCAAGCTCAAAGTTATGGTGGCATACTAGCTTGGGTTGGTTTTGTGGCACTTTTTATGCATATAGGCACATTGTACATTTTTGTGGAGGTGCTCGCGTGGGGGACGGCGGGGCTGCAGTGGCGTATGACGTATTGGGGTGGGGGATATCGGTGGCCCAGGTGGTTTATATTATTTGTTGGTGTAATGATGCATGGAGGGGATTGTCAAGGTTGGCTTTTAAGGAGCTGCGAAACTTTGCTAAGTTTTCTGTGGCTTCAGCTGTGATGCTTTTTTTGGAGATTTAGTATTTTATGTCTATTATTGTTCTTACTGGACATCTTGACGATCCTGGTATAGCTGTTGGATCACTTTCTATTTGGTAAGTTCATACTTCACTTTAGTTGAATTGTCTTATGTATCTGTCTGCCTAATTTTATGTGGTCACAATATCATGTTCGAAAATTTTAATCCAAAAAAATTATCTATCATTATATTTCTCTTTTTTTGTCACGTGATGAAATAGATATACACACAAATCCCATTTGCGTAATGCTAATAGCATGCTTGCAAAAAGACGGAAAAAAAAGTATCAAATTAACGTGTGGCTAGAATGGATAGAGTAATGAATTGGGTCAAATCCCATTCTTCTTTAATAGTATTTTTTTGGGTCATCTTAATCCATCACAAATTTATTCAAAAATAATAATTGAATATATTAATAATAACAGTTTAATTTCTTATATATAAATTCAAATATCTATATTAACTGATGTAAAACTAGAGTCTTACAGATATAGCTATAAATAATGGCTCTTTGGTTCATGAACTTGCCTAGGAAAGGGGAATTTTTTTGATATCTAGTTTACTCTCTCCTCCATAACTACAAATTGAGACTAAAATATATCTCGAATATTTTAAAATTTCATTAATAAAAAAGGGAGAAACCTTTCCCCTTAAATTTTTGGTTTCCATTTTTTTTAACATTATTGTTATTTTCCTCCCTCATTAGTATCATCTTCCTTTGACCAATTAACGTTAAAATTCATTTCTATCTTTTTATGTTTCAGCATGAATGTGAATGGGTGGGAAGGCATGCTGTTTATTGGAATCAATGCAGCAATAAGGAAAATATTTAGACACCATTTTGCCTAATAATGTTAATGTCTCCTCTTTTTATTTTATTTTTAATTTCCCTCTAATATTTTTTTATTCTTATTTTCTCTCCTAGCTAATTTATTTTCCTATTTTTTTAAAAACTTCTGTTCTCAGTGTTACGGTGTCTAATGAGCTGGGATCAGGACATCCAAGGGCTGCAAAATACTCGGTAATAGTCACCGTCACTGAATCCCTCCTTGTGGGGATCTTATTTACGTCCCTAATTATGACGACTAGAAATCATTTTGCTGTCATTTTTACCGACACCGAAGATATGCAACGAGCCGTCGCTAAATTAGCTTACCTTCTAGCCATAACCATGGTTCTTAAAAGTGTTCAACCACTTAAATCAGGTGTTCAAATTTTTTACCACCACGTATTTCCTCCTATCGAAATTATCTGTTTAATTTTCACGCATTTTAAGAGTATATATATATATATATATATTATTATTATTATTTTTTTTTTTTTTCAGGTGTTGCTTTTGGAGGAGGATGCCAAGGACTTGTAGCGTATATTAACTTGGGATGTTATTACATTTTTGGCCTTCCCCTTGGATTTCTACTAGGTTACAAAAGAAGCTTAGGAGTTCAGGTAATTAAAGATTATCAATATGACATGGAGTGCAAATGATATCTAACTTTTGAGTCCAGGTGTATATTGGCGACAAATTTATATTAATATTTTTGAGTCCTGTTACATATAATGTCAAATTTATATTGATATTAAAAATCAATCTATGTGAATACATAAAATAAAATAAAAAATTACACATTAGTATTCTACTTTATCATTTAAACTTTTACATTAGTTACAATCTAATGTCATCATGAAATTTGCTAACATATATATTTATATCATTTTTCCTAATTTTATGTTGATTAATTTTTATTTCGTATTTTCATTTAAAATTTTAAATCTACTTGGAAGGCTTCTGGTCTTTTGTTTTTTTCTTTCTATATATATATATATATATATATATATAATTTCTTTATACTTACATGTGACATTGTAACTGTAGGGAATTTGGATGGGTATGATATGTGGAACTTCCCTTCAAACTATGGTACTTTTGATAATCATATGGAAAATCAATTGGGACAACTAGGTAATATATATACATATATTAATATTATATAGGGTAAAAGGTACCTTATATCTACTTAAAATAAATTATTTTAATATAATATTATTTAATTATCAACTTATTAATTTAACTGTACAAACGTAATGACCATACAAAATATGAGAGTATAAAATTTCGTTTAACTGGAGTTATTGTAATATTTATTTTATAATAATGTAAATAATATGTACATAGGTATATTTCGATAGCTCAAATTTTTATAACTTCTATTATTATAAAGTTGTTTATGCATAACTTCAAATTAAATAAAATTTTATATTTTTTCATATTTTTACATGCTCTTTATATTTGTACGGTTGAATTATTAAATTGACCATCAAATGATGTTGTATTAGAAGTGACCTAAGATAACTTATTTTAGGTTAATTTAAAAAGCTTTTACACTATTATATATATATATATATATCAAAAATGTTATCTAAGACAATGCCTTAATCAAGTTTGACCAAGGATACTTAAAAAAAATAATCTAATTTTATCCCTTACAGTTAATTTCTGAGTTTTATATAATAAAAAAAATTGTGTTTTATACAAAACTACTTCGTTTTATTAAATTGCCTTAATCATGGTTGGCTTGGCTAATACTACCTTAAATTACCTTTTCCCATATATATATATATATATATATATATATATATATATATATATATATATATATTCTTGATATTTGATTTTCTAAATTCGTTGTAGCATGCTCATTTATATTTGTTTACAGCAACATTCGTCCGAAAAATTAGTCAATTTTTTTTAAATGTTTGTACACACATATTTTAAATAATATATTAAAACCTAAATTGCAGGTAGAAGAGGCATCAGAACGCATGCGGAAATGGTGTGGAAATCAGGAAGAAATAATTAGCTAATAGTCTGTTAGTATTAATTTTTTGTTAAATTGAGTTGGACTCTTTTTTCTTTTCTTCTTTGGCAATTCAACGTATGATGTGATAATCATCCGTTAGTTGCAATAATGGAAATATTAATCAGTAGACAAGATATATTCAATTTATTCTCGAATAGCCATTGTCAACTATTTATCAACCCAAATTTTATATAATTTTCATTGCCCGCATAATTTTTAAAAGAAACAATATCAAATGAGACTTATTTGTGAAAATATCAAATTAACTTGTGAAAATATCAATTTTCTTTTTTAAATTTCTCCAAATTAAGATTATTTTTGAGTTTTTTAATTTCATGTTTTATTTTTAAACTTAAATTTAGTAGTGTATGACAAATTTACTCTTCTGGGTAAAAAATTGAGTCCAAGTCAACGTCAGGAGTAAATTGAATCAAATTGTCCATTTAAAGGTATATATTAAAAATTTTGCTAGTTAAAAATTTAAATTTAAATTAAGTGAGAACTTGGAGCGACACAATTCGACATAATTAGAATAAATGGTAAATTAAGTTTCTTCAGGTTTACTCATCATTGGTAAAAGCCGAATGACTCCAAAGAATTAGAAAGCAATTATAAGAATTCCAATTTCCATGAATCACAATTCTCAAAAAATAACCATCTCATCAGTTAAACTTGTTTTTCACCATAACCCTTTGGGAACATCAATTTAATTTAAAATAAAGATCGGTTATAATTACTATATATATATAACTTGTTTTTCACCATAACCCTTTGGGAACATCAATTTAATTTAAAATAAAGATCGGTTATAATTACTATATATATATATATATATATATATATATATATATATATATATATATATATATTCAAGTGAAATATAAATCCTACTGCAAACAAGAGGTCATAAATCTTAATTGACTTTGATTAAGGGTAATTCTACTCGTATAAACATCTCATGAACGAATAATGAAACTTAACAAATAATAAATGGACTCAACAATCGCATATGAATTTAATTAGAAGAAGGTAAATTACTAGAAAATAACTAATGGATAAATCATACAAGAACTCAATTAGAGTACAGTATAAATTTAACTAAATTTAATTAGGGCTAATCGTATTCATAAAATATCTTTTACTACTCACAAGTAAACGAAGAAATTGAGTAATTATTTTAATAAACCTTTTTTTTAGGTGTAACTTTTTTAGTATCAAAATTTCTTTCTCTAGATCATGGTTGTTGTTGTTTTTTGGAATGTGGGCCTCAAACCCTGAGCTCAATTCCCTTGTAACATGTATATCATTCGTTTCAAATTAAAAGATCAATATTAATTTTTAAAATTTAATTTTAAGTGTTTTCAAATTCAAAATTGATATGAATTCATTTACTTTATGACAATTTAATAATGCATAATATAAATTACCTAAAAAGTACTACTAAATATAAAATTTATTATTTTTAAAATTTAAATGAATTATCTCATTTTTAATTTTAAAAAATCTCAAATTGACGTTTAAAAAATTAATATTAATCTTATAGTTTAAAACGAGGGGATTAGTATGTTTACTAATGTTGTTCTTGTGACTTGAGTCTTCACTATTTTGAATATCAAGGAGTGAGGATGACTATTAGATCAAGTTTTCTGGTTGATCTTCAATAGGATTGTTAATCGGACTGATTAAGATCGAAAATCAATTATGCGACCTATTTAAAGTACGTTCAAATTAAGTTTGAGAGTGAGCTGAAATGAGTTTGAGGTGGCTAACCGGTTTAATTTAAATTTTGATCAATTCATTTAAAAATCAATTTTTTGGATTAAATCATACTGAAATGTCGATCGATTTCAATTTTAACCGATCGAATTGTCAATCTAGTCCGAGTTTAATAACAATGGCCTGATTGTCGATTTTTGTAATCAACAATAAAATTTAAAATAATTTTATCTCGTCAAATAAAATATAACTATTAAATAGTAGCCTTGGGTGGACCCTAAAGCCATTAGTGGACCACCTAACCTATACCCACTTTTACAATTTGCCAAGCATAACTTTTTTTTCCCCAAAAAACCCCTCATCCAATCCCTAACATCAAACTCAACATCCTAGTTAAGTTAACAAACCATAGTTAGACAAATTATTCCCCCTATAAAGAATTATTTGTGGCCAACTCTCGAAAACCCTAATTTACTCCATCCAAACCACCTTTTTAATCTAGATCTCTCCCCATCACCCCACAATAAGAGTTCTTAAAAAATAAAATATAGAAAAGAAAAGTGGGTTTTACAAAAAGAGGCAAAAATTGAGAGAGAAAAAAAGATAGGGAGAGCAAGCGTCAAAAAGGGTCTCACCAAATTCCACCCCTCAATTACTGGTACGTCCTTCCTTCTTTGCCCTGTGACACAAATTGACAAATCTTTGATTTCCCATTTATTTTTTTTGAAGAGAAGGTTCTGTATATCTGTTCAAAACTTGAGAAAAGTCTAGCCCTTTGCCCCGTTTGGTTTTTCATTTTTGGGAGAGAAAAGGGCCCGCCTTAAATAATGGCGGGCCAAATAAATTTCTTAGACTCAATTTATTCCCGCCAAAAACTTATATCTCCGTACAACCCAGATGTTTGATTTATTGCTTTTGTACTCATGCTTTTTGTAAGTTTTATTTTTTTTTTCTTCCTTTATTCTGTAAAAAGCTGTATATATGAATGGAGTGATTTGGTTTTAGGGTTTGATTTCAAAATCAATGGCAGGGTTGTCCAAGGTAGCTGATGGGTCTGCTTTACATTGCTTCATTTCTCTTCAAAAGCGTCGGTCGAATGATTTTTGGGTGGATCTAGAGCCGGGCTCAAAAAGGTATGTTAAAGGTGGCGAAACGGATGAGATTAAGTGTTTGTTTAATCAATTTGTGTCTGTTTTTCTGAACGAAATCTGTGGTAGACATTGTTTTAGGCCTTTACCTCCGATGCTTGGGAATCGGCAGTCAGTGGATTTGTTCAAGCTATACTCGGTAGTGAGAGAAAAGGGTGGATATGAGGCTGTTTCTGAAAATGGGTTGTGGGATTCTGTGGCCAAAGATTCCGGGTTGGATTCTGGTGTTGCTTCAGGTTTGAAACTGATTTATGCCAAGTATTTAGATACATTGGATAAATGGATGCAAAGAACTATTAAAGATACGGATTCAAAAGGTGGATTTGAAGATAGTGAGACGATTCAGAGTGTGTTTATGATGGACTTAGAATCAGTGTCTAAAGGTTTCTCTTCTGAAAATTCTGATCAGGAGAAGAAAGATGGGGAACACTTGCATTTGGATTTGGAAGAGAGTAAATTGAATTTTACAAATGGCTTAAAATTATGCAAGGGTGGTGATGTTCTGAGTTTTGTGGGGCTGGATGAAGACAAGAAAAATTGTAGTGACAAACAGTTCGACTCTAGTTTAGTTGGGGAATGTGGTTCTAGTCGAAAAATGTTTAAGGATAATGAGGTTCAGAGTTTTGTGCATTTGGATGGAAATAAGAAAAATGACATTGACGAAAGAATTGTTTATGTTGACAAACATGATATAGATTTCAAGAGTGTGGTTAAGGACGATGGCTGTAATCGAAAGAGAAAACGTGAGTGTTACTTGTCATTACTGGATTGGGTCAGAAAGGTTGCAAAGGATCCCTGTGATCCAGTCATTGGGTCTTTACCAGAAAGGTCAAAATGGAAGTCTTTTGGGAGTGAGCTGCAATGGAAGCAGGTTCTGTCGGCTCGAGACGCGATGTTATTGAAAAGGAATTCTGATTTAAGTGCTGAACAATCTATTTGGCAGGTATATCTGACAAATATCTCTGTTTATGAATACTAAAATGTTGTCTAACATTTGAACAATTTACAATGATTCTTAGATATAGGATGCTATTGTTATGTGTTTGACATGGTTTTTTGTGTGTCATAATTAAGCTTGTTATTTAATTCTTCTGTTATTGTACATGTCCAAATAGATGCCATCACCATCACTACATCATCGTATCGCAGTTGCATCAAATTATACATATACATATGTGTGTATGAGTTATGCCAGTTTCTTTTTCCTGATTTGTTAAGGAATGATTGAGTGCCATTATGTGTGTTCTTAAGTTAACGTTTCCCAATACCTGTCCTTTACACACATTCCCTGTTAATTGATTTGTTGTGCGATATGTTTAAACATGTTTTTTTTGGCCACGTAGTGCTTGATGCTTACCTACCAATTTTCTTACATTTTTTTTGTTGTAGTTTGTATATTTTATATTATATATTATTGAGTGTAATTTTATAGCATCACCTGTTCCTTTGATGCTTCCATTGTTTCCACTAACATGACCAAGTCATCTGAATTGGTGTATGGTTCATTCTCATTTCCTATTTCTTACTTTTTGTTTGTCTTTTATTTCATCAGTTTGTGTTTCTGTATGTCATTTCATCGAGTGTTTGTTTACCCTTTTCTTTTTGGTTATTTCCATTATAAATTTCAGTGAGTTAGTTTTGACTCAATGAGTTTAGTAATAGGGTGGAGTTCAATTTAGTTTTTCAAATATATCAATCTATAGGATGAAGGAATTAAATTAGCTCGTTAATGATTTGAAATGTGGTTGTTATTGACTTATTCAATCGATTACTATTGCATTTGTTTGAGATTCACTCATTAGTTGTATTGTAGAAACTTGAAACTTTACACGAAATATTTGCTTTTAGTTCGTTTGAGCTAGACTTAAATAATCTCATTACCATAGAATTTTAGATATATTATACACCTGTAAGAGAAAAAAAAACTCTTGTAAAGACTTACGAGTTGTCATCTTTTTAGTGTTTTCTTTTATTTTCACTTGTTATATAGGGTGTGGTCAATGGGTCGGTTGACTTCTTGCCCTTCTGTGGTTGTAATTTCTCTTTTCATCTAATAAATTTTTTTATTTTACAAAAGGAAAAAGAAAATCACTCGTATGATAGAAGAATGCTCTTTGTAGACTAAAGACTGTAGGGTGGGGGTGTTTTTTTTCTTCTTTTAATTCTTTTGTTGGGGGTGGGGGGGATGGTCAATGATTTGCAATTTTTGTTCCGTTTCTAAGGACAAATGTTTAACGCGTTGACTCATAATTCTATTTTTTATAAATTGTAAAATGTGTTCACTTTTCAGTAGATCATTATTTTAGTGTAGAGGAAGGGTTAGTGGAAGCATTTTAGGATTTCAAACAGAGAAGGAAAGATATCATATTAGATGGGGAAGCGGTTGATGGATGTGAAATTAGTTCATCACTGTTTTCATATAATTTTTGTTTTCAATGTGAAGTAGCAAGATTTAAATAGAGAACTAATGTACTGACGCCATCCTCTTTTGTTTTCATTGACATGATTCATTTAAATTTTTGGGAAAAAATCTTACATTTATAATATTCATAATTATATCAAATAAAATTAAGTGGATTCATAAGAATTTTGAATTTGAAATGTTTCACAATGATTTTTCAAAAGTCAATATGATCTTATATTCTGAAATGATGGTAGTATAAATTGTTTAAATATTGTTTTTCCTTGTAGAAGGGGTTATTGGATGCAATTTATGTTGAACAAAATGAAAAGCAAGATACTCATCTATAGATAGGACTACATATTTAATTATTAGGTATAATTTTATTTATTTTGAAAATTAAAATATATATTATTATGATTAAATAAAATAAAACTTTGACCCTCTTTATTTTTTTTTATTTTAAAAATTAACATTTAATTTTGATCCTCTTATTTTTTATATGGTATTTAGTTTATAAATTTTTTAAAATTAGTGTTTTAAAGCAGTTTGCATGTCTATAGAAAGTAAGAGAACGGTGGATTTTATAATTAGAATTTCCATCATACTTCTTTTATATTTTTGGAAATGATATTTTGACTCTGAATTTTCTATGGTATATGGGTGTTGTTGGATAGTAATTTTTCCAACATTTTGTTGTATTGAGGATATCGCCACCAACGATCCACAACACAATCTAGATTGACTAGATAATTGTCTTTGCTTAGTATTGAACCTATGACCTATTTGTATAACATAATTATCACTGGCTGCACTATCACTTATGGTTTATACAAATTCATTATTTATATTGTTTGTTAAATAATATGATGCAAGTATAAATCTTTCACTCTTATTTCAATAATTCAAATTAGATAACTAATTGATCAGGTTAATTGATGAATAAAAAATTACTTTTGGTATTAAATTGAAGGTGCAACCTTAAATATGTTCTTTAATGTGCATTTTGTGGAATTGACTATTAATATGTTCTTCTTTATATAATATTACACAATACATTGTAATGAATAATTTAAAATTTATTATAAAATATTACAATTTCTTTTATTACTTATGAGAAGAATAATTTAAATTGAAAATTTTTGGCCTTGCCTAGTCAATGGGGTGTAATAATTTTTGGAGTTCTGTTTTGTATTGCTAAAGTTTTTTGTCGAATTACATTTTCAAAATACATCGGATTGGATAAGACTATAAGAGTGACCCACGATATTACACATCTCTTTTAAAGAATTAGCATTAATACTCATCCACGTAATTGGCAACAAAAAAGTCAATTCATTTCCCTATTCTCTAGAATGTATTACTAAGTGGGTTATTCGTGGAGGAGAGTACTGTTGTAAAAAATTTATTATTGTATTCCTCGTAGAATGTAGCATCTGGGTTGAGTTTTGGCATTGTATTAATTTAACCTGGGAATGTAAATTTGTTGCATTTTGTAATGTTATTCAACAATGAAAATACAAGCTTGGAATCCGTGCGAGGCCCAATCTATTTTTCTTATATATTTTTTGTTTATCAAATTAATTTAATTGTAAGTTTCTCTTTTAGATTATACACACACACACACACACATATGACATTAATGCTTTAAATGATTTTTCTTTTACTTTATTGTGAGATTCATGCATGCACATATAGATAAATTATAATTATATTCATTGAATATGAACAT
This sequence comes from Hedera helix, assembly GCA_947179155.2. Lineage (NCBI taxonomy): Eukaryota > Viridiplantae > Streptophyta > Magnoliopsida > Apiales > Araliaceae > Hedera > Hedera helix. Next base: position 41,948,065 of record OX359284.1, on the reverse strand, counting down.
GTATTATTACAATTATGTAATTTGTATTTGAGAATTATAAGTTGATGACAAAATTACCTTTGAAATGACCAACCAAATTAATTTGGATAAGATCTTCAATTGCCTTATTATATGTAGTCGTAATAGATGTGTGGAGAATTATAAAGAAACCAATGTCCATACATCACTAAATTCAGACAACTTCAATAATGCTTTATAGATGAAGCAAAAGATGCATCCAATCATGTATGAAGATCATTCCGGGTCTGAGATGTCAAGATTCAGCTGGAGGATCCGTACTGCAAAAGAATCTAGAGCGGTCCTTTCTCTTAAAAAGTCTCAAGCAAGAGCAGGTTCGGAGTCCTCATCCTCAGGCACTCAGAGTGACTTGGAGGATCTATTTTATAAACAGTCAGATTCACGGTCTGCGGATGCACTCAATGGTTTGTGGATCAACAATCACAGTCGTAAGAGAATTCCTGTGGGGCCAAATTTTCAAGCAAAAGTGCCAGAGTGGACTGGGGAGACATATGAAAGTGATTCCAAATGGTTAGGTACTCGTGCTTGGCCGCAGGAAAAAGGGGTTAACTGTAACAAGCTGATTGAAAGGGATCGGATTGGATTCGGAAGACATGATTTATGTGGCTGTGAATTCCAAGGTTCCTTCGAATGTGTCAGATTTCATGTTGATGAGAAAAGGTTTAAGGTAAAGCTGGAATTGGGCATGGCCTTCTACCATTGGCACATTGATAAGATGGGTGATGAAGTTGCACTCTCTTGGGTTCTAGCAGAAGAAAAGAAATTCGAGTCTGTAGTAAAGTCAAACCCTCCTTCAGAAGACAAGTGTTTCTGGGATGAAATATGTAAGCTTTTCCCTTACAAAAGGAGGGAACAGTTGGTGAGCTACTACTTCAATGTCTTTCTTCTCAGGCGAAGAGGTCAACAGAATAGATCCACTCCGATTGAAATTAACAGTGATGATGATGAACCTGAGTTTGGATCAGCAACAAATTGCACTGGACAAGGAGCAATGAAGTCTTCAGGATCTATTTATTGTTCTCCAAATAAGACTCATCTGAATTTCAGAGAGTATTCAAAGATGGACTAGTTTCAAGGCCTTGGCAAGAAATTTATATTGCAGCATTTTTTGTGGTTTCGTTGTTCAGCTTTTTTTCAAGGAAAAGAATCTTCCCTGCGTCTTTCACCTGCACAAGTTCATAAAGGTAGTTGAATGGTACAAGTCTAGGATTTTATTTTTTGCCATAATGATACAGCAGTGGATAGTGAAATGGAATTTTTGGGGATGGAAGCAGCTAATGGTGCTGATCAGTTGTTTTTGGCTGACATTTTTCTGGTTCTGAAGGTATAATACTTCATTCTGTTCATTCATCATGTATATAACACCTAAGCGATTACTATTCTTTTAATACTCTAGCTCATTCCTCACTGTTATATAAGTAGCAAGGCTGTGCTGACCAGTATATGATGAAGAGAAACAGAAAAAGAAGAAGTTAAATGCATAAGTTGTACCTTTTCTTTACTTCTCACATTATGGTTACATTTTTTGCTGTTATTATGGTTCAACTAATTTTCTCCTTTCCGTCCATCTACATTTTAATTTGATTGATGCTATGATGAATATATTACACCGTTGAAGGAGGCGGTTTTTCTGTGAAGTCAATGTTGTCCCTCTTGCCTCTTGCCTCTTGCCTCTTTCCTGTTTTTATGTTTATAATCATTGAATAACTAAATAAAGGATTTGTTCGGTTATCGACAAACTACGTTAATGAGTTAAATAAACTGCGTTTGAAATAAATTATTACTAAACGATCAAAATTTTTAAATGTGTTTGTACTTTTAAATACACCAAATATTGAGTAACCAAACATATACCAGAAAAAAAAATAGACGTTAGGAAGCCTTGTATGCATGTATATTTGTGTAATTTTATATGCCAGTATATGATGCTTTTTAATTTTTATTACCCATTCCCGCATTGATACACGTAGAAGAGATTCTATTCTATGTGATTTTCCTCGAGTCAGGTACAACTGAGGATTATATTTACAGAATCAGCTACTCGGTATATTTTTTGTATGCAAAGCTTTATATAGGATTTATACAGATTTTATAGGATTTTTATAGGTTTAACGTAGCATAAGGATTTTGCAAATATAGAGGGGAACAAATCCTCCCAAAACGGGGTAGTAGGCTAAAGGGGTGGGTGTAAAGGGTAGGGTTGGTTAGGGGTTGGACATACATGTATATGACATTAATGCTTACAGTAGCCATAATTCACAGCCTGGTGTCGTGATTATTAGATTTATTTAATAATTGATATTTTTACATTATTTTTCTAATAATTTTATATAATAAATTTTACAAAAATATTTATAACAACAGTTTAATCGTTATTATATATTTATAATAATATTTTTGTAAAATATATCATATAAAATTATTAAAAAATAATATAAAAATATCAAATTTTAAATTTTACAGCGTTGAGAATATCGTCAAAGGTATTCGACTACTACAGTGAATCCAAGTCAGATGTTAAAATGCTATTTGTGGGCTCCACCTATTACTGTGACTAATTCTTAGAATTGGTCAGAAGAGTACTTGTCTCCAATGAACTGGATTCTTCCTGGATTGCACAATCAGAGAGAGATTAAATATCTTACACCTACACATGTCACTTCACTTTAATAAAACCCCCACTTTTTCATAATCCAAACAGGGTGTTGTGGACTTGCTTTAAATCAAATTTGGTGACCAATCATGTTATCTACGAAAACATAGTTGCGTGAACAAGATTGTTGTTGATTGGATCCGACTGTTTGGTTAAGGATAAATGAGTCGATGGTTTCTAATTAATTTTTCGTAGAGGAGATTTGTGGGTCAGGTTTTAGATCGCAGCGTTTGATAAAATTATGTAACAAGAGTCTTTGTATAAAATAGAGAGTTTTTTTTTTTTTAAATATAGTTAAAATATAAAAGAATTATTTAATAACTAATCTGGATAATATATTTGAATACAAAATTTTAGTATTTATTTTTAAATTAGTTTATATAAACTTAAGGTGAAGATAATAGCATAATAAATATTAAATAATTAATTTAAATAAAATTATCAATAATGTATAACTAGTAAAATATTTCAAGTCTAATAAAATATAATAATTATTATGATAATTTTATATAATTACTATAAAATATGACGACGGTGGTGGTGGTTGTGAGTGATGGTGGGTGGTGAGTGATTGTGGTGAAGGGTGATTGTGCTGGTGAGTGATGGTGGGTGCAAAGAAATTTGTAAGTTTCGAACATATTTTCAATCAAATTTATAGAAAATAATATGAATAAGAATCAACTCTGTCGATGCCGGGATTTTCGTCGTTTCGTTTTTTAATATAAAAAGCCCTTTTTCCAATTTTAGCCTTTGAATTTGAGACGTGCTTTTGAAAAGGGTCGGCTTAGTGTCGACGGGGTTTGAAAGGTCGATTTCATGATGAGCCAATTGACCAGAGTCGCCAGTTGGTATATTTGAAATGGATGTACCAACTCATCCGAATTGTTTTCGTAATCGCTGGCTCATATGTGACTCCGAATTAATTGGTCCACAAACCGAGATTCATAGAGTTCGGGGGCTTGCTTAAGCGAGGGGAAGGTGTTAGGCACCCCCCGACTTCCGTGAAACACGGTTACCGCAATCTCGATGTTTTCCTATCCTTTAAAATCCCAAAAGTGTGTGTGAGTGTGTGCCTAAATGAATGTCGTTGAAATGCTTTACTTTGAAAATGCTTCAGAAACTCGTTAACCCTATGCACGAGGGATTTGGCTTAATCAAAGAGTTCATTCTTATTGCTTTTTGTTTCGATAATAAAACCGATGATATTTTGTAAAACATATTTTTTCAAATCCTTCGCCAAATAGGAATAGAGCTCGTCCGACACTTACAATTTTATTTTAGCCTACGGATGATCAATATCCTATTTTGATTTATTTTATGCAAATCTTTATCATTTCATTCCAAAATCATTTTCTCGCGTCAAAAGGAAAAATCAAGCATTAAAATGGCGTTGGGGCTATTCACGGGCATGTGAGCCATCTAAATAACCCCAAACGCCCACAATCGCACGTTTCATTATTACGGGGCCTTAAACCCGATTTTCGATTCGACATCGCTTTAAGGCCCGAAAATTACATATTTACAATACAAATGCATCGCCATCGCTACATACGTAAAAGCTAGAAAATAAACTAAAGGGATATCATCGGGAGGTTAGGAGGAGATTCCATCCGCAATAAATCCTCCCTAACCGTCCATAATCCACAGATCTACAACATATGTTGACTACATTGGATCTAACTTCAAAATACACAAAATCAAACTATTTAAATAGCAATGCACCAAATATTTTCGGATCCACAGTAGATCCACCCAACAAATGCAACAAGAACAAAAATAAAATTAGATCTACAAGATTTGGTACATAAAACACAATAAAGCTATGAATCTCGGATTTTTTCACATTCCAATCGATGCAATAGACGCTTTAACACTTGAAAATCAACATAGGATACATACAATATATGATGTTAAGATCTAACCAAAAGTGGAAGAATCTCACATTTCTCTATCTTTTTCTCTCTTTTCTCTCGCTCCCGTAGCCTCTCTCTCTCTTTTTCTTTCTTCCGCCCGCGTCTGTTTTCTTTTTCTCTCGCCGTCTGCCGAAAATGAAACTGGAAATGGCGATTTAGCAACTTCAGATCTTGGCCGCAGGTGCAGCTGCGGCTGGCTCCGGTGTTTTTCTCGATTTCCGCATTCTGATGTCGGTCTTTCGTTTTTTCGCTAGAAGGCTCGTATTTTGCAATCCGAAAATCCCTGGGAAACGTGCCATATTGTTCTGGGAGGCTAGTTCGGAGGGCTGCGACTTGATATAGCATTTGCTAACTGTGCTTGGCTTCCAGGGGGCGCTACCCCCTTACACCCCCGCTAGCTCACCGGCGAGCTGGGCAGCTGCTCGCTCACCGGGGAGCGAGACCCCCGAACATCGTAAGCGTAGTGGCCATTTGTCGTCTTTTGTGGTCAGCTCAGGCTTTTCTGGATCAACTGTTCGCCTTGCCTCAAGTGACCGGATGCTCGTTGTCCGTTGTGGCGGTTTTGACCATAAATCGCTGGGGTGACTTTGTGCTGGGGTCCACCTTTCTTTCCCCATGTCGGGTCAAATGACGATTTTGCCCTCCTGCCAGGGTTAGTAGAGAAAGTACAAAATTTGGGTGTCTACAAACTCTTAGACCGAAAAATAAAAAATTTAATATTAATAACTCTTTCAAAAAGTTAAAAAATACATCGTCCTTCTTATTAGCTGCGATTTGTAATTAAAACTAATATTACTGATCATTTTATAGAATGAAATATAGCTATCATTTAATTTTTGAATCATGTTAACTTTATTTTTGGCCATTGCTCTTAAAAATTACTAGTTAAGTAGATGAAACTCTAGCCAATAGAAAAGATTTAATAATTTAATAAATAAAGCTTTTATTTCCTCATTTTAATTGTATTGTATTGAAATAGTCCATTACGGTAAAGTTAACTTTGATCAGGACTTAGGGTTAACATCAAACTAGTTTTGCCAAACAGGCATCAAATTTAACATATTGGGACCAACTTGGAAAGTCTTTATGCGCTTGTGTTGCTCAGTCTTTATCCAAACGCACCATAAGCTGGTGATACTATTAAATGGTTGTCATGGATTTGACTGAATTTACATGTGAATCCAATTATAGTTTAGACAGGAAAAATTTACATGTATATGGTTTCTTTTTAGTGGATGGAAATATATAGGATTAATTGATATTTTGAAGTTTACTTGAGATAATTTCAAATTAAATTGATATCAATGATTTTAGTTTTAGGCAAATAAAATAATAAAAAATTGTAAACTATCAAGTAATAACAAGATTTATTATCTCCAAAAGTTAAATGGATCATATATATTTTGAACTTGAAACTATCTTAAATTGATTTATTTTTTTGTATCAAATAGTTTAAAAGACTAAAATATATTAAAACTATAATATGTTACAAAAGATGAAAATATTACAATAAAAAAAATTGAAATAACAATTTTTTCAAAAAATATTAAAAAAAATAGTCAATCGTAGGATAATAATAGAATATAAAGATCTGGATCATTCTTCTGCATGAGTAATAAAAGAACAAGTTTAATAATACCACATTCAAATATGAACAATCTCTCATGCATCGAAAAAAGTCTCACGAACGAAAAAAATCTATCAAACAGATAAAGTAAAATCTCCTGAGAGATGATAATGAAATTCTCTTATAAAAGATAAAGAAATCAGTTATCTCATAAAGAAAATTAATAAATCCCACAAAAGAGAAAAACAAGCTCTATGTGCAAGAATGAAAAATAATTTATGAAATCAAAATAAAAAATATATAAGCAAGGGTATTTTCAAAAGGAGAGTCCTCTCCATATCTAACATAGAAGCTAGGTTTATTGAGCAGAGAGAAAAGAGAGGAGAGAAAATTCAAGGCAAATTACGCTGGATCATATATTTTGAAACAGATAAAGTACTGTATTCAGAGAAAGTTTGTGTTTTATTTAGCTAATTTATGTGAAAAACAAAGAAAAATGCTAGGTAATTAGAAAAAACATTCTATTTTATCTAGATAAATATTAATGAATTGTACAGTACATCATATCAATACTTTGTCTAACATAAATAAAACAATTTTTATATAATTAACTAACATTTCTCACAAATGAAAGATTCACCACCATTCCAATGAAGTAACAAGTCCCTCATGAATGTATAGTATGCTTATTTCGCTCTCATCTCCACCAAAGAATTTGGATTGGTTTGGTTTGGCTGGTGTTTAACTGCCTCAACATGGAATATCTTATGGTCCTTTTCAACAAAAGCAATTTGTTACCTTATCTTTTCTTTTGACATGTTAAATGACACTCATTACAAGAACTAAAAACCAATACGATATAAAGATGCATGTAATTGAAATTTTCTTAATCCGAACACTTTGAAAATTGTAATAATTTTTCTATGTAACGATTAATATTACTCAAATACTATAATAATTTAAAGAATTTCTTCCTTTTACTTATATTTTTTTTCTCATTTGTGCAATTAAAATTTTTAATTTAATTATAAACAATAATTTATTCAGTTTAAATATCTAAATAACATGTTAAATCGCCTATGCAACGGACATATATCTTCTGATATATAAAGCCGAAGGCCTGATTGTGTAAATAATTTTTGTGAAACTTTCTGACATTTCTTAAAATGTCCTTGACATTTAACATAATTTTTATTTTGTCCTTTTAATATTAATATTAATATTTTTTTTTTGTATTTAGTATTTTAAAATTATTATTTTATTTTACATAATTTATATACGTAATATATATGTCATTCGATACTAATATAATATTAAATCAAGTATTCTATGAACGAGGAGGCCAGACCTCGTGGTTTATCCAGATTCATTCAATATTTATAAAATCTTCCAAATGGAAGGTTCATGTTATAATGACTTTCTTCTCCTTTTCTTTTTCTGAGTGTAAATGTCTTCTTCTTTTTTGTTGCAATATAACAATAAATTTATGCTAATGTTAAAAATCTACCTATGTGAATTTATGGAATAAAGAAGAGATTCAAAACATTATTATTCTATTTTTATAATTTAAATTTTTTAGTAAGCGTAAGTCAAATTCGATATAAAATTATAATATATGTACAAATTATTTTCTTTATATATATATAGTTGTATAGTATACAGTTAGTTATGGCGACGGTTCAACTGTTATTATAGATCAAAAATAGTTATGACGTCGATTGAAAATCGTCGTCATAACCGACTGCATACTACACTATATATATTTTTTCACACACACACACACACATATATATATATATATATATAGAGAGAGAGAGAGAGAGAGAGAGAGAGAGAGAGAGAGAGTGCGTGGGCAAATAGTATAGCGTGAGAGCAGAGAGGGATATAGCAGAGGAATCTTGAAAATGTAAACCAAGTAACTTAAACAAAACAATAAATATTTTAAAATTAAGGGGCCTAATCATAAATATTATTTTTCATTTCTACAGTACTGCCTAAGTTTCAGTCATTGATGCCTGAACCATCTTTGCTTCTTAGTTGTGCAAGCGACTCATTTCCTCTCTCTCATCCCCTTTTCTCTCTCTCTCAAACCCATCAAAACAAAAATTACACAAACTTTAGAAGGAAGAAAAAGAAAAAGAAAAATCATGTCTTCCCCAAGCAAACGCAGAGAGATGGACTTGATGAAACTGTTAATCCTCAAATTTTTCTTCTTTTTTCCGTTCTTTTAATCAATTAATTATAGTTGTTTTGTAATTTAATTGTTGTTATTCTCTTTTTGTTTTTCTTCTTGTTGGTGGGATTAGGATGATGAGTGATTACAAGGTAGAGATGATCAATGATGGTATGCAGGAGTTCTATGTACATTTCCATGGACCAAGTGACAGTAATTTTTTCACACCCATCTCTCAAGTTTTAATCTTTATGCCTCTAAATTAAAATTTTGAGCTTTTTAATGTTATTGCTTTTATGGGTCATGAATACTCTTGATTTAGCTATGTTTGACCTTCTGTACATCTTATGGGCGTTCAATTGCAGCTTTGGATTGTATACTTTTTTTGTTCTCTAATTTGAAAAGAAAGAAAGAATCTTGTTTGGGGAATTTTTTTTGTCAGTTAATCTGTATAGTTTTTATATTATTTGATCGATACCCATCTTTCAAATTACATTATTTTCAAGTTTTGTCATACTTTCCTCAGATTTGGGGTTGGGGGAGGAGGCTGTATTGTTGCCTCTGGCCCTATGAGATGATCTATTTGTTAACACTTTGCAGTTTTTGGTGTTTTTTCGAAGTCCAAATCTAGAATTAATTTTGGCAATAAAAAGGAATATGCAGGGTTCCTTTCTGTTCTTGTATGTAATGTTCATGACAGCTGCAGATTTGCAGCTTTTATTTTCTAAATTTAGTGGTAGACTGGAAATTGCTATTTTAATTTCTAAATTTATATTTTGCCCAGTTTTTATTTGAAATCTCATAATTTATTATGCTAGGTCCTTACCATGGAGGCGTGTGGAGAATAAGGGTTGAGCTTCCAGATGCCTATCCATATAAATCTCCATCCATAGGCTTTATTAATAAGATTTATCACCCAAATGTAGACGAAATGTGAGTCCTTTTTAACATTTTCACTATTTCCCTAATATGCATTCAATATCTTCATTTCCTTTAAAAGATGTTTCAAGTCTGACATTTTGGTGTACTATTAATTTTCAGGTCTGGCTCAGTTTGCTTAGATGTTATTAATCAGACTTGGAGTCCTATGTTTGGTAAAATATCTATGTCATATGTGAATCATAAATAAGACTCTGTTGGGTTTTTATTTTTTACCAAGAAACTTTTTTACAGTTTGCTGCTTAAACTTATATTGACCCCTGATGTTGACACCTATGCTTTGCAGATCTAGTAAATGTGTTTGAAGTGTTCCTCCCACAACTTCTTTTATACCCAAATCCATCGGACCCACTGAATGGGGAGGCAGCTGCTCTAATGATGCGCGATCGAGCTTCTTATGAACAAAAAGTTAAAGGTATTGAACCTCTTGAAAATTTTACACCGTGGAAATGCACACCTTGCAATGTCAATATAGACTAATGAGTGAAAATTTTGGTATTGTCTGTATATATCATTTATTTTCTTGGTTTTTTGCTTATTTTTCACTTGTTGCCATGAGTAAGCTACAAAGAAATATAAGCATAAATTGCAATGCTTTTATGTTTGGTTATGCTATAGAAGGTACTTTCTGCAAGAAAGAATAACGAGTAATTGAAGTTTAAGAAAGGTTATTGCTTTTGTTTATGAAGAGTGAAGATCACTAATATTGTCATTGGCCACCTCAACATAGGCATGGTCATAATAAATGAGCTCTGGCACCCTTTTTTCCGCCAATTAGACTGATATAATGCTACCATACCACTTGCTCTTTGATGTTTCACCACCTCAATAAAGTTGCTATAAAAAGGTTATTGCTTTTGTTTATGAAGAGTGAAAATAACTAATATTGTCATTACCACTGTAACGGAGGCATGGCCATATAAAAACACGATCTATCTTTATCATATTCCTAGCAGTGTTGGCACCCTTTCTCCCACCAATTGTACTGATACCATCAGTCAAATGCTACCGCAAGTGTTATTCTTTGACGTTTCATTACTTAAATAAAGATGCTATAACAAGTCATGCTTTCCTCCAGGGGTAAAGTTCTTTATTCGCACTTTTAACAGACCAGCTTCTCATCTCTCCAATAAAGACTCTATAACAAGTATACTTGTCATGCTTTCCAACAGGGTAAAAGTATTGCATTTGCAGATTTTTTTTACCAGATATGCTTTTCAAATATTCTTCCTAAAGCAAAAGTAAAAGCTTACTTGCTAAATAACGTGTAAAACATGAGTTTCAATAGAAAGTGTGAAAGCATATCTTTCTTTCTATGATGATGATACTAGTGGAGACGGTATGCAAGTGCCAAGCGCTGTAAAGATTGGTTAGTGGTGATAGTGGACTGGTTTCAGTTGACGAACGTTAGATGAGTTTGGGGAGAGTTCATATATTTCTAACTAATTCTAAGAAATTGGTTTCGACATTCCGTATAGAGTAGTAGCTTGAAAAAAACTTCTTAGTAAAGTTATCATTGCTTAAATACATATTTAAATCACAAATTTTAGAATATATATCTTTGAGGCTAGGAAAGGACAGGTTGATGTCCTTCTGTTACACAAGCAAGTGTTGATTGCCTTGGTTTCTATATGAGGAGCTTTATGCTTCATATTCTCTCAGCCTCTGTTAAATCAGTTGCTTGCACAAGAGACGTATGGCATATGCATAAATTGTGAAGCAAATACTCTCTCTGCCCTTAATTGAAATTCACTCCTCTAGTTTCTGGATGAGATCATCATATATTAGACAGTACCGAAATACATATTCAGCTAGCACTCAAATCCATGTTAATAAAGAGTTGAATCCTCCAAGTCTTCATTAAGTTACAAGTAAGGGCTATTTTCTAGAACAAGATTGTTGTCACCACTTTGTCAGTAGGAGTGTTGGTTGATAAACTATGACAACTTTGAAGGTTTAGTTTATCTTGCAAGTCTTGAAATGAGATCGTGGGTTTGGGTCAGTTAGAGAAGGGATAGAAGCATGTTTTTTGTAGAGGTTGATTACGTGGCTTCTTCATTTTGTAAGCACTATGTCATGGCTACTTGTCTTGAAGATACTTAAGAATGTTTTTTGATAGGTCATATTTCCATATTAGTTTATCTGATTTGATCATATTCCTATAAGCTTGAGAACAATTAGGAGGTTTGTGATTTTAAATGACACAGATTATTACCCTTTTTTTTCCTTTAGACCATGTTTGTTTGCAAATATTATAATCCCTGGGATTATGATCTATGAAATTATAATTCATGGGATTATAATCCGATGATTATTAATCCTAGGATAAATAGTATTGGGATTATAATACCTAGTTGAATATGGTATTAAATAGTCTTCCATATGAAGTCATTTTATAATTCCTAGATTAATAGTCCCAAGTCCAAATTAAAATCAAACAAGACGCTTGGGATTAATAGGTTTATCCCAAGTGTAATTCTTACCAACAAACATAAACTTAAGATTATAATCCTTGCAAACAAACATGGCCTTAGTAGACATCCTCATCTCAATTGTTGTTCATGTTAATTGTGATTTTTATTACTATTATTGTCAAGAACTCAAGTGTCGATGCATGATAGGATTTTGATTTGTTCTGTTGGCATCATTTCCATACTGACTTAGTACTCGAGGTTTCGTTGCATTTCTTTTGTTGGCTTAAAATCTTAGTTTTGTGAATTGTACCACATCATTTGTTCAGAATACTGTGAGAAATATGCCAAGACAGAAGATGTGGGAGAAGCCCCAGAAGAGAATTCAAGTGATGAGGAACTGAGTGAAGCGGAATATGACTCTGGCGACGAAGCAATGATTGCTGGTCCAGTGGATCCCTAGCTCCTTGTTTCACATGCTGTATCTGTAGTCTGTACATTGTGTTTAAATCATCAAGACTGAACTTTAAAGACTATTTAGTGGGAGGAAATGAAAAAGAAGAATCCCATCCATGTGTGTTAGTTTCATCTTTCAGTGTAAATAAATTAACTAGTGGTTTCATGTTGTAATTGACCATTTCTCATTTCGTCGATACTTATTTGGAATGCCAAGAAGTAGCTTGTGATCATCTTTAGAGCAAAAGCTGATAGATTTTCACCAACCTCGTGTTTCATTTGCCTAAATCCATTGAACATGCATTGTGGTTCCTCGGGAAAAATTGATTTTGCATGGAGTTCTTTAATAGTGCAGTTCTTGTTTCCTTCTCCAGCTATTTATCATCACTTGTGTATACAGACTTGCTCTTTACATCCCACTTTGGTTCTTTTTGTTTATGTTGCGGCAAACATATTTTTAAATATGTCAAAAATATAATTGTTTTTTTTTAATTATAATTTAGGGAATAATTACTATTGATAAAAAAAATGAGTCCAAGGCAATTATTAATATGCAACTATTATTTTGCCATTACCATATATCCATTATTTATCTATGCAAAATGTGAGATTTAGAGTAACCATATAGAAAAAGAAAGGTACTTTAATAGAGTCAATAATGCTCCATAAATTCTTGAAAATAATACTAAAAACTTACCTCAACTGAACTGTCTTGGCATATCAATTATGTATCCTGGCTTGTTGACATATATTTTCTTTGTGAATAGAAAATGGCATCTATGAAACTAGGAAGTCGCCGGGAGGAGGAAGCATAGGGAGAATCAATCTGTTTACTAAGCTGGATGATACCCTAATTACCATTAGGGGATTAAAAAGTACAAAAAGGTGTACACTATAGTAAGATTTGATCTCCGCAATGGATCAAATATACACACTGCACCTGAAATCCATTACAAATTCTTCTCTCTTATATTTGACACTAACCTTCAATAAGTGACAAATGGCTTGGGCGCCTCTTCCCAGCATCTGTTCTCATTCTCTTTACAGGATTTGCCCAGCCAATTGTTCCACCAGCATTCAACTGTTGAGGAGGCTGGTTAACCCACCCTTGCTATTGGGAAGTGTGCCGATTCAATCTCGAATCCTTTGAACTCGAACCTGAACCAAGACTTTTAATACTAGGGCCAACACTGGCCGGGGACGCTGGGCTAGCCGACCCATTACCCGACTTTGACTTTTCCCTGTCTTTCCCCATCTTCTTACATATAACAAGCTCTCCTGGACTGGCCTAATTCCCTGTTGCTGCTGCTGCTTCCAAACCTTGTCTCCCTCTGAGGCATATGGCTCCTGATCCTGGTGTCTTCACTAGTAAGGACTGGTCCACGAGACGGTGGTTTCTGAGGAGGACTTGGTTCTGGGTCCAACTCATTTGCATGTTTCTGTGGCTTGCTTTGACAGGCAAGAATCTGTCTTGAAGGTAAAGCAAGAGTAGAAATACCTGCCTGGCCGGTGAAAGAGACAGAATTCCTGACTTCTCGGAAATCCATTTCCGGAAAAGCCAGCTTCAATGTCGAAAAAGAGATCATGCCCTTTCCTTGCTTCTGTTCGCACCTATTCATTGGAATTATATATTACAGAATTTCATACGTTTGCGAGAGGGCAAGAAAAGAAAACTTCGTTTTTTTCAATTTATGCAAGAAAACCATCTTACTAAGTAACACCAAGAGGTTTCGCAAGGTCCTATTTGATTTTATTTTTTCTAACTCCTAGCAGCCAAGCAGCATATAAAGAATTTTTGACAGTTACCACTACTTCAAAGAAAAACAGAAAATCCAGCTAAAAAACCTATAGTATCATACAATAATAACTAGACTTCATTGCCATTATCTCTTCTTGTTGTTGATTGACTTCATCCCTCAAGCGTGCCTGCACGTCCAAGAGTCTTAGCTTCTTCTCTTCAATCTGCAACCGTAACACAAGATCTGGCCTAATCCTCTTCCTCTCTAAATTCACTGCTAGTATATCACCAATCCTTTTTATATTTTCCGTACTTTTGTTAAACACTTCCCTGCCTTCCTCAAAAAGAAGATCCTTGACATCATATGCCAATGTCATGTTGTTATTATTGTTCACCATCATGGTTGATCCAAATGTGTCACGTCTCCAAGTGAAGAAGGGAAAATCAAAGAGTGGTCCATGATACTTTCTAGTAGTTCTAACATCTTTAGGTTGAGGTGCATTGCTTACTTGTAAAGGTTTCTTAATTTGCATCGTCTCAGACAAAGAAACCTGTGGAGCAACTGCCTTACCCTTATCTAGTGAGATATCACTTCTCATGGGATCTATATGAATCCTACGTTCAACTTCCTCCTCCAGTTTAGAAGAAAACTGAGTAATTCAATGCTTTTCTTTTCCTGGAGGAACTGCTGATATAGGTTCCTTCAGTACAGCTGTTGTAACCAGCACTGCATTTGTTGATAAAATTGCTTTCTTCTCATCTCCAGCAAATGCTTCCCCTTTCAAATTATTGCGTCCGGTGGATGATGCAACATCCTGAGGATCTTTCTCACTGGATTCCTTATGTCTTGTATGATCTTCTACATCTACATTTCTCCCAGCAAATATATTCTAACAGTTCACACATGAAGTAAGGCCTGCTGTGTCTGTGTCTTAAGGGGTGGAGGAGCGATAGCTTCAAGTGGTTCACGCGGAAGGGTCCCGTCTCCTTTCTGGCAGCAAGGCAACAAAAATTAATGCAAATATATATATAAGCATCAAACAGGCTGTAGAAACTCACTAAGTTTTTAAAAAGTACTAGGAGAAAAATCTGTGCATGTATAACATATAGAAACTTGTAAACCTTCAGACGCTAAATGCCAGTTATTTGTGCTTTAAGAATGTGCAGTTGCTGTTTGGTGTAAATCCAGAATGTTGCTGTTGCATCTTGGGCACTGGTCCACCCTGAGATGATAAGGGATTTCCCAATCCCCCTTCACTAGATGAAGCTGCAGATTGTGAAGAAGATCGGTGCATGGGCTTGGTGTGCTGCATCTGCAAAGCATCTGGCCCAGGTAATGTGCTTTTCCCAAGCACTGAATGATCTAAACCCTGGTTCAAGTTCACAGTTGAATGTGGAGGATGCATAGGAAGTGTTCCATTGCCTATCATGATACACTGTCTTGAAGGCAACTGATTCTCCCTGCTATGAACAGCAAACTGTTGCACTGGAATGTTTTTAGGGTTGTTAACTAGGGAAGCACCCGAAGCACCAAAAGGGACAGGCGGAACTGTCTGTCTAACTTTATTAGAACCAGAGTGACCTGACACGTCACTGGAAGAGTCACCATGTGGAGAATTTTCATTCACAACTTGTGGGGAAGCTACCTGCTGCTATGTCTTAGGGACAGATGAGGAATGTGCACCCATATTGCTTTCAGTCGCTTTTTGCTGAGCAACCATCCTGGACCGCGTAAGCGGAATAAGCTGCGCCATCAAACTGGCATTTACAGGAAGTGATAGATTGATATTATGCCCAAGTACCAGAGCCTGCATTGCCTGCATCTGGGCAGTCATTACTAGCTGGCTGTTTGCCATATTTTGGATGCTTTGCTGAGATTTTAGTGCCTGCACAGGACTCATGATATTCCTTGGCATCAATTGGCCAACTGATGTTTGCACGATAAGAGGCTTTGGATCACTACTCCGATCAGATATTTGCTGCTGTTCCTCATTTATGCTCTCACCATGGATAAACTGTTCTGATTGTTTGTTCGACAACAATGCCTGGGCCTGGTTAGCCGCCAGACTGGAAATGGGATCTTGCATTTTCAAATTTCCCAAAGGCATATTGAGGTCCTTCCCAGATAGCCCCACCATTCCCATTTGCTGCTGTGGCCACATCCCTATTGCTGATTTCTAATGCGCTGTCTGATACGCAAATTGCAAGTAAGCCTGATAAACTGGATTCAGCATTTGTTGGTCAAATCCTGACTCCTATTTTGGACCTCCCCCATATAGGGGAAACCATGTTGTTGGCCAAAATCGATCAACTTCCTGGACTGTTGAGGAAGTTTCATGGGGCCAGAATTTGACACGAAGTTTCCTACTCCCAAGACTCCACGAAGTCCACCACCCTGGTAGGCTGTATTGGCTTCATTTCCTTCAGGTTTCCCAAGTAATTGCTGATGGAATGACCATACCATAAATTCAAGGAATACAGTAAACTGGAGCCATTTAAACACATAATTTCAAATAGAAACCAAAAATAAATCAACACAAAGTATAAAGGGTCAACAAAATGTACAGAAAACATCAACCTTTACCAGTTCAATCATTATGGCATTTCAAATCTATAACAATAATATCTAGGTAGTTCAAACCAAATACACATTAGTTAGTGTAAGAGCATTTGTTAACCAATACACAAGAACGCTCTACAGTTTTTCAATAAAGATCAAACTACTAAGAGAATCCAGCAGAAGGATTATAAATCAATGATTAGATATATAGAACTATAATAATATTGGTATCAAAGTTAACTAGCTATCACTTCAATTAAAAAAAAAAAGTTATGTCAAGAGTAATGGTGATTATGCTATGGATAATAAATCAAAAAGGATGATTCGAAGAAAGGGGGAAGGAAAAATAAACGTACACATCTATATGAATTTACACAAGCATTGGTATCCAAGCAATAGATATGGTTAAGACCAATTTAGATCATTTATTACTTGTCAAAAATGATAAGCAAGCCTAGAAAGACAAGAACTGGCCATTTACTAAACACAAGTAGGAAATGATACATCAGGACAAGTACTTCATAAAGTATTGAAGTGTCAAAGAGAATTTTTTAAGAAATACCAAATAGGTTGTTAATGGATTCAAACTCAGAACCATAATAAACAACCTTGAGTGTGATTCTGTACAAAAAGCTCCCAAATGCATCAATGAGAGATTTTCCCCCCTCTTTTACAACAAAAATGTGCATTAAAGCAAGCGCCACTACACTGTTCACTACTATTCGTCCTATGCTTCTAACTTGTCCTATGCTAATTATTCTTTAATGAGTTCATTTTCTTTATAAGATTATGCAACACACAAACTTTTCAAACTTTATGTTGCAAGCATAAAGACAAATAACATCATTTCAACTAAACATCCATGGCCTAGAATGTAAACAAGTAGGCACGCAAAAATCAAATTAACTGTAATCCTGTTGATCTGTATGGTATCCCCAAAACCTTATCAGCACAAAGATTCTGAGTAAAGATCTTTAATGTCCCTCCAAGTTAAACTTCTGATATTTCAACAGACCAACCCCATTACTTCATTCAAGACCACAGACCACTCGAGGATAATCACAATTTTATAGACATGCACATCTCAAAATGCTCAACCCAAGTTTGAAATACAGATCCATAACTAAACAACCAAATGATAATAACAGAAAATGCACAATGTATACCAACTAAGTTAGCACATTAGTGTATGAACAGCATAGCTGTCAAAATTTTACGATACGCGATACATATCTTACGATACGATACGATACGGAGATAATTCGATACGTATCACAGGGTGAATCTAAAATGACACCGTATCGTACGATTCAATTATGATTTTTACGATACGATACAATGCACAATATTTTTTAAAGTAACCAACTTGAAAAAGTTTTTATATAGATCCAAAAGACTAAAAACAAAAATTTTAAGCCTTTTACTATTTCAATTGAAGAGATTTTCTAGCACAAACATATCCTATATCGCTTCATAAGCCTTTAATCACTTTTTAGAATATTATATCTTATTGAAAATGTAGCTCTATTTTTTTCACGTGACTTTCTATAAAGAGAGATATAAATCTCTACTTGTTAGTTTGAATTATTCTCTTTTGTTTTATAGATTAAAGGTGAAATAATATTTAATAAATTAATTTAGATTATTTTGGCTACTGTTTAACTTTAAAATTTATTTTTAGTCTATAATAATATTTACTTGACAACTTTTATATATAGTCAAGCCTATGTTTTATATGTTTAAATATATATTACTACATTTGTTATTTTGTTCCGTATTTTACGATACGATTCACAATACGATATGTGAAACACGATATGAGAGTTTTCGATACACGATAAGATTCACGATTTGACAACTATGATAAACAGAACCATTGTTACACCTAAGTCTAAATTATTGAGCTAAAACTGATGTCAAATTAAGATAATATTTGAAGGAGGCCTACATGGAAACAAGCACTATTACAATGAGGTAAGAGACCCAATTATTGTTAAGTAGAACAGATTTCAAAGTCATTTTCAGTACCCTTTCCCTTTAAGTTAGGGAATTACAAATGTTACTTAATTGAAGTATATTCCACAAGCACATAGGATTATGTTGCTTGAGCACATTTACTACACTTTTTGTCCCATTCATCAATCTGGGGAAAGAAAAAGACAGCCTTAATCATAATTCCATTCAGGAGACCAAACAATAAATTTCGGGCCCTAAATGTCCCTGTTTAGGAGTTCAATGCTGAACTCAGTTGCCATCTCCAAATCAGGAAATGCACAATTTATCCACACAAAACACACACAAAGAACAACAGGAATAAAGAACAGCTTTTTCAATAAACTAATAGATAACAAACACCAAAAAGATAAATTAGTTGAACAACTGAATACACTGAAGCACTCAAATACATTCATCTCAAATATGATTATCAACTCTACCAATTACACAATTCACTTCAAATTCATTTGCCAAAACAACACCACTTTCAAAACCCATCTATCATTTCAACTGCATTATCCTAGATTATACTCATCAAACTCTTCAATTACACAATTCACTTCAGACCGAGCTGGAAAAACAGTACATTTTCACCGCACACAAAAAAAACACCATGGATCAGTCAGTGAACAGAGCTTGTACAACTAAATTCTTATAAACCCTAACCTGCCTCTGCTGTAATTGTGGTTGTTGCGGAGACGCCGCCGTGTTCCGCTCATGACCAGCAGCTCCACCACCGGATTGCATGCCGTCAATTCAAATTAACAGAGCAAAAAAATAAAATTTAAAGCTCATACAATGATACAAAATCACTAATAGAAAAAATAAAATCCCTCCAAATTTCAAACTGTGAAAGCCCTTTTGCACTCCGCTCCCAACGTTCGAATAATAATTTTTCTCTCTCTTCCCATTTCTCTATAAAGGCTAAAATTTTGCTGCAGATATAAAATTGGATTACGGCGCGAATTGTGGGCCCAGTGAAAGATCTATCTGGCCGGCGATACGCCGAAGTTGCCGGAAGGTTCTGATTTGACACGCGCATACACTCCCTCCCTTACGGCAATTTGCATTTCAGTCAAACCCACGCTAGGATGTTATTTTATAAATTTTCTATGATTTGTTAACCTTGGTTAAAAATTAACTCAAGGTAATCGACTTTGAATGTTCATTCCGAGTCAACAAACCATACGGGCGGTACCAGAATCAGATTGTATCCATTCTTGAGTGTATAATATTAAGTTTGGGCGTGATTTCGTTTTTATGTTCCTGCGTATAACGTGGATTCATCTCTCTCCTTCACATGACACCGCACTAATCTTTCACCACTTTGTTTTATTGCAATTCAAAATTTGCCCTTTCGTTTTCATGATATTTATTTCGCGAGGTTTTGTAATGTTTGCTTAATTTCAAGAGTTGCGTTGTATATGTCAACTACCAACACATATGATACTCTATCATCAATATTTAACGCATAATCGACTTGCTCAAAATTTGCCCCTTATTTTCAAGGTAAGTACAGATTCATATTCTCTGATAATGAATTTATTCAATTTGCATTTCAATCAATCCCTAGGCTGTTATTTTACAATTTTTCTATTGGTCTCTCCTTATAATAATATACACTTTCTATATGTACTCTCTATTTTTTCTAACTACGGTTTGTTAACTTCAGTTAAAAATTAACCCAACGTAATTGACTTTAAGATGGTTCATTATGGAGCAAACAAATTAAACACATGAGTGACACCAGAATAAGACTGTGTTCATCCTCAAGTGTGTACTCTTAAGTTCGTGCGTATTGTGTGACTTCACTCTTAAGTTTGTACGTATGATATAACTTCGTCTCTCTCATTCATGGGGCATCTTACTAATCTTCTATTACTTGTTTAGCTTTATCACTGTCAACTACCGACACGTATAATACAATATTATCAATATTTAACATGTAAGCAACTTGTTTGAAATTTACCCGTAGTTACATATTCAAATTATCAAAGTTTCGTAAGATTTGTTTAATTTTAATAGTCATGTTGTATATGCCGACTAAATACCCGTGTGATACAATGTTATCAACATTCGACACATAATTGACTAGTCATGTTGCATATGCCGACTAGATACACGTGCGGCACAATATTATTAATATTTAACACATAATCAACTTGTTCAAACTTAAACCTTCAGTTTCATGCTAATTATAGATACTTGATACTCAGCAGTGTCTGCTTAATTTTAAGAGTCGCATTGAATATATTAACTATCAACATGTATGATAGAGTATTGTTAATATTTAACATGTGTCTACTCGACTATATATTGAGCTGGCATATGTAATATGTAGTATTTTTATGATTTAAGTTAGCAAAAGTAACTCATGTTGGTTATCCTCTCGCATCATTTATTAATTTTATAAACTTTATTTCACGCCCCCATCCTAGCGATGGCAATGTAAGCCTGAACCCACAAATATTATTCAAACTTGAAGGTATTACTTGAATTTGAAGAGTTTAGAGTCTGTAATAGGGGTACTATTATCCACGATCTTGTTCCCACTCTCTATATATTATTTTAGTGATTATATATATTAATATTTTTATAATTAATACTTGTTTATAAATAATATAAATATTTATGTACGTGTATATATATATATGGAATGCATTTTACTGTTGAAAGATCAACTTCATCACCTCTAATTATATATTGACATTGTGCACTACATCTATTTTATAAAAACAGAGCAGCGAAAATAATTGTCTTATTTAAAACTCTCTCATATTTAAATTCTAACTTTTTTCTTTTTCTCATATTTTATCCCTACAATCTCTCATATATTTTCCACCCATATTTTATAATTTTTATTTAAATTTTTATTTATTTATTTTAATTGTACACACATAATGTGTGTCACAAATATTAGTATTATATAATCAAATTCAAGATACAACATATACTGCACGGAATATAATATTTGATGCTAATTGTTAAAATAGTAAATTTAAGCAGGGGAGCGCATCCCTTATCACTTTAGTTATTGAAATTTGTAAGTTAAAAGGGAATAATTGTTCGGGTAGAAGAAGTATATTTCATGGAGTGTAATGGAGTAGATCCCCTATATTATATGCATCCTCTATTTTATTTTATTTTTATATAAATAAAATAAAAACTTTCGCAAATACTTATCAACATAATAAAATTTATTGTAAATAATTATATCGTTGAAAATATCTTTAAAATAATAGTTGTGCACAATAAAATTTATCATAAATAATTATGTCGTTAAAAACGTTATTAAATAATATTTGTTTTATTAAATGTGTATTATAAAAATTAAAAGATGGGTACAATTAGAGCGATGCTAATCACGCCTGTTACCTTTCCTTATTTTTTGATGTAGTAATATTTCTTAATATGTAAAAAGGAAATATTTTGGTAGAAAATTTAAGTTTGAAATCATAAACAAGATAAAAAATAAAATCCGACCTGCCGGATTCGAACCAGCGACCTAAGGATTTCTGATGATACAACTACAGTCCTCCGCTCTACCAACTGAGCTAAGGTCGGATGGATACAAGCTTCTGAATATTGGGAAAACTACTTCATTAGAAAAATATTTTTGAGCTTTATGTTGCTAAATTTTGGAAAATAATCTGTGCGAATTGGGAAATAGATATAACCGTGTTTATGATTTACCTGAAAAATGGAAAATCAAAAGTATAATAAATTACTTATACATACTCCACATAGAGTTGTATTACAACTTCAATAATACTTTTTATGTTCCAAAATATAAAATTATTATTAATTTTGTGAAGTTAACTAAAAATAATTTTAAATTCTAAATTGAAATAATTCTGGAAAGAATCTTGAAACTAGACTCAATCTAAAGTGGTTTAGGCAAGTTAACTACCAGAACTTAAAAACATTAGAACTTATTCTACTCAAACCTAATTAAATTACATTCGACTGTGTAAATTTTAACAAATTAAGCTTGAAAATTAAACATTTGTCTTAAAATTGTACTTTTAGGTGAATATAGTTGTTAGTCAACGGTAAATAACGTTAAAAATCAATGAACTTATATTTATTTTTGGTTTAAATAACTAAGTACAATTTTTTACATTGAGAGTTATGTTATTTTCACCTTTTTTTAATAGACGTTAGTTGATCAAGTTTGACAGTCTATTTTTTAACAAATAAATAATGACGTGAATATTTATGTTATTTTCTTCTTCTTTTCTCTTATAGATCTTACAGAACTTCACTACAATTTATTCTCTGTAACTCCCACAGGCGAAATCAAAGTTGTTCAGCTACAAGATTTCTAAAAAAATAGACTTCCTTGCCAAAATTTGAAATATTCCGTCATGAGATCTTAATATCTGAAATATTTTAGTTAGAATGAAGCATACCACCACTGCTATATTTCTTACAAATGTGAAATATATATTGGTTAAAGTAAAAAATTTCTTTAAAATCGTCCTCTTATAAATGTGTCTCCAATATCACAATGGATGGAGTATTAGAAACTAGTGAAAATCGACCAATTGACATGGTAAGAGTTGACGTTTTAATCTTTGCAAGTGAATTCAAGCAAAAAATAAACTTAGCACACAATTATGGGACTCAAACATATCTGCTGATTTAATATGATCATCTACAAATATTTATATACATGAACCGTACATCAATGCTCCTACATAATGCTCCTTCCTTTCCACTACTCAAAAATCAAAATAACCATCACTAGTCCATTATCAAGTCTAAACTTAGAAAAATTATTGGGTGCACTTGAAGCAAATAAATAGTTTGCTTTACCTTCTCACAACACCATGTGATCTATAAATGGTGAGTCTTATGTGGACTCCATAATGTTACGAGAGATTAGAGCAAACTGTTCATTTGCTCTAAATGCACCTAATAATCTCTCATAAACTTGCCAAATCAACACTGAACCAAATCAAATGAACTCCCGTGTTCCATTATAAATGACCACTTTTCTATATTGAATTGTCCTCAATTAAGTCGATACAATCCACATATCAATTCATTATTGTCTAAATTATCCTTATTCTTGAAAAAGGAAACCGAGAATTTAAACATTTTGGACTATTCAACATTTCAATGTACTTTAGTTTCAAACTTGTCAAGTGTTACCTTTTCTTAAAATGCGTCTAGTAAAGCAAATCACTTAAATTGGGACAAGAGAATATTAAACATCTGATGCTTACAGATCCCTTCTCTCTCTCTCTTCCTTCCTTTCATATATATAGTCGAAGTCGATACGATTCTCTCCATTGTCGGCCAGCCCAAGTTTATAGCGTCTAAGCGTCATGGTCTGCCAATAATATTATGACATGTCACCATGCCGTCGGGTAATTGCCGATTTTCAATGAGTTAACGTGATAGACTAATACTCAGATAGATATACTCCCCTCCTATACGGAAAATTATTCATTAGTCCCGGACCACAACCACGTGATGTTACAGGTCAATCACATCTCCTTATTTTTGTTGTGTCCTATTGCATGTAGCTCTGGACCTACTAAAATGGGGAGGTGTGATTGGTTTAAAATACCACGTGGTTGTGGTAAGGACTGCTGAATAATTACTCCTCCTATACCTACAAAATGGGTTGGGTTGTTTTGCGACTAGGGCTGAATTGGAATTTTAACTTGACAAGGCTAAGCTCGCAAGTTAAAAAAAAAAAAAAAGTTAAACGAATTGAGTTTCTAAACAAGTTATACGTTTATTGAGTTTGACTCAAGGCATTTGTAAGTTTCTCATCGACTTAAGTCAAACTCGAGTTTTTTAATTTATAATAAAATATCAAAATTATAATAAATATCATTAAATTAATTGAGTTTATGCAAATCTGTTACGATCCGAGTAAAATTTTGAATCCAAAATAAATATTGATTTAAATTTTAAGTTTGAATTGAATCAAATCTATCTAAATAAAATTTTAAACCACTAGCCTAATAATATATTCTCGTGTCATCTTAACGCACCATTAACCTCACTTAAAAAATCATGACTAAAGATAATAATGATAGCCGTTTGAGTCCCCCTGCATACACATCCAACTACACCACATGTTACGATGTGGAAGTAAAGTGTTACATAGTCGAATTCGGTATAACTCAAATTTGATTGGTTTATGTTCACGAAAAAAAATTGTTCGAACTCGACTCATTAAACTAGTAGCAAACAGTTATACATAGCGTAATCGAGCAAAGTTTTGTTTATGAACTATTCAATTTGTATTAAATAAATTTAGTAGCAAGCATGAAAAATAATATACCTTTAATGCTTATAATTTTTTGAGATTTTGTACATATTGTAGCAAAAATATATTAATTTTTGTAGTTAGAAAGTGGTTAGAGAAAAATTAACGAGTGTCTTATTTAATTTATGAAAATTTTCTATTTATACTGAGGGATAAAGTCGAATTTATATTTTGTACACTAAAATATCACCTTCGGTGTCAATGTCATGGTCCTTAAATTAGTATAAACACACAATTAATTAATTAATCTCTTCATAACAAAAATTAACATATTTTTGTTGCAAGCATAAATATTTACCATTATTTTTAAAAGAAATATTTTTATTGTAAAAACGGTTATTAATCCTGTCGTTTATGGATCATATCTCTCCTGACACGCAACCTTAATTACAGATATCCTTTTCTTTTTTTCTTTGCTAAATAAACTTACATGATATCCGTTAAACGACACCGTCAACATCTAGTCAGACCAAACGATCCGTACTATAAACTTGACCGGCATTTCCGGTTTCCTTTTATCCCCTTACAAATCCCGCGATATATATACACTCCCCCTTCTTCTGCACACTTCCCGATAGAGTTTTTTCTCAATCGCTGAACCGGCGGACGATTTCCGATCTCTCTATATCTTTGTAAGTACTCAGTCCTTAATCAACAAAGTTATTATTTTTTTATTGTGTATTTGTGATTTATATATGTTTCTGTCGTTTAATTTTCTCCGTCGATCATTTTTGGCTGAATTTTGTCGATTTTATATATGTTTTTCTGATGATTCGTGATTGGATCTATGTTTATTTGTCGTATTGATTGTCGGTTGGAAATAAAGTAAATGATATATATGTCGGCGATTTTGTGTACTGTTAAATGTGTATTAGGGTTTAATTGTTATTTTTTTTGTTGAATTGAATGAGTTTTTTTAATATATCTGTCAGTATGGAATTTATTTAGCTGTAATGATTTTGTTATGAGTCTTGCTATGTATTCCAAAAAAAAATCTGCCGAATTGCAATTGCTACATGGCATAGGTAGGAATTAAGAATGGTACAGGCTTTCATGTTAGCTGTAATTCACTTTCATTATAAATTTGTCAACATATAAATGATTTCCCTTTTGTTATTGTTAGATAGTTGGAGAATTGTTGGTATATGTTTAAAATTTTAAAATTTATTGGAAGAGACACAAACTTGTTTGATTGGTTTGTAAAATTTGGTGGAAAGAAAGTGAAGTTTTTAGTATTTTCTTTATCATTTTATTTGGAGAAAAGTTTGGTTTGATCAACTATTTTTCTTCAAAGTTTTGTCTATGTGATGCTTTCTTGCATAAATTATTTTTGTGAAGAGCAGAATTATGCCTAAGATTTTCTGTTTTTAATCATTCAAATACCTCTTCCTATTTTTACATTTTTCTCTAACTACATTCCTTCTTTATATTTTGCGGGTGACACAAAGTCTGCAAACTTGATACTCTGCTGGATGGCAGATAATGATGAAGGGAGTGAAGCTCCTCCGCGTGGGAATGAGTGGGAAGTTGTCTCTCTCACTGCATCAGCTTATGATGCTGCTACTGGTTCGAATCAGGTAAAGGTGAATGATGATGATAAGAGTGACTCGGTTGGAGAGAATAAAGGGGAAACTTCTGAGGTAATGTTTATGTCTCGTCACTTTGTATATCCACCAAGTCAGCATGAGAATTTGCCTTTAGAACCAGAAAAAACTGCTACTGGTGATGAAAAGGGAGATGAAGATACAATTCCCGAATTTGTTGTAGAGGAAGGGGGAAGATCGAATACTAAAGATGGAGAAAATTGGGATGTTAAAGCTTTGAATATGTCAGATGACTTCCCTGGAATTCAATTTGTTGATGAGAAGGGTAAGAGCTTATCCATTAGTGGTACAGAGTTTGAAGAAGGCATGACCTTACAAGGGCTCAATTTGTTAGATAAAGAGCAGAGTATATATAGCACTGTGAATTATAGTTCCGTCCACGGCGAAGCAACCATGGGTGGATCAACCATAGCTGAGGAGAACAGAACAATTGCTCAACCAGTTGATCCGTCAGAAGAAGGCTCAGATTCAGATATTTTACCATTGCCGAAGCCTATGGATGAAGATAAAGATGATGCTTCTCACCTTTCATGGGAAGCTTGGTGGAAGAGGAGAGCTTCTTCTTTGTATGCTCGTGCAAAGGAGGCAAATACTGTATGGTCTATTTTTGTTGCTGCAGCTGTGATGGGCCTTGTAATTCTTGGCCAGAGATGGCAGCATGAAAGGTGGCAGATTTTGCAACAGAAGTGGCAGTCCAGCATTAATGATGAGGTATGTTTTTGGATTGATCAGGAAGGAATTATTTTTGTTTTTTGATAAGTTAGAAAACACATTAATTTTAATTTTAGCACAGTGTGATGCTATTCGATTATAGAAATTATGGTACTGTTGCATCCTGACGATCACAACTTTGTTCTCATTGAAATGATGTAGCAAGGGAAGTATAAGGTACTGATGTGCTAAAAATTAATGTGTACATATGTTTTATAAGTATATAAAGTCTTCTTATTCAATGTTTTGAGATCTTAAATTTACAAGGAAGTCTTTCCTGCCTGTTGGCTTAATTGGCTTTCCAGCTGTGGGTTTCATTTTGCAACATTCTACACTCTGAGCTTATCCCAAAAGTGTCCTCATGATTTTGCATGTTCGACGAGTATCCTAGCGTGTCCATCACGATCCATGTACAAATACGTATTTTACGTATCTAATACAAATTCCTTAGCCATATGAGAGTGTCTAATGTCTATGCTTCCTACACCAGATGGGTAGCATTCTTTTGTCTGGTGCAACTAAGCTCAACTTTCTTATAATAGTTAATTATGTGGCAATTGTTTGATAGCCTTCATTTTGAAGAACCATCACGGTTGCCATTGTGGACAACTTTATAACTCCATAGTCTTCCTGTTATATATCTGCATCATGCAAATTTTATTTGTTGTAGTTCTAATTCTCCTGCCAACATTGTCATTGTACATTCAGATATCACCATTTGTTTCATAATTGGCTGGAGATAGTGACCACACATTTCATTTGGTTTCCTCCCAGGATCTCTCTCTTCTCTCTCTGTATATATATAATATACATAGATCTCTGTCTCCCCTGCTTACACTTTGCACATGCACTTTCTGTTTGAGCTCAAAATAATATACTCAAAGCATCTCGTTTTGAATTGAAGAGCTCGCTCCTCTTTCTACGTGTTTTTCTCCCCCCTCCCCCCCTTCTCCCTTCTTTCTATCTGGTTGTCTCTATAATATTTATAAAATAGTGAACAGTACAAGAGGTTCTTTTATCTGCATAACAAGCAAAATATTTATAATATTTCTTCCCCTGTGACATTTTTTTTCTTACTTTAAACAAGCCAAGGGGTACTTATTTCTGAACCTAGAATTTGAAAGAGTAATTCGGTGCTTTTTTTCATTTCTGGAATGCCTCTCATTATCTGTTTCCCAACTGATTAACATTCTTTCATTGCAGTAAATGTTGCATGCATGGATAGATTATGGTGTTCATTACATTGTTTTTTGTTAATTGCAACCCTCTACGTGGTTTACATTAAAGTAACTGTTTCGTAACTTTATCTCCTTGTTATGTGCAGAAGATGGGCAAGATGCTGAGTCCCTTATCTCGATTAAAAGAAGTGATTGTGGGTGGGCACCGACGCGGTTCTGCAATCAGAGGCGGCACCTGACCTTATTTTTCTTATGACACGTTACATATCTACATGTTAATATTTACTTGTTATGCAACAATTATTTGGATTTTGGGTGTTCTTTCATAAGTAAAACTTTGTTTCAACTTTTTAGCATTTGTGAATTTGGTTTGTAGCTTTTTCTGGATCAATTCTCATCTTGTGGGTGTAACTGAATCCCCGTTATCAGGACTATAGATGAAATGTGGAAGGTCTGCTTGTGCTATGTTTGACAAACTCAATACCAAGTTATGAAATTGGAATTGATGGTATTATTTTGTGGCAACTTAAATTTGGACTAAATTTTGTTTTCAATTCCATGGAAAGAAAAAAATGTGCTTTCCAAATCTGAACCTTGGTATTGAGTCGTCTAGCATAAAATATTTTCTCCAGACTTGTACGTATCAACCATTAGATGATAATAATATTAGTTACATGATAAACCGAAATTAGAATTACTAAACTAGAAATGAGAATATACCGATAAAAATATGTGCACAAATTATATACAAAAAGTTGGATACCAAGAGTAGAATTTATGTATTAAATATTAATAAAAATATGTAAAATATTTAGGTTTCGCTCCCTATTTTTCATCTTTTTTTTTTACACCGAATAAGTTTTCGTTTCATAGAATTTCTCATTATCTCAATTTTATTTTACTTTGGTGGAATGAGAATGGGCAGGTGAATGAATGGTCTTTTATGTTTTTCAATACCCTCCACCACCACCACTATTGCCATCGTCGCAGACACCACCACTGTCTGTCAGTATCTGCTTTAGTTTTGATTTTATACCAACTTAAGTGCCCTTAAACACCGTGGAATTCAATCCAACAAAAATCATGTCATTGTTGCTTGGACAATATAATTGATAGTATATGCCAATGAAACTGGCAATTGAGTATTACCATGCTGTCAAGAACCTTTCATCCAAAAAGATTGTATTCCACAATTATCAGATAACAATGGTTCATACAAACAAAAATTCAAAGAAACAGTAATGTTTTCACTTTCATTTAAATTTATTACTAATATTGGGGCTTCTTAATTTTCTTTTGTCATCTGAAACGGTTAAATTCAAAATGAATTATATAAGGACCACAATATTTTCTTTGCTTCTACAAAAAGAGTCATATTTATAAAATTATAAATTATATTTTTTTAGTCACACGTTTATTTCTAAATTTATTCTTTAACTCTTTTTTTGAGAACTAAATTTATTTAGTTATTAGTTTACTAACTAATAGCATGTTGAAATGATGCACAAAAAAATCTTGCCATTTTATTTCACCATAAAAATAAATATAATTTTTTTTTGGCTGTTTTTTGGTTGAAAATCGATAGGATTTGTTAGATATTTAGGAGTTTAACTGTATTCATGCTCAGTGGCGGGAAAAGTATTGCCTCTACTTTCGACGCAGTTTTCGGCCAACTTGATTTTCTCTCTTCTCCACCATTTTTTTCGTACTTGGTTCTCTATTCCTTTCAAGCTCTATTCTTTCACTCTATATTTATGATGCATGTCATTCGTATATATACCTAGATTGACAATATAATTACATGTAATAATGTAGATCCACAGAAATTTTAGCATTACTGAGTATATATTTGGCCTTTGTTTGAAAATTGGCCACAAGTTATGCCTTAATTATACAACGAGGTGTTTGTATTGATTTTGCTTAATTTAATGCTTTTAATCTCTGTATCCAAATTGGGTTTTTATAGTTAACAAGGAATTTTGCATTTTGAGCACAATTGAAGAAATGGGTAAAGAGGAAAGTCCACAAATTACTGGAAGCACTACTAGATTATCATCTTCCTCCCCCACTTTGAGCAATGCTGTTGAATTAACCAAAAATAGTAATCCCCTACCTTTGACACTTGTCTTATGTTTGGGGGTGAACCCTTTTTTTTTGTTGCTAAAAAGGGGGTGAACCCTTGAACCCTAATGATTTGATTTGGAGTTTTCCTGGTAGGCGTATTCAGATTCTTGAATTGATAGGCCTTTTGGGTCCTTTGAATTCTCAAATGATTCCAATCTTTGTGTATGGAGGTGTCTCAGCTGGAAAAACAAGCACTATTTTACAGATTTTCAGATACTTAAACTGCCCATTTGTTTATGCGAGCTGTCTTACCTGTTACAATCCCCGGTTATTGTTCGAGTCAATCATCAATCAATTTTTGCTACATTGGAAGAATGAAGGCAATGGTTATTTGAGTTTAAAGCACTGTGAGAAGCCATCTGATTGTTTGCGAGATGCGCTGGTTAGTGTTATAAATGGTCTCAAGGGAAATACGGGGAAGTTGAGCTCAAAGAAGTCAGTGAGACAGGCAAATGGAAAGATGGTTTATTTGATAATCAATAATTTGGAGCTTGTTGGAGATTGGGACAAGAGTTTGAGGATATTGCCTTTTCTGTTTAAGCTTTATGATATTTTGAAGATGCCCGAGGTGGGTCTGATTTTCATCAGTAGCACCTCACCTGATACTTATTACTCAGATACAGGTTACACAGAGCCCATCCGCTTTTATTTTCCTGATTATACAGAAGTTGATCTTTGTCAAATATTCCTGAGAAATCAATCGAACCCAAAGCTTTATTCCTCTTTTCTCAAGTATCAATTCTTTGTTTCAAATGCTCTCATTTGGATCTTTTATTAGATATATAGTTTGATTCTGAAAATATTCTCCTTTGCTTGCCAAACAGTGTAGTACTGGCCTTTCTGTCGGATTACAAGGCGAATGGACGAATTATCTACTGCTTTTTCTCATTTGTTTAAAATATATTGTGAACCTTTAAATTTTTCAGTAGTTATTCCTAATGAAGAAATGAAGAGAAGGTTATTCAGCAATCTTCAGCCACAAATAGCGCCTTCACTGAATGAGATATTTAGGATTCCATCTCATCCTTCACATGAAACTGGAACCAACAAGGAAAAAGCTAAGCGGAAAGTCGGTGGAAATAAATTGGGGATTTCTG
This sequence comes from Hedera helix, assembly GCA_947179155.2. Taxonomy (NCBI): domain Eukaryota; kingdom Viridiplantae; phylum Streptophyta; class Magnoliopsida; order Apiales; family Araliaceae; genus Hedera; species Hedera helix. The sequence continues at coordinate 41,916,639 of OX359284.1, read as the reverse complement.
AAGTCCTTGATGAGATAGACTTCCATATGTCGTTCTGTGCAAAGTATCTTCTTATTTCTGCATTCCTAGCATCAAGAAACCCAGCTACCCTTGATGCTTCCGCATTTGATTCAACTGGAGGTCCTGATACTAGGATGCAGAAGAGGAAGTAAGTGCTTTTAAACAATTTTCAGTGATGATATATCTGAAGTTAAGAGACACTCTAATTAATCTTCTCATTGTTTGGATTGAATTGCTTCTCGGTAAATGTTTGCTGCTTATAACCTTTAAAGAAAACTCCTTCCTACCTGAATTTTCTCCAATCAGGTTGTTGTTGGTGACTGTTTAAAATGTTTATACCTTAAGAGGAATAAATTTCTACAGGATCTGGCTAGTGATGATTTGCGTATTATAATTAGAATGAAATGAGGCAGATGCATATGCTTTTGATCTTTTTCATTTTCTCAAAGCAGATTTAGATACTGACAAGTAATATTCCTAAAACAGATGAACCTAGAACCAATTTTTTTTGGTCAAGTACATTTAAATGCAGATTAATATTTCTGGTACTCTCCCTAACTGACTCATTTAGCCGAGGGATTTAAGGAGCTTATAGTCTTCGGTACAACAGTATATTATTGCAATTAACATGGACCTGTGAGAAAATCACATTTCTTTCCATTGATATTCCTACTTAGGGTCTCTGAAAAATCTATGGAGCAGAAAGAGATTGCAGAACAAGAGTTACTCATGAAAGGACCTGGAACTTTCCCTTTGGAGAGGCTATTAGCCATATTTCAGTGAATTATACCTGTTGCAGAATATTCACTTGATGTAGAAGAAGGAAATGATGGGTTAGGAGGTCAAACTGGGGATGATGGATTAATGTCCAATGTACTTTTGCAACTATCCTGTCTTTGCAGTGCTAACTTTATAAGCAAAGGCAGCAGCTGTCCATTGGAGGGCTCAACTCAGTACAGATCTACAGTAGGTGAAAATATTGCTTTGAAGGTAATCTTTTGAATTCCTAACCTTTAAGTTCCATATTCTCTCAAAGTAGTAAATCAATATCCATCCGTTTTCTTCATTCAATGATCTCATAAATTCTGTAATGCTGATAGGTGGCACGGAGCCTGAAGTTTCCCCTTTCAAAGTATTTATATAGACGATAATTTACAATAGTCCACTGAACTTTTAATTTATGTAACTGTCCTGTTAAACTGATAAAAATATTTTAATTAGATCATTTTGTCAAATTAATTGAACTTCTATTTATTTATTTCCTATATGTGGTTTTTTTATATATTTGTAGAAATGACATGGAATTATTTAGTTGGCTTATGCTGGCAAATTTGAGAAGGTACGCAAACTTAATTTGGGTGCATCCAAACTCATGCTCACCTGTAGGTGCATCCAAACTCATTCTAAAGTAATTATATCAATCGTTTGGATTCCCCCAAATTAAGTTCGCATGCCTTCTCTAATTTGCCCGAGCTAGCCAACTGGGTAACTCCATGTCATTTCGACAAATATCAAAAAAAAAACAAAACACGTAGAAAATAAATAAACAGACATTTCAATAATTTGACAGAGCGGCCTAATTAAAATATTTTAATTAGTTTAATGGAACAATTGTATAAATTAAAATTTTAGTGAGTTATTGCGTAAAAGTATATAAATACAGTGGGTTAATAGTTAGTTTTGATTTATATCACTCGAGGTTGGTGTAAAATACTATACAAAATAATAGAGGTCATTAATTTGACAAACTTTACGGGTATGGTGAAAACAAAAAAGAAAAAGAAAGATAAAATAAAATTGGAGATCTGCATCTTGAGAGGTTGTTTGAAATTTATTTTCTATTAATTTAATGAATATTCTTTCGGTTGTATGCAACAAAAGAGAAGAGACTTGTACAGTGAGTGAATACTGGAGCCAAATGTATCTGTTAGTGATATAGAGATTTTATCATGTGTGTTTTTTAGTTTGGTATGATCCTAATAATCAATGTTGGTTTTATCAATTTAGGATTCTGTGCAGATCTACCCTTCATCACATATCTACCCTTTCCTAATATTGTTTATGCTCGTTCCATCAAACTTTGATCGACTTTTTACAGCCCATAGTTGCACCAACCAATATCCCTCCTCTCTAGTTTTATATTTTTGAAGACTTGAATTAGTTTGAGACATGGGGTTAAGAGATCATTGCATGTCCCCTTAAGAGATCAATGCATGTCCCTATTGCTAAGTTAATTGTATGGAATGAATGGTGATAGTGAGTTCTTGATGGAGATGACAGTTGTATTTATTTATTTATGAATTTAATGTATTTATTTATTTATGAAATTGTTTGAATTTTAGAAGATAGTTGGTATTTTATTTTAATTAGTTAGGGTATTTTTGTCTTTAAATATTTTTTAGAATTAGGGTTTATGTCCTATTTAGCTTAGAATTTGTGTCATATTTAAACACTTTGTATTCTCAGAATTTGACAGATCACGGATTATTGATTTGAGAATTCTTTTGACATAATTTATCGCAGAGATAATTATTTTTCTAGGGCTAATAGACGTGGAAAGTCCTAAACCCCTAGTGATTTACGCGCGAGCTAAATTCTATGTTTTAATCGTACTATTTGCTACCAATCAAACAACAGTCTACTCGTTCTACATCAAATTGGTATCAGCGCCTCACTTCGTACTTGGAAAAATTGTCGTTGTTCGTCGCCGAAAAGTCATCAGAACCCTAGCCATTGCCGAAAAATCGCCGCCTTCCATTACCGCACTTTCAACCTCCGGAATCGAGCCCCTATCCACATCACTGCTGCTGCTCTTACAACCCGCCAGCATCATTTATAGAAATCCAATCGAGCCACCAAATGGGGGGGAAAAAAAAGAAAAGGAGTAGAACAAAAATCGAAGACAAGGAGAAAAGAAGAAAAAGGGAAAGAGAAGACAAAGTAGAAAAGGAGAAGAAGACAGAGCTGTATCATCGCTACAAGGAAGACATATATGTGTCATCGCCACTATTCGGCATCTCTTTAGTGTCACCAATCGTGTTGATCGCTACCTATGTCGCCACGCCGCGAACTCCTGCTACTCCGGTGTCGCCGATCGTGACGATCGCTGTTGTCGATCGTCTTCGCCACGGTTTTATCTATTTAAGCTCGTTTGTTTTTTGTGTCCGTTTGGTAACTCTCCATCTTAAACTTTCCTCAGCTGTTTGTGTCAGAGATATTATTTCCTGCTAAATTACCTCTTAGAAGATAGTTGGTATTTTATTTTAATTAGTTAAGGTATTTTTGTCTTTAAATATTTTTTAGAATTAGGGTTTGGGTCCTATTTAGCTTAGGATTTATGTCCTATTTAAAAACTTTGTATTATCAGAATTTGACAGATCACCGATTATTGATTTAAGAATTCCTTCGACATAATTTATGGCAGAGATAATTGCTTTTCTAGGGCTAATAGGTGTGGAGTTTAAGTGTTAAACCCCTAGTGATTTATGCACAGAGTTAAATCCTAGATTTTAATCCTACTTTTGGCTACCAATTAAACAATAGTTTACTGGTTCTACATCAAATTGGTATCAGAGCCTAACTTCGTACTTGGAAAAATTGTCGTTGTTCATCATCGGAAAGTCGCCAGAACCCTAGCCATTGCCGAAAAATCGCCGCCTTCCATCATCGCACCATCGACCTCAGGAATCGAGCCCCTGTCCACAACACTGTTGCTGCTCTTACAAACCACCAACATCCTTTACAGAAATCCGGCCGAGCCACCGAACGAAGGGAAAAAAAAGACAAGGAGAAGAACAAAATCAAAGACGAGGAGAAAATAAGAAAAAGGGAAAGAGAAGACGAAGTAGAAAAGGAGAAAAGGAGAAAAAGAAACTTGTATCACCGCTACAAGGAAAACAGACCTATGTCACCGCCATTGTTCGGCGCCTTTTCAGTGTCGCCGATTGTGTCGATCACTACCTATGTCGCCACGCTGCGGACTCTTGCTATTGCGGTGTAACTGATCATGACGATTGCTGTTGCCGATCGTCTTCGCCACGGTTTTATATATCTAAGCTCATTTGCTTTTTGTGTCCATTTGACAACTCTTCATCTTAATCTTTCCTCAGCTGTTTGCGTCAGATATCATTTCCTGCCAAATGACCTTTAGGACCTCTAGGTTTCTATCGTCACTTCAAAACTCGCCCACAGTTTCTAAACTTTCATTTTAACCAGTGCCATTTTTCCTGAAATTACCCCTGAACCTTTGGCCATTTTGCATTCTAGCCTTGTTGACTTGAAAAAAAGAGGGAAAAAAAGGTTTTATTTTATTTATTTATTTTTATATATAACCCATTATACCAATGTCCCGAACCACAAAGGAATTGGTTGTACAAAAAAAGGAGTATATTTAGTTTCTTTATGATGAAAGTGACTGAATAGACTACCTTATTAATACATGTGGTCATAGATATTTGAAACCCCAGCAAGAAGAGCTTAGACAGTATATTACTAATGCATGTTACGATCTTGAAGAATTACAACGTCAATATCAATATGAGCAAAGAAAGGCTGAAGCAAAGAAACGTCAACAAGTTGAAGGAATGAAACATCAACAAGCTAAAGCAAAAGAATTTCAAAAGGCTGCACTTGAAGTTGTTTCTATATGTTCTTCTATGCAAGATGAAATCTGTGACGCCCCCAAATCTGGGCTCATACAGCCCAAACTTGAGTCGTCAAAAGACTACAACAAAATTATTACAAGATAGAATAACGTTTAACAATACAGTGTATAATAATACACAACTAAGTCTTCACAATTATTGTCACACTATATACAACATGTGAAGACTACAATAGCTATCACTCGGACCGTCACTCCATTCCCCTGCTAGGCCCGGCTACTCTCTCATTTTCTGAAAAACAATGGAACAAAAGAAAGGGTGAGCTCAAATAGCCCAGTAAAGAATATCATGACTAAGATAATGACAAGTAAATTATCGTTAGCCTTCAACAGTTGAGTTCTTGATAGAATACAATAGACTACAAGGTTTGTATCAAAAACTGCAGTTAAATTCTTAAACAACGTTCAGATCAATAATAGCAGCGGAATGAACAATCTATTAGAAGAATAATGCAGACTATAGTGTCCACTCGCTTCTCTTTTTAGTAAAAATATCATCAACTTTTATCATCTGAAATACCATTAGTCAAGATAATACAAATTCACAGTTCCTGATCATAATCATGCAGATCAACAGTTCATCTTTGCACTACGGGCCAAAGAGAACATTCACCACGTGCCATAAAAGACACCGAACAGATATATCGCCATTAACCTATTATATCGCCTTTAACCTATCATCTGTTCAACAATTATATCGCATATGTGCCCCCGGCCACAGATATTCACAACAACTTGAATTTGGATGATTAGAATGATATAAATGATGAACAGAAGAAACAGGATAAACAATAAGTATCAGAAGTTTACTTTGTACAGATTCAAATAATGTCCAAATTGTCAACATGATGTGGAGTAAAATTTAAAAATGATATTCAAGATCCACCGTTCAGAATAACGGTTACAGTTCAATAGAAAGGTTCACGTAAATAGGATAGTTCAATTGAAATGATGAAGTGCAACTATTATGGAACATATAATATTTTCAGGAATTATAGAAGCAATAGTTCCATAATAAGTTTCGATTTAGGTGTATGAAAGAAAATAATATCCCTTACCGTAGCAGGTTTGATTAACAAAAGGTGAAGGAAATTAATATCCCTTACTATAGTAAGTTTGAATAATGGAAGATGAAAAAGATGGTATCCCTTATGAGTATAAAGGAAAATAATATCACTTACGAATATGAAAGAAAATGATATTATAAACGAATATGCAATAAAAGTGTCATGTGATAATTCGTGTAAACAAATTATTTCCACAAGAGACAAATAAGAAATGAATACAAAGAGTAATTCACCAATCATGCGGTAATCCGCGTAGTCAGGTTATTCTCAGAGATTAATAAGGAATGAATATGAAAGGTTATTCACCAACAGGCGATAATCCGCACCGTAAGGTTATTCCCACAATTTAATAAAAATTGAATACGAAGAGTCATTCACCAAACAGGCGGTAATCCGCGCAGTAAGGTTATTCTCAGAGATTAATAAGGAATGAATACGAATGGTTATTCACCAACAGGCGATACTTCGCACCGTAAGGTTATTCCCACAAATTAATACATGGAAATAAATGACACATCTTATGAGTAAGAAAGAAACGGTATTATTTTCGAGAATCAAATAATGATAATCCGTTACCTTAACACGTGACTGGATATTGATTTAAATGAGGTTGATTAACTTGAACAGTACACGTAGACTTATAAATCTTCACAAATACTCAAGATGACTTAAGCACACTTAGAGAAAACTTTCACAAGAAGTATTTAGAGAGAGAAAGAAAGAACAAGTAAGGAAGTTTATGAAAAATCCTTAAGTTAAGGCCTTTATTTATAGCCAAAAATTTTATCATAACCAAGATTTCCTATTTTAATCCAAACCGTTCATTTCAAGATAATGTTTAATCCATACCATTCATTTCATCTTTTAAGATAAACCATTCATTTAAATATCTTCTTTTAATCTACATCATCCATTTCAAATTCTATATTATCTTTAATCTATACCATTCATTTCATATTTTAAGATTTTCTTAATCTAAACCATTCATTTAAAGATTATCTTTTAATCTACACCATCCATTTTAAATTCTATATTATCTTTAATTTATATCATTCATTTTATATCACCTAACTTTATATTATAAACAAATAACTTTATCAATTCAATTATTCAACAATAATTCACACTTTTCATTATTATGACTAATTGTTATAAATACAGTGTAGTTGGATATCAAGTTAATTAATTAATGAAATACAACTGTTTAAATAACACTATAATAGAGATAACAATAATGCAGAAAGTATGCAAAAGAAAGATTACGTTACTATGTCATGACAATTATTGATTCAATAATGTGAATTACTGTGCATATGCTACTGTGACAATTATCAATTTAATAACATGAATTATTGTGTATGTGACAATAAAGTCAAATATTGTACGATAACCACTTTATCAGTTTAATAATATGAAACACTGTGCAATGCCGTGTGCTACTGTGCAATACCGTGTGCTACTGTGCAATATCGTATGTTACTTGTAATACCGTATATTACTATTCTTTTACCACCGGATATTTTAACAATTAAAAGTAATAGTACCATTGACCATTTTAAAAATTGTTTATGTCATTTTCTATATCCGACAATTATTCTTTGTGGGGTCCACCAATGATTAGTTCGTACGGCGCCGTCGTACGAATATTCCCCGACAGAACGAATATTCCCCGACCAAAATAATATTGTCCGACATAATATAATTTACACATAACATCCTTAACTTTTAACTTTATCAATTTAACCACTTACTGTATCATGAAAATATATATGAAGAAAAAATAAATTTTATATTTCATAAAATTCGGGGTCTTACAACCTCCCCTCCTTATGAAATTTCGTCCCCGAAATTGACGTACCTGGCATATCGAAGAGGTAAGGATACTTAGATTTCATTTCAGATTCTAGCTCCCAAGTCATTTCCTCAGTATCTTGGTTCCTCCATAAAACCTTAACTTGAGGTATAACCTTTGAGCGTAGGATCTGCTCATTCTTATCTAGGATCTTAACAGGTACCTCCTCGTACGTTAAATCCTCTGCTATAACGTCTGGTTCTAACTCAATGACGTGGTTTGGGTCCTTCACATATTTACGTAACATAGATATGTGAAAAACGTTATGGATGCGAGACATACTTGGTGGTAGGGCTAGTCAGTAGGCTACGGTTCCTATTCGATCGAGGATTTCAAATGGGCCAATAAATCGAGGGTTGAGCTTTCCTCTCTTTCCGAATCTCGTAACCCCTTTCCATGGAGAAACACGTAAGAATATATGATCTCCGACGTTGAAACTTTCGTCTCTCCGATGAAGATCAGTATAACTCTTTTGTCGTTCTTGTGCGGTCTGTATTCGTTGTCGGATCGTTTGGATCTTTTCTGTTGTCAAGCGTACCAACTCGGGTCCCAACAATTTTGCTTCTCCTACCTCATTTCAACATACTGGAGAGCGGCACTTCCTTCCATACAAAGCCTCGAATGGAGCCATGCCTATGCTTGCTTGGTAACTGTTGTTGTAAGAAAATTCTACCAATGGCAAGTACTTATCCCAACTTCCTTTGAAGTCTAATACACAAAATCTCAAAAGATCTTCGAGGGTCTGGATCGTCCTTTCCGATTGTCCGTCCGTTTGAGGATGGTATGCAGAACTAAAACGTAGTTCAGTGCCCATAGCTTTTTGTAGACTGATCCAAAAGCGTGAAGTGAATCTAGGATCTCGATCAGATACTATGAAAACTGGCATGCCATGCAATCTCACAATCTTATTTATGTACATACCGGCAAGATGTTCAAGTGAAAAGTTTTCTCGTATAGGCAAGAAATGAGTGGATTTGGTCAATCTATCTACGATGACCCAAATTGCATCTAAGCCTTGAGAAACTTTGGGAAAACCCGTGACGAAATCCATATTGATGTGTTCCCACTTCCATTCGGGAACCTCAAGTGGTTGTAATGGGCCCTTAGGTACTTGATGCTCTGCCTTGACACGTTGACAAGTTAGGCACCTTGAGATAAATTCTGCAATCTCCCTTTTCATATTGTTCCACCAAAATGTATGTCGAAGATCTCGATACATCTTGGTACTCCTTGGGTGGATTGCAAACGGCGTGTTGTGTGCCTCCATTATGATTATATACTTCAATTCAGGATTGTTAAGAACACAGAGTCGAGAGTTAACTCGAAGTATTCCTTTCTCGTCGATTCTTGTCTCAAGAATAGCACCTTCTTGTACTTTCTTCATCATATTCATCAACTCCGGATCAGTAGCTTGAGCAGCTTTAATTTTATCGATTAAAAATGGTTCTACTCGTACGTGCGCAATCTTCAAGTGGGTCATTGGTGTTTTTAGCTCTATCCCCATCTTTTGCAAGTCGTACAAAATACGCTTTTGTTTTGTCAGCAGTGCACTTGTACTCGCATAAGATCTTCTGCTCAAAGCGTCAGCTACAACGTTCGCCTTTCCCGGGTGATACTGGATTGTGTGGTCATAATCCTTCAACAGCTCAAGCCAGCGTCGTTGTCGCATGTTGAGTTCCTTCTGGGTGAAGAAATACTTGAGACTTTTATGATCCGTATAGATATCCACTTTTTCTCCGTACAAGTAGTGTCTTCAGATCTCCAACGCGAAAACGACTGCTGCCAACTCTAGATCATGAGTAGGATAATTTTTCTCATAATCTTTGAGTTGTCGAGAGGCATAGGCTATAACTTTTTCATGTTGCATAAGGACACAGCCTAGACCTTTGCCTGAAGCATCGCTATATATAACGAATTCTCCTAATCCTGATGGTAAGTGCTGAAACAAGTCTCCTCTTGAGTTCTTGAAAACTTTTCCCGCATTCCTTGCTCGATATAACTTTTGTACTAGAACGAATGATACCGATATCTAATAATTAAACTTTCAACTCTTGGCGTTCTATGGGAGCCATTCGGTATGGGGCTTTGAAAATGGGTTTGGTACCGAGTTCAAGATCAATAAAAAATTCAATTTCACGGTTTTGGGTAAGCTAGGAAGTTCCTCAGGAAAAACGTCAGAAAACTCATTAACAATGAGAATATCATTCAAGTTTAATGTATTTTCGTTCAAATCAATGACATGAGCTAAAAAGGCTTGACATCCGTTTTTCAATAAACGAATGGCTTTATGGCTAGAAATAACAGTTATAGATTTCAATGGTTTAGTTGCTTGAATTTGCATGACAGGTTGATTAGGAATATGAAAACTAATAATCTTATGAAAACAATCAATTTTAGCATGATGGGTAGTCAACCAATCAATTCCTAAAATCACATCAAATTCATGCATCTCCAAATAAATAAGGTCAACAGGTAATGTAAGGTTGTTGATTTGAACTAGGCAAGATTTATAGATAGTAGATGTGATAGATATTTCTCCCAATGGGGTTTCAACTGATAAGTCAAAGTCTATGTTTTTCGAAGTCAAATTTAAACGTTGAGCACATGTATGTGAGATAAAAGAATGGGTAGAGCAAGTATCTAACATGGCATAAACATCACAAGAATTTATAAATAGTTTACCGGTTATCACTTCATTCGGTTCTTGACTGTTATCGTCAAATCGAATTCTGAATACTTCATCCGGATCTTCACGTATTTCAACCATGGAAATACCACTGAATAATTTTCTAGCAAATTGTTTCTCGGATTCATCAACTTCATCAGTAGTAACGTACCAATAATTTCCATTAAAATAGTATTTTCGATAGACTGCAGTTTCCACGATAGTGACTAACTTAACCTGAATTCCTCTAAATTGTAATGCCCAAAAGTATAGAAACATCATTTTTAAATAATCTTGAAAATCATAGCCGGAACACCATAAATCCCAAAGACTGATATGAAAAGTCCATATATTCTGATCCTTTGTTATCGAGCATAACCAAGTGATATGATCCTTCCAATTAGTGAGCATATTAAAGGCAATAATTTCTGCAAGTTCATTACATCCTTTAATTGCTTCTAAGAAAGGATCTGGAATGACTACAGTAGAGCTTTCACCTTCATCCTTACTGGATAGAACACACATAAATTTTGCCTTAGGCAAAAGATTCAACTCTGAGTTTGTAGGAATATTATTCGTCGTCTCTTGATTCGCAGGTACATTTATTTCGGGCACTCCATTGTTAACTTCCTGATTTTCATATGCCATATTCAACTGTAGTCACAAAATAATTGTTAGTTCAAACAAACTGACTCATCTCTTCATGTTCCTACATTCAAATCGATTCATTAGATAACAAAATCTAATTTAGGTAGGACACACTAGTGATTAATTCTATTCATCTCTCCCCTCCTAGTTCTAACCCCAGATCTCCATTAAAGACCATATCCCTAAGCTCTGATACCAACTGTGACGCCCCCAAATCTGGGCTCATACAGCCCAAACTTGAGTCGTCAAAAGACTACAACAAAATTATTACAAGATAGAATAACGTTTAACAATACAGTGTATAATAATACACAACTAAGTCTTCACAATTATTGTCACACTATATACAACATGTGAAGACTACAATAGCTGTCACTCGGACCGTCACTCAATTCCCCTGCTAGGCCCGGCTACTCTCTCATTTTCTGAAAAACAATGGAACAAAAGAAAGGGTGAGCTCAAATAGCCCAGTAAAGAATATCATGACTAAGATAATGACAAGTAAATTATCGTTAGCCTTCAACAGTTGAGTTCTTGATAGAATACAATAGACTACAAGGTTTGTATCAAAAACTGCAGTTAAATTCTTAAACAACGTTCAGATCAATAATAGCAGCGGAATGAACAATCTATTAGAAGAATAATGCAGACTATAGTGTCCACTCGCTTCTCTTTTTAGTAAAAATATCATCAACTTTTATCATCTGAAATACCATTAGTCAAGATAATACAAATTCACAGTTCCTGATCATAATCATGCAGATCAACAGTTCATCTTTGCACTACGGGCCAAAGACATTCAATATAACACCAACGATCATGATTATACCAGATTCAGCCTTTGGTCATAATCATACCAAACAACAGTTCATCTTTGCACTACGGGCCAAAGAGAACATTCACCACGTGCCATAAAAGACACCGAACAGATGTATCGCCATTAACCTATTATATCGCCTTTAACCTATCATCTGTTCAACAATTATATCGCATATGTGCCCCCGGCCACAGATATTCACAACAACTTGAATTTGGATGATTAGAATGATATAAATGATGAACAGAAGAAACAGGATAAACAATAAGTATCAGAAGTTTACTTTGTACAGATTCAAATAATGTCTAAATTGTCAACATGATGTGGAGTAAAATTTAAAAATGATATTCAAGATCCACCGTTCAGAATAACGGTTACAGTTCAATAGAAAGGTTCACGTAAATAGGATAGTTCAATTGAAATGATGAAGTGCAACTATTATGGAACATATAATATTTTCAGGAATTATAGAAGCAATAGTTCCATAATAAGTTTCGATTTAGGTGTATGAAAGAAAATAATATCCCTTACCGTAGCAGGTTTGATTAACAAAAGGTGAAGGAAATTAATATCCCTTACTATAGTAAGTTTGAATAATGGAAGATGAAAAAGATGGTATCCCTTATGAGTATAAAGGAAAATAATATCACTTACGAATATGAAAGAAAATGATATTATAAACGAATATGCAATAAAAGTGTCATGTGATAATTCGTGTAAACAAATTATTTCCACAAGAGACAAATAAGAAATGAATACAAAGAGTAATTCACCAATCATGCGGTAATCCGCGTAGTCAGGTTATTCTCAGAGATTAATAAGGAATGAATATGAAAGGTTATTCACCAACATGCGATAATCCGCACCGTAAGGTTATTCCCACAATTTAATAAAAATTGAATACGAAGAGTCATTCACCAAACAGGCGGTAATCCGCGCAGTAAGGTTATTCTCAGAGATTAATAAGGAATGAATACGAATGGTTATTCACCAACAGGCGATACTTCGCACCGTAAGGTTATTCCCACAAATTAATACATGGAAATAAATGGAACATCTTATGAGTAAGAAAGAAACGGTATTATTTTCGAGAATCAAATAATGATAATCCTTTACCTTAACACGTGACTGGATATTGATTTAAATGAGGTTGATTAACTTGAACAGTACACGTAGACTTATAAATCTTCACAAATACTCAAGATGACTTAAGCACACTTAGAGAAAACTTTCACAAGAAGTATTTAGAGAGAGAAATAAAGAACAAGTAAGGAAGTTTATGAAAAATCCTTAAGTTAAGGCCTCTATTTATAGCCAAAAATCTTATCATAACCAAGATTTCCTAATTTAATCCAAACCGTTCATTTCAAGATAATGTTTAATCCATACCATTCATTTCATCTTTTAAGATAAACCATTCATTTAATTATCATCTTTTAATCTACATCATCCATTTCAAATTCTATATTATCTTTAATCTATACCATTCATTTCATCTTTTAAGATTTCCTTAATCTAAACCATTCATTTAAAGATCATCTTTTAATCTACACCATCCATTTTAAATTCTATATTATCTTTAATTTATATCATTCATTTTATATCACCTAACTTTATATTATAAACAAATAACTTTATCAATTCAATTATTCAACAATAATTCACACTTTTCATTATTATGACTAATTGTTATAAATACAGTGTAGTTGGATATCAAGTTAATTAATTAATGAAATACAACTGTTTAAATAACACTATAATAGAGATAACAATAATGCAGAAAGTATGCAAAAGAAAGATTACGTTACTATGTCATGACAATTATTGATTCAATAATGTGAATTACTGTGCATATGCTACTGTGACAATTATCAATTTAATAACATGAATTATTGTGTATGTGACAATAAAGTCAAATATTGTACGATAACCACTTTATCAGTTTAATAATACGAAACACTGTGCAATGCCGTGTGCTACTGTGCAATACCGTGTGCTACTGTACAATACCGTATGTTACTTGTAATACCGTATATTACTATTCTTTTACCACCGGATATTTTAACAATTAAAAGTAATAGTACCATTGACCATTTTAAAAATTGTTTATGTCATTTTCTATATCCGACAATTATTCTTTGTGGGGTCCACCAATGATTAGTTCGTACGGCGCCGTCGTACGAATATTCCCCGACAGAACGAATATTCCCCGACCAAAATAATATTGTCCGACATAATATAATTTACACATAACATCCTTAACTTTTAACTTTATCAATTTAACCACTTACTGTATCATGAAAATATATATGAAGAAAAAATAAATTTTATATTTCATAAAATTTCGGGGTCTTACAAAATCGCTTGTATAAAGGATGATATTTTTGCTCTAAAAGATGGCCTTATTGACTTGCTGACACACATTCGAGCAGAGAAAGAGTAAGAGAAAAAAAACGAGAATGTTCACAATTTCGAGGTTACAGATAGTTGTGACGCCTCCATGGAAATTGTGGAAGCTCTAAAAGTTGTGACCCAAAGATTGTGTGTGATCAATCACTTGAAAAAAAATCTTGAAGTTGCTTTCGAGTTGTTCATTACCGAAGAGAGGACGGCTCGAGAAGTTGATCCACTCCAAGTTGATAGCGTTGAGTAAATCATTCCGGTTAATCTATTTCAACTGCCTTTGAATGCAAACATGATGCTCTCATCAGTTAATTTTTCAGCAAATTTTGAGTCTTATCGTGTAAAGATATTGCCAACAGTGTTCTAAAATGTTCTTTCGGTGGAGATGAGTTCATAGATTATTCTATCATGCTATAAAACTCGAGTTCAAGTTTTCTTCAACAAGAGGAGAAATGATGGGGATCATAATTATATTTATTTATTTATGAATTTAATGTATGTAACTATTTATGGAATTGTTTTAATTTTAAGAGAGTTGGTATTTTATTTTAATTAGTTAGGGTATTTTTGTCTTTAAATATTTTTTAGAATTAGGGTTTGTGTCCTATTAATTTAGGATTTGTGTCCTATTTAAGCACTTTGTATTCTCTAAATTTGACAGATCACAGATTATTGATTTGAGAAATCCTTTGACATAATTTATCGTAGAGATAATTGTTTTTCTAGGGCTAATAGATGTGGAGTTAAAGTTTTAAACCCCTAGTGATTTATGCGTATAGCTGAATCCCAAGTTTTAATCCTACTATATGCTACCAATTAAATAACAGCTTACTGGTTCTACATCAGTTCTTGATCTAAATCTTAAGAGAGGGTGATTCAGTACAGAATAATGAATTTAAGCCAAGATAATATTTTGATATGAATAGCAGGGAAGTTAAATGCCACATGGGATACATCGGTTGCAACTAAACTAATTTATCTTAATATGTAATTACCAAATTTTGGTTACATCTGTGTGAGAATTAGTAGTAAATAAAGGATCACTTTTTTTAATCATATTCTGATAAACATTGATGCTATTATGGTGGACAAAACCTTTTTACATTGCTTTACTAGTTTTTTAATGGTGGACAAAACTCTTATGTTACTCTGCCTTGCTGATTATGGTGGGAAAATCTTTAATATTTTCCTCTGCCTTATACAAAATGCTCGAGGACCTGAAAGTGTATCTTTAGTAATCTTTTGTCTGATCCTTGTTGGGTTATTATGATTTTAATACAAGTTTACTTGCAATGCTTAGTAAATCCAGCTAATTATTCCTTGATCTTGTAAATCCTCGATGGAAAATTCAGTTTGTGTAGTATAAATGACAGCATGGACAAATAAGAGCCAATGCATGATGCCTGGTTGATCATAATTCAGTCAACATCATCAAGTTAGTTAACTGGGATGGAATAATCTGCCAACGTTGCCTGGTTAGTTGTCAATTTCATCTCCTAGTTAGGTACTTCAAATTGATCGTTCACGTATGGATCGCACCCTGTGTTTTCAATGAATACCTTACACCTTTGTTTATATCTTATAGGTAATAGATGCCATGTATACAGTCCTTTAGATCTTTCAAAACTGAACACAGGTTAAAGGCTTAAAGCTGCATGTTATAAATTCTAAAATCTCATTTAAAGCATTTGTTTCTTCAACAGATTCCTGCAATCAGGTTGGTGGATTCAGACTTGATTATTGTTAATGATTCTAATTTATGATTAAGCTACAAGCATAGATGAGATAGATACAAATACCTTTTTTATTCTTCTTTTTTAAGGCATTATTGGCTCGGATTCCAAAGTCTTCTAAAGTTTTTTCTCTCTCCTAAATATGTGGGCAGTATATGTAGTTGACTTTGGTTAATCCAAGAATGAGTGACATAATATAGTTTACTCTTTTGTCACTGCAGATTTTTATGCATCGAAGACGGTCAAAAGTCAAAACCACTGGTGATGAAACTCATTGTGTAACTGTTATATCTATATATATTTACTTAGAAGTTTGGAGGTAGAAGGATAAAGATAGAATTGAATCACGTAACGTAAGTTATTGTTATAAATTGGTGGTGGGTTGTTCACCCAACCCTTACCTGTGAGTATGACACGATCAAACCCCATGTTTCATTTATGATTTTGTAGAAATTACTAAGTTAGATCGATGATTAAAAAACAAAAACTCTCTTGTCATCGCACGCACACACACACGAATATATAAATATGTATATATGTATTATTGACCCTTTTGATTTATTACTCTCTCTCTCTCTCTTTGTTTTTTAGTTTCTCAACTAATTTCATTTATTTCTCTTCAATGAAAGCATTGAAGAGCCCCAGTTCCTCTGCTTGCAGAAATTAGTTGGAGGGTAAGAGGTTTGAATGATTTTGGTTTGGAGGCCCATTGAGTTGGCTATTTTTGGCAGAGTTTTTTCTTGTTTTACTAGTGTTTTATTGCTATTACATTTTCACGTTTTACCTTAAATCTTCCAACGACCCTCCAAATGCATTTATGATATTACATCTGATGGTTAGATAGATAGAAAGAGAGAAAGAGGTGGCAAGAAAGCAAGGTCTCGTGATTGTCACATGTGACCCTAAGAATTTGGAGCACATATTGAAGACTCGGTTCGATAATTACCCAAAGGGTCCGACATGGCAAGTTGTGTTTCGTGATCTACTTGGCAAAGGGATATTTAATTCTGATGGTGACAGGTGGCTGTTCCAAAGGAAGACAGTTGCCCTCGAGTTTACAAGCAGAACGCTGCGCCAAGCCATGGCTCGGTGGGTGAACCAAGCCATTAAGCATAGGTTCTGCCCGATTTTGAAAACAGCTCAGCTGAAAGTTGAGCCCGTTGATCTACAGGACCTCTTACTTCGGCTCACTTTTGACAACATATGCGGCTTGGCTTTCGAGAAGGACCCACAAACGCTAGCCCCCGGGCTGCCTGACAACAGCTTTGCTTTAGCTTTTAACCGTGCCACTGAGGCATCGTTGCAGCTGATGATTTTCCCTAAAGTTATATGGAAGCTCAAGAAATGGCTCCGGCTCGGTTTGGAAGCCAGCTTGAGCAAAAGCCTTACACACGTGGACAAGTACTTGTCCGATGTCATTGACACACGTAAACTCGAACTGGTGAATCAGCAGAAAGGTGGTGACCTGCATGATGACTTGCTCACAAGGTTCATGAAGAAAAAGGAATCCTACTCGGACAAATTCTTACGACACGTGGCACTCAACTTCATCCTTGCCAGACGTGACACGACATCAGTTGCGCTCTGCTGGTTCTTCTGGTTGATCGTCCAAAATCCAACCGTCAAAGAAAAAGTTCTATGTGAAATTTGTACCGTTCTGATGAAGACACGTGGCGACGACTTGTCATCATGGATTAATGAGCCATTAGGATTTGAGGAAGTTGACCCCTTAGTATACCTCAAAGCTACATTGTCGAAAACTCTCCAGCTGTACCCGTTGGTACCGGAGGACTCAAAGCATGTCATAGCTGACGACGTGCTGCCGGATGGTACATTTATGCCGGCAGGGTCATCAATCACATATTCAATATATTCAGCCGGCAGGATGAGATCAACATGGGGCGAGGATTGCCTCGAATTCCGTCCAGAGATGTGGCTATCGCCGGATGGCAAGCATTTCGAAATGCACGACTCATGCAAGTTTGTCTCGTTCAATGCCGGTCCAAGAATATGCTTGGGAAAGGATTTGGCCTATTTGCAAATGAAGTCGATAGTGGCGGTGGTGTTTCTCCCGCACCGACTCACCGTGGTGCCAGAACATAAAATTGAGCAAAAGATGTCACTGACATTATTCATGAAATATGGCTTTAAGGTCAATGTGCATCAAAGGGACCTAACAGGAGTTTTGAGCAGTATTAGGAAAAATGAAGGGTGTTTCGCCGCTAAATGTAGCGGGGTTGACGGTGTTAATGCGGGTGGTGGTGGGGTAAATATGCCGGTGGGGGGTGGTTGGATAATTTATTATGGGCTCTCGGTCATTATGCACAACTCAAGTGGTGGTTTTTATGTTGTGAACAGGGGGGAACTTCACATGGATGGCTTAATGAATGCTTTGATTGCGGTGCGTTTGGAAATAGATTAAAGTTTTTCTACATACATTTTTAGTTTTTGTAGTTGTACGTACATTCTATTCATTGTGACAGGTATTGTGGTCAGAAGAATTGAATAGTTTAGCTTCGTGTTAGAGAAAAGGAAGGGGAGGTGGTGCGAGAATAAGATAGCTTTGATTAACAAGATAATAAATGTGATTAACGTTAATTAGTTGTTTTAAAGACTACCTTGATATATCCCTGCATTTTAAACAAAAAAGAGTTCTTTATTTATTTTACTTTTTTACCAATATTGATTTAGAAAGTCTTTGTTATATGAACTCTTCTAAAAGAACCACACTAAATGATGTTTAACAAATTTTAACAACAAAACTATTTAAAGATTTCTAAATGAATAAGTCTACTTATACAAATAATCAAACATAAATTTTATCTTATTATTAAAAAGTGAGAATTGGCGCAAAAATTTATATTAATGGTTGATAGAATAAGTCCTACTTTAAGTTAAAATAATAATAATAATGTACAACAGTTGGCACTCCTGGCCCAATTTATTTTCTTTTGTTTTCTCAAGGGGACCAGTAAAGCCAACAGGCTCAACACCATGTAGCCAGGGTAAATTTATTTCTCAAGTACCGTGTGACTTATTCCCACATTATTATTTACTCTTTTAGTTCCAAAATTAGCACTGCATTTTAAATTTTAGGCCATGAAATGATATTAAGTTTTTAATATACAATTATATATATATATATATATATATATATATATATATTAAAATGAGTGTGAATTACCCAGAAACTATAAGCACATTTATAAGTGGCAACAAAATGAAAGGAGGAGACAGTAATTTAGCCAAAAAAAGGAGGAGACAGTAATTAAATAGTTAGAAGGTTTAGTACAAAATTATTGTCGGAGACTCAGCAATAAAACATTGAACATGGTTGTATTTTCCAACAGATCTTTACCCGCCCAAATTTATTTATTTATATTTTTATAAAAGAATCATGGGTATTCGATCTCAACCTCTTGTTTTTGAGTAATTATATATTCAGTCGTCCCGGGGGCACCTGTCACATGATGTCACGTGCTATCATTTCAACACTTAAAGTGAAATAATTCACTTAAAATATTAAAATGACAGCACATTAATAATGTGGGGCACCACGTAACAGGTGTTCAGAAATATCTAATAATTTTTTCTTGTTTTTGTCTCAACTGATCTTCCATCTCCTCGTTAGTTTACATAGGCTACATTTCTCCTCCTTACATAACTTATGCGAGTTAGTCTCTCCAGTTGAAAACAAGTTCCACGCTACTGCATGTCCCAATAATGTACAACACAACAGAAACCAAACCTTAAACAGGAAACATATATAGTTCCAAGAAATGAGTTTTTAAGCTCCTAATCAAAAAACAAAAATAAACAACATAAATGCAACAAAACTTGGGTTACCTTGCTTTTTGGAATATATATATATATATATATATATATATCCAGTACTTGCAGCAATACCGGCAAGCACACCACCTGCTCATGTGTTCGATAGTCCCAACAACGTAACACTGCCTCTCCTGTCATAAGGAACTCCTCATATGATTAAATCCAGAAAATTTAATAAGATTCATATGATTAAATTCAGAAAATTGGCGTTTTACATAATCTTCTGTGACAATTTTTCTATCCATCATGCCTTGAACTTCTATTACGTTGTCATTATATCATTTCTTAATTTAATGGAACAATTGGTATTGGTGGAAAATCATTTCTTAATTCCCATTAGAACTACTACTAATTGATATATATAGGACTCTGTTAAAACTAGAAACAATAAAACTGTAATCTTATTAAAACTGTTACAATCACTTTGCTGAAGCTCTCATTTATACACATAAGCTACGTACCTGACAATTAAGAGACTAAACACTGACTAGACTATCCTCTCTTAAAGACCTGAAATGACTTTATTAAGAATGGAATCCAGACAGCTGATTTGCTCCTGTCTGGATTGCGATTGCTGCTGTCTGGATACTTGTTTGGATCGTGTTATCAGACTCGCATACAGCATAACGTGGCCTAATGTCCTGGTGATTGGAATAGAATCCAAATGGAAACTGAAGGTTGGGAAAAATGCATGTTTACATGATAACAAACTTGCTTACAATATTTTCGATTGCTTCTTTCCTAGGTTGGTTGTAAAGTTGAACAAAAGGTGACAGAATGATCACTTTATGTCCTCCTCTACATTAACGACTGCTATATACCTATCAACTAATTCTAAGAGCTCCACAGAGAGCCATATATTTCCAAGAGGAAACTTTATTTTTCCAGAAATTTCTTTCTCAAATATTACCTGTAAGTAATTTTAAAATGACGCTTTCATCTTCATACATACATACAGAAAGTACGTAGAAGACAAAAAACAGTACTGAAGCTCAACTTGAAGAGCTACTGGATTAGCTTATCAAACCTGATTGCATGCCATGCATAGCACTGCCAAAGCAGGTGATTGCATTATCTGCAACATTGAAGGATTGCAGTTTAGTTATTTAAGCAGAAGCCGGAAATGCATATCGATCTAAACAGATTATCACATCTAAACTGCTCATTAAGCTAATTAGAAATAATTGAAAGAAATGTTATCATCAGTTTTTATCTTAGAGCAGAAAATAACTTTTAATTTATATAAGAAAATGTTTTTGCAAAGGTATAGTAGTAGAATAAATCCTTTCCTTACCAGCTGTTGTTATCGAGAGACATTTACTAACAATTGTATCTGCAATCCAACCTCCTATATTTGCTATATCTAATCAACCGAGTAAAAGCTTAAATCTGCATACTGGAAAGATTCATCTTCTAAGAGCTAAGTGGCAGATCAGCAAGTTTGAGAATTTTCCAGCCACAAGTTTGACAATAATAATTAAGTTAACAATGCGCCTTGGAAATAAATTTGTGAATTACTATTTTTTCACCTGATATTCAAATCCCTTTTTTGACGTCCGGATTTTTTCCTATAAAAGAAAAAAAAAATATATTGCAGGGAATTGACCGGTTGGTAAAGATTTAAATTGATGTTCAAACTCATTTTTGCAAAATTGGCTCGCAACTGAGATTTCAAGAATTTGTGGGCTTGTTTAAGCGAGGAGGAGGTTTTTTGCACTCCGATTTCTGTGAAACACAGTTACCGCTTTTTAAATATTTTTCTTACAATTTAAAAATGTAAAAATGCGCGCAGAGATTAGAAATTTGATAAATTTACAATATGTTATTGTTTACCTAAAAATTTAATTAGTCTGCCTCTAAATAAAAAAAAAAAATTAAGATGAAAATCATTTTTAAACATAAATTATAGGGTCAAACTCTGATTTAGTCACAAAAAAAAAATTATTATAACTCCCTCAAACTTCTATAGTGCATATCTTATGATTCTCTTAATTTAGAAAAATGGGTCAAGAGGATCATAAGTCATCGAACTAATTTGACCACCTTTTAATCAACTTTAATTCAAATATAGACAACAATAATAGGTGTAAATTAACTACAAAGTATTTTTTATTATAATATTTATTATTATTAAAAATAAAATAAAATTATATTAAAGTTAAATTTTAAAATTTTAATTTAATAAAAATTCAAAATTAATTTTAAAATAGTGAATTTAATTATATATTTTAAAACGGGAGGTATAATTAACGTTGATTTAATAATTATAAAAAAATTCCGTGCACGTAGTGCTTGGAAGAATCTGCCTATAGTTGTAAACTAACTACAAAATATTTTTTATTATAATATTTGCAAAAATTAATTCTAAAATATTAAAATTAATTATATATTTTAAAATAAAAAGAATAACTAACATTGATTTAATAAATATAAAAATCCCACGCGTGTAGTGTTGTGTGATCTTATTATAGTTGTAAACTAATTACAAAATATTTTTAATTATGATATTTGTGAAAATTAATTCTAAAATATTAAAATTAATTATATATTCTCAAACGAGAAAGATAATTGACATTGATTTAATAATTATAAAAAATCACACGCGCGTAATGCGTAGGATCCGTCTATATTTGTAAACTAACTACAAAGTATTTTTGGTTATAATATTTATTAAAATTAATTATATATTTTAAAATAGAAATGATAACTGATATTAATTTAATAATTATAAAAAAGCCCACGCACGTGGGATCTACCTAGTAATTATTAAAAGGGCTTAAATTCAAAATTAAGTAATATTTTCCTTATTTGTAATATTTAAATATTTTTTAATTTTTTGAAAAAAAATTTAATACTCCCTCCATTAATTTATGACACATTGTAGTGTATGTTCTAATTTTATTCTTAACCTTAAAACATAAAATATGAAATCGAATGTATAATTTATTTATTTATTAGTATTTTTAAAATCTTATATTATAACAATTTAATTTTAGAAAAATACCATAAAGTGAACTATGACGAAAATTATAAGCAATCTAAGGCTTGATATTTACATACAAAGTAATGAGATCTATATAATTTAGAGGATAATGTGCCGTAGTAAGACTTACATTAAAGGTAATAGTTGCTTTGAAATACCTGAATGTTTTAAAATAAAAGACCTTCAACTTCTAGACGAATTAAAAATATTAGCTTAAGTGGCACACACATGCAATTAAGAATTTTTTTTAAATAAAATCTAAAAACTATAGATTAAAAAAATAAAAAATAAACTAGGAATAAAAAATGAGAGAAAAAAAAAACTTGATAAATTGTGAGTAGAGTAAGATTGTTATGAGTTCTTCGTTATAAAATGATAATTTAATTAAAATATAATAAATTTTAAATTTTATCATAAAATACATCAATATAGGATGAGGGACCAAGTCCTCCCCCCGTTATATATATCGATGAAATAATGTTTTCATAAATTGAAATATTAATTTCATAAGATATCTTCTATATTATAAAGCGGCTCCTTACAATTGCTAACTTTAGTGATGTAATTGTGTAACATTATTTTTTCTCTTTTTTTGCCCCCAACAACAACTTTAATTATATTATTATTTTATTTTTCATATCAATTTTTATTATCGTTTTATTTAATTCTCTAAATTTTATAAAATTCATATTTTATCACACATATTTTATATGCGTATGACATGTGCGTGGGGATACTAATATTAATAAATGGGGTCTATTTTATGTGAAAGAGGATACAAAATTAATAATTTCACTTGTGAGAATTCAATTCTCAATACTAAAATTTGTCTCCAATATTTGAGGATAAAGGGAATAGTAATCTTCTTCAAATAATAAAAAAAAAAACTGATTTTTTTATATATTACAATAAAAATATATATTAATAATATTACAAGAAAATACATTAACCAATTATTTATGTACTATTAATTTATTGATTAAAATGGATAAGTCCTGCCACAAACTCCATCCGCTCCGTACATGTGTAGACTCGGCGGGCTCACAGGTTTGTGTACACTGTAGATATAGATACACACAATATATATAGAGAGAGAAAATGTAAGAATTTTAGAGAGAGAAAGTCTAAGAAGAGAACCGGAAAAAAAAAATCGAGAAATAATTTCCCACCCGACATACATTCATAAATCCTCCCGTCCACATTTTCAGTCCTACCTCCTATTCACACATTTTGAGTTCGCCGATAACCGCCAATTTTCTGCATTTCAAAACCCCTCTTTTATCATTTTCTCTCTCCTCAGGTATATTTTCGGTTTTCTCTCTCTATATCCATCTATATCTATATACACATAGTATATGTTTGTATCTCTGTATTAAGTTTTGTATCTGTTTATATATTGGTATTTTTTTTTCTGGATATGGGTTTGACCTTGTGCAATGTTTATAATCACAGGCTTGCATATAATTTATTTTCTGATGGGAATGGAGTTCTTGAAACCAATTTATTTAGGGTTTTATGTACATTTAATCTCTTTTAGTGTTTGCTTATATATGGAGTTATAGTAGAGATTTGGGAGAGATTGGATTCTATTAGATACTCTCTCTGTTCCCAAAAGTGCCCTGTTTGCAAAATTTAATAATGTTAAGAATATTTTTTTTCCATGTATGCCCTAAAAGTAATAAGATGTTTGATTAGTAGTGTGATATGATATGCAAACTATGATCACATTGTGTTTTTCTATACTACTATCACTGAAAGGTGGTCTCTTTTTGTGGAATGAAAGTTTTTGACAAATGAGATTTTTTGCAGACCAGAGAGGGTATAAAGTTAGTATGTCTAATGGTTTTGGTTATTGTAGGTGTGGACAAGAAGTATTAGTCAGTTGATTGTCTTTATGGAGCACATAGTCATCGGGGTTCTTTGCACTTATATCAGTTTTTTTGTTTGTTGGATCGAGATCAATTTGATAAAATCACTTAACTAGAATATTAAACCCAACCAACTGGTTAATGGCTCAACTCTTAGCTTATAAAGCGCAAAATCAGAAGGACAATCACACTTGACTTGCTAGTCGATACCCAACTTAGTTAGCTAGTAAATTTAAGAGTTTCTTAATCCCTTCACTGGACAATATCTACAAGACGCCAAGTCAAGTTGTATGATAAAGGAGAGTTCCTGGTTATCCATTTAAATTCTGAAAGACCAGACATATGATTTTTTTCTTCACCTGCAACTTTAAGAACTGCAGACCAGGAGAAGGAACCCTTAACATCAGCTGTAATCATCTTAAGTGTGAAAAGAAATGCAAACAAAACAGTTAGCAGTAGCTAACATGTTCATTTCCCAAGACATTTTATTAGGTGTCAGAAGTTGCGCACGTATTTTACATGTGTCCTTTATATGGTCCATTCACATCCAATGCATATTAGAGGCAAAAATATAAAAAAAACTTTTGATGTTTGTCCATTGGGTAGGATATCTAAGACATGCTACAGTTCTTATATCGAGAGGTAATATCCTCAGGCAGCATTAATTAGTTTGGTTTTTCTTTTTGAAGCCATATATTCATTTCGTTTTAGTGCTTCTTCTTTGGTATATGGTCTCATTAAATTTTACTATTTTTTCGATTGTAATATAAGGGGTTTTATATATGTTTACATTTTCAGATGATGAAGTCCTATATATGGCTCCAAACTGCTGATGGTTCGATACAAGAAATTGAACAAGAAATAGCCAAGTTTTGCCCCTTACTATGGCATGAAATGCAGTCAGGAGTGGGATCTTCAAAGAACTACCCCATATCTCTGCCTCCAAGAGTTAATCCCGCTATGTTGAGTTTAATCTTTGATTATTGCCGATTTCACCAAGTACCTGGCCGCTCTATTAAGGTTGGATATGTTTTTTTGGTTTCTATTTTTTAAGTTTGTAATGTTCTTTTTTCACCAATTTTAGTTTGAAGCCGTTTGTTTTTCACGATTAGTAGTTTTGAGTAGTTTGTTAAATGTGTCAGAAAGTGATGCATGTACTCTCACACTATATAAAAGCAAATAGTTTACGGAGTCTATCAGAAGCTCAATCTCTAAAGAGTAAAGATTGAAAAAAGTTTTTTATGTATCCATGAACTTTTTGCCAAAAAAACCTTGTAAGAACTAGGGATTTAAGTAAATCTCTGAATACTAAAACCAGTGAACTAAGTTATATTCTTTATTATGCTTAGATTTGTGGCAGAATTACCTCTTCTTGTAGTATTTGACAAGAGAATACTACAAAGCTGGACTTGATTTCTGTTTGTTGTTTGGATAGGAGCGGAAGTCTTTTGATGAGAAGTTCATCCGAATGGACACAAAAAGGCTTTGCGAGTTGACATCTGCTGCTGACAGCCTACAGTTAAAACCGTTGGTTGATCTTACCAGTCGTGCACTTGCACGAATGATTGAAGGGAAATCTCCTGAGGAGATACGTGAGACGTTTCATTTACCTGATGATCTTACAGAGGTGTTTTTGCTTGCAACCAGTATGCTTATTGTGTATTGCCTAGTGGTAAAGAATATTACCTATATCTGCTTTGGTGTAATGACTTGAGTAAATTGATGCAGGAGGAAAAGTTGGAGCCTTTGAAAAACACAAGTGATGATCCACGGATCCGGCTTTTGAATAGACTGTATGCAAGAAAGAGGAAAGAACTCAAAGAGAGAGAGAAATTGAAGGTGAATTTGGCTATGATTACCATCCTTGGTATTTCAAAACTGCCTTTGTACTCAAGTTTGTATTTTGCTGTATGTTATCTAAACTGTTGATTATTGACTTTATCCTATGGTTAGAATGCTGAGGTGGAAGTAGAGCATGAAGATGCTCGTTCAGTTGATGACCTCTTGTCATTTATTAATGGAGGAGATGGAGGTATCTTCACATTTTCCTCTTTTTGCTTGTATGCATACCTTTTACTTGTCCTCTACTTTTTGCTTGTATTAGGTTGGATGCTAATGATAATGTAAGTTTTATATGCTTAAAGGATCTTGAACATCATGGATTGGCCTGAATTCTAAAATGCACTCTGTGATATCTAACTTCTGATTCTCATGTGCGTCTTCATTAACTTTTTTCTATATTGGTCGTTGACATATGTTGTCATTAGCTAGCAAGCAAGTAAGCCTCACTCATTGATGCATAAGCAGCCTTTCTTTATAAAGAAAATTATAGTGTCCTGCTGTAGCACCAGTTAGCGTAGAAGAGAATAGTATAGAAAGAGAGAAAAATAGAGACTCCCTTGATTTTATTAGTTAGGCAAAGTGGTAGGGATCAACAGGTGGAATTAAAAGTGGAATGGAAAGAGTTTTTTCCTTGTTTTTTAGGTAGAAACATAGTAGTGAGGCAATGGGAAAGGAAAGTGGAAATGCATAAGAATCCTCCCTTGCCGCCTGTCACCATAAATAGGTGGGAAAAGAGGAAGGTAAAAACTAACATCCTGATCTTTTCTGGCAATTTATATAAGTTTTTGTTTAATTTAAACTTCTATATTTACACATCAAAACTGCAGGTGCCTTTTGGTGATTGTTTGAAGTTGCAGAACCTAAATTTGGTTATACACATAGATTGGGTTTGGTGGTATGTGAGATGGAGGTTGGTGGGAGTCGTTGTGGGAAGGCTTACTGTTAAAGTTCCTGGTTGACCAACTGAGAACTGCCTGGAAAAACTTAAGGCATATGGGATCAATGAAGCTTGTATCTGAAATCTAATATGTTTTCTGTGGACTTTTTGTTTGTTCATCTTGGAGTATCTCCGTACTGATATTTTTGCATTTTACAAGGGTCTGAATAGTTTTTGTCATTGCATATAATTTAGTCTCAAATGGTTCTTCATGGATTAGTGCGTGCCTTCACTTTTCTCCTTGTGTTTGGGTATCTTAGATTTCTGAAAAGAGCATTGTTACAGAGTCTGGTCTTATTTCCTTCTCTTTTCCATTATTAAGACAGCAAAGTTGAGTAATTCTTTTGCAGATTCCAAGGGGGTTCGAACTTCTAAAAATAAAAGGAAGAACCGTAGAAGAAAGGACCAACAAAAGAATGTTCCTTCCAGCTGCGTGTCTTCTTCAAATGGAACCTCTTCTTCGAACAATGCCATTACGATCCATAATAAGGTCAGCCACCACCATTCTGATATTTCTGTAATCTTATTCTTAATTGTTACATTTTTTGCCCAATAGAATATTGTGCAGTTGGTCAGGTACTTTTGGGCAAAAATAGAAGTACATAAAGAGAGTTATCTTGACATGTTCCAGGTTTCAAATGGTTTTGATGCCGCATGCCATAGTGTTGAGGGTCATGGTGATTTTCTGTCCGCACTTTTTGAGACAATAAAGCTTCCAGACATTGGAGATGATGGATTAACTCTCAAGGATGAGTTTGATGACGGGATTGATCCTGTGTTGAAAGAAGAGATTGATAGGTGAGCTGATAATCTTTTTGGCTCTTTAAACATGCAGTCAGTTATACCCCAAATGCATGCAACACCATTTTGCATGAGTTGTCTCTGGTTGCAGTGTTGTATATCTTTCGGAAAAAATGTTACTTTGCTACAATGAGAATCTCAGATATTTGTGATTACGACTAGTGTGGTCATTTATTGGGGACCTCGCATTTTATAACAAAATTATGTTGGGATGTGAATTACAACTATCAACATTTTGCAAATAGTGATAGGTTGCCTTTGAACGGTAGAGTATTTCAGGAATATCTGTCCACCTATGAGGAACTAATAACTATATGAGATATAATTATATCCCTTGTATGATGTGTGAGGCTTGAGAATAGGATTCAATTGCCAAAAAAAAAAAGGAGTTTAGTTAGGATAGTTCAAACAGCAAGATTAAGTTCGGTTGCCTCTTGAGGATTATTGTTCTTATTAATGCATCTTTTGATGCTTTGCCAAATGAAGCAGTAAAAGATTGTTTAGCTACATGCCTTGGGCTTCAGAAAAATGTAGCTAATCTTACATGATGAAAATACTCGGTTATTTTCTTAAAGGAATTGTCTTATGTTGGAATTTTTACTCCATCGCAAGTTCTGTTGTCTTGAAGCTATAGTGGCTATGCCTGCTCCCTTGGTATGGACTGTGAGTTTCGAAGGAGGAAGTTAACACATTCTGATGGGTAATGAGAAGCATAGTGACAAGAAAAGGAAAATGATGAAATCTGGATCGATTGCTCTTTCAACATTGTCTATTGATGTTTGTTTAGTCAGGTTTTATTCTTTACCAATCCTCACTTTCTTCCAAGAAATTATCTTCGACCAAACAGTAGTATACACTAATATATCCTTTTGTGGATGTACCAATTTGAGCCTTTTAGAATAATATGCTGCTACTGCCCAAGTTTTGAAGATATTGAAGCTAAGGATAAGTTTATTAAATATATTATGAGTTCATGATGTTTAGAATTTGTAAATCTTTTCGAATGTCGGCTGTATTTTCTTATTTGGTTCAAATATATGTTCTTGGTTTTCTACTAGTCCTCGAAGGAAGAAGATTGTCGTAAAACTTTCCCCGTCCGTAGCATCCCCCAAAAAGGAAAAAGGAAAAAAGAACGCTCATAAGAATTCAAATGTTAAGAGTTTTCTGGGGGTTTTAGTTCTAGTGGAAATCGCAGAAGTGATGCATGATAATGTAAATCTACCACAAAGGAAAAAAATCAATCAACCCATGGAAAAAATAAGTCCCACAAAAGAAAACAAGCCCCACAAGAAGAAGGGAGAACAAAATACTACCGGGCAATGAAAAACTCGAGAAAGGAGATTTAGGGCTTAGGGAAGAGTCTCTCCAAAAGTAAGAGAACTCTCTCCAGATAGATCTAAAGCGGAGACTTAGGTTCTTTGCTCTAGGAAAGAGATACTTAAAATCACTAGAATAGAGAAAAGGAGGGGGAGTGATGGTATCTTTCGTTTTTTGTGTTTGTGAGTTATAGATAGAAAATGGACATAGAAGAATTAAAATTTAAGTCTATTTTAAGGGTGGAACAAGAATTATAAAATGTTTTTAAAGTAGTAAAACAACTTTCCACCCATATCTTTCCAATTTTGAGTAGAAAGTTGAGGTTACTTTCCAGTTTCCACACATTTCCCTTATTTGCTCTCAAAAAAACCCACAAACAAGAAATTTGAAGGGAAAACTTTTAAAATCCTTCGATTTCTTTTCTTTTCCACCATTTTTACAACTCACATAGTGTAAAAGGATGAACGAGTTCACTCTAGGATTTCCCGCAATATTCAATGAAAAATTAAGGCTTTCATAATTGATTGTAACTAGCCCTTTTAACCCTCGTAAGGCACGTATTCAATGGACCTAAATTAGTTACATTAGTCTTTTGTTGCAGTATATTTCTATCTAATAAAATAAAAATGTTTATTCATTATATTTTTTATTTTTGAGGGCAATGAATGATTAATCCATCTCAAATTGTTTATCATTTGCATTTCTTATTGTAAAAATGTAGAAATACTCTTGTTACTCAAGATTTGATATATCAATTGTGAGTTTTTTAAGTTTTTTTATATTGAAAATTGATGCAATTCATGCGTCATTTATAAACAATAATTTTTGAATATATAACTACCTATTATTTAAGTGTGTGGTTTAATACTCATTATGGCCACATTCACTTTATTTGACACAATAAATAACTTGTCTCACTTGAGTGAAGGGGGCCATTGAACAGCTGGAAAAAGCCAGGGTTCGCTTACGAAAAGTGGAAACACCAATCCATCCCGAACTTGGTGGTTAAACTCTACTGCAGTGAAGATACTGTAGGAGATATAGATTCAAGCCAAATCCATGAAATGATTATTATTATGAAAACCTTCCTAAAATTACCCTGCATTCCAAACTAATGTTTCACTCTCTAGTATTACAATCCAAAGAAGCCTACCCAACTGTATTGCATTGTCATTCCAAGCAACGTTGTCGTCTTGCTAATTTTTTGCGTTCCGGCCTTCTGGGTAACATTGATTTGGACTACCTACTCCCCAATTTAAGTGTCCCTCTTCATTGAGAACATTGTTTGAGAAAAGAAGCACTTGACAAAGACTTAAATATTTGTTTCCTATTGTACCTTAAAGTTATGCATTAACAATAGGAGGGGACCACAGAGTTCTAAACCTTTCAAATATAAGGTGATCTGGCCAAATTGAACATTAATGCATTGTCTGCATCTCTTCCTTACATTACTGAATTCACACTCCGTATATTCTCTCTTGGGTGCGACTTTAGCAATGAAAGAATAAGAGATGTAGGCATTGTGAAAGAGACGCACTTATATTGGATAGGAGTAGTAATATTTATTTTACATGTAGAATATCTGCAAAGTTCTAGGTCGATGGATCTGTCTTGGTATCTACTTTTGATAAAAATGGAGAAAAAATGTAAAAAAAAATTCAATAATTTATCAATTTGCATAGGATTTTTGTATCACTATGGGATGTTAAGACCTGACCACCATTGTTAGATCTTGGAGAGCCAGTTCTAGAGTACTTAAGAAACATTGGTTTACAAAAAATCTATCCTTTTCTTTCAGTCTTTATGTTGGGATTGCTTCACTGCATCCTGTGTGGCTGTGCAGCTGCTACCCATGCTTGATTGTCTGGATAAATAGCTATTTTTGCGGAACCCTACCGGCTGATACGGGTCCAATATGTACTGATTTAGTGACAAAATTGTACATTTATAATGTGTTCCATCTTTGCTAAAATACCGGACTGCCGGGTCTACCATCAGCTACAATCCGGTATCATGTGTACCGTCTCAAAATATAAACAGAAACGCCAAAAATAAGTGATATTGACTGTATTCACTCGCAATTGATTGCTGAAGCGATGGTATTTCTGTACTATGCACTTAGTGATTTGACTTTATAGTATTTTGTTTGAGTTGAGGTCACGCATCCTTGCCAGATGTCGCAAGGATGCACTTTAGTACTGGCTTTGTTGTTGTTTCCTACTTTCCATGAGTTGTATTATTTTAATGATGTTGTATTGTTTCTGATCCATGGTTGGTCAATTGGGATGAATTTGCACTGGAGGTGCAATGCTGCGGCTATAAAGAGAAAGTATATTTTAGTTACATATCAAGCTTTTACAACTCTTATAAGTATTCTTAGTCATTTATTATTTTTAAATTCACTTTGATATTATTGATTTATAACAGAGTTTCATGTCAAGTTTCATTGTATATTATTTTATTTCATGGTTAAGATATTGTTATACAAACTATTGATGAGTCAATGACATCTAAATTCGGGTAGTAAGTATTGTAATTGTTTCATACCAAAAACAAAGTGCATTATTATATTGATTGTTACGTATGTATAGAATATTTATTATATTTTACTGTAAATCTGAGACAATATGCTGTGGTACTGCAAATTCTTTGATTCCCCTTTAGCATTTTCGAGTGACTTCAAAATCTATATGTATATTATAAACTTCAAATTGTCTACCAATTCTGCTATTTTATATGGGGTTGTGACGGTTGTCAGTTTCCTGGATGCAGTGAAAGTGGAGAAATGTCTCTTTGTTCTTAACATTCTTGGTCTTTTGCATGATATTTTCTTTATCCTTATCTTTCCTTATTTGTTCTCTCTTATCTGCCTTAGGGAAGTAGAGGATTTTGCTCGGAGATTAAATTCAGACTGGCCTGAGAGAATGCAGGAGATATTATCTTTAAGCCAGGAAAGGAGACCCATTCCAATATCTTCCATGGCAATGGATCCCTGAGGATAAATACAAGTATGTATGCCTTTTTTTTCTGTTGGCTTTATCTTTATGCAGTCCAAAAGCATTCTGTTAAGCTGGGAATCTTTCTGACAAGGATGCATTCTGTTCACATTGATGCTTTCAAATCCTTATCCCCTATTTTCCTTGAGGTTCTGATTGAGATATAGTAGCATATTTAGAGTTCGTAATTGTAATGCAATTGTGATTATCTCATGATTTGGTTTGAATAATATAAACTAATGAATTTCAGCGAATCTGAACTGCAATATAGGATCGCTGACCTAAAAGTTGGTTCTTCCGTCATTTGGACTAAAAATGAATTTTACACAATTGGTTTATTGAGTAACATTCTATTCTTGACATTTGACAATGTTCCCAAAGAGCACATTGGAAGCAATTCCTGTCAACCCTATTCTACCAACATCTAGGGCCTGTATGTGTTTCAGAAGTACCTCTCCCCCCCCCCCCCCCCCCCCCGGTCTTTTATTTACTCTAATTTTTCACTCGATCGGGTCCAATAATTTTACACTTGACATCCAATACTATTATGTGAATTTAGGAAGAAAGATAAGTATATATCTTGGAATTGGAGTAATGTATTCGGTTTGTTTTTGCTCAGGTAGCTATTATGGAAGTCTCCTCAAGTATGTATGGTTTATGTCTACATTTTGATTTTGTTTTGATGTCATCAATTCATTCCTTTGATAGTAGGATACTCAGCCAAGTTTGATGACGCGTGCGTGTTGTTATAAAATTTTCCATATATCTTGTTTTTCTTTGGGTCATTAGCATATATTATGTCAGGAAGCTTTCATCAAGTAATGAGTTCTGGGGTGTAAAGGAAGTAGATTAACAAAACATAGAATATTCTTCTAATACATGCCACAATCCTGACCCACATGACCTGTTATCACTGCCTCCTAGAGAGATTTGCCGTCAACTTCTCTCACACACTTGGAGACTTAACCCATTCTTCCTATTATTAAAATATTTTTTTTTTTTATAAAAGAACTCGTGTAATCATAGGCATTGACCTTAGGTAAAAAAGTACTCCCTCAGTCCCTATGTCCCACTATAAGAGAGTTGATTCTATTTTTCTACGTACCTTTGACTATTATACCACTATTCTTTTTTTTTAAAAAAAATTAGACTGAAAGGACTGTTATCTTACACTGAATGATTGTTTATGTTTGTTTTCAAACTAAGCCTACTAATGATTGCTCTACTTGTTCAAATTTTGCACCTTGGACAGGAGTAGACCATGATTGCACCATGATCAAAAGTTATCAATACACATGAAGATCTCTTCAAAGTGGTTTCTGGTGAAAAATGTGGGCATGGATTCTAGTTTCAATTGTAAAGTAGTTAGAGATTTTCTATCTTTTCTTCATGTATTCAAAGTAATGCAATTTTGATTTTGGAAGGGCCAATCGCCTGTTTTCTATCTAGAATATAATGAAATACGTTTTTATGAGCCAAGTTGGTAAATTTTCAGTTCAGTTGAATCTTATGTTATGGTCCTTTGTTGAATTTTAATAGTTATACCATACTCCATGCTATTATAGGCCATTTGTGCTTTCAGCTGAAGGAACCTTTTGCCCTATAAAATGATGCTTTGAGAGTGATAATTCAAGTTCAGAATTGAGAGATTCTTCTTGGATATCCAGCATTGGTGTTGGTTTTGCCTGTTTGTTCTGTAATATAAGATTATTATTGACAAATTCAAAATTAATATGCTTTTCTTTAATTTTAGTTGATATAAAGACGAATATTATAAAATATTTAATAAATATTATTCATTATAAAATTCATTTCTTTATAATTTTTAATGAATCAATTATTTCAAATTGATGACTTTTAAAAGTGAACTTAGAATTTGTAACTGAGGAATTTTAAAGTTCCAATATTATGTATGAATTAAAAAATAAATAGCACGGCACTGAATTGGCCCATCTGAATCACCAGGGGCTTGCCTCGTGCTTCTGAGTCCGTTCCATTTTATAAAAAATTATCTCTAATTTTATTACAGAAAAGAAATTTAGAATTTTTATTTTGAAACGGAGAGAGAATAATGACAAATAATGAACGTTTGGTCCACCAACTTTGTCAAGATTCAAGTGTATTGTCACACGGGATTGAAGTTGACATGCAAGTGCACACAAGGAGAAATAGGCCGTGAGAATTAGGTACGTCACAAACAAACTACGTGTATAAATCTGCTCGGATTTCCGATAGCAACTGCCCTTAGTCCCAGGCTGTTAGTGAAACGAGTGTTGTACTAACAAGCTGCGGCAGTACATTTCCGACCTCAGTTTTAATCTATAAAGCTAACCCTATCGGAGTTTGCATACTAAAAGTTAAAACTGCAATTACAAGTTTGGTTCACTGGGAGGGCTCAAGACGGATATGTGGGCAAGGTCTCTCGGGATCTCCTCTTGTCCATAAGTTTTTGAGATCGCCTCTTTTCTTTCCCAAGGTCAGGAGTGTGCCTGCATGATGTATACATACCATTAGAAGCAGAAGAAAACTCGATAATGAAGTAGCTTCAACTCTGGGCGTGCTAATTTACTTGCAAAGAAAATGGAACTTTTGAAGATCAGGAAAATGATGCTCAAAATATAGACAACTCTTCCAACATATAGCAAAATTTGTGCAGACAAGTACACGTGAAATTGTGGGTACAAAAGGGTCGCCCGAGAATATACCTAGTATGAAAGGCACAATATAAAGCAAAGCAGGTTGACCATGTCCATCCATCAAATTCAGCGCCACATATGTAACGAGGAGTCCTGCAGTTTTTAGTAGCAATCAATCTACAGAACCAAGGAAGCCAATGTATATAATACTAATAATTTTCATCGTTGTATATGTTTATCCACTACGTATCACCAACTTGTATATTTCTTTAACTAGATCAGTCACTCCGTCTGTCTCTCTCACGCAGATGAGAATGTAGGAATTATGTAATATAACTACATATATAAAGCAGTTTGGTGAAAATAATAGATGTGAATCATGTTAAAAAAGAGGATATTGGTTCATATCATCATACAATGTGTTTGTCATACCTATACCGTAAGCCATCATCGCCCACAAAAAGTATCCACCTCGAAGATTCTTATTGGACAGCCAATCATACCTGCAAATGCAGAAAACAATTTGGTTTGACTGGAAATTATTGCCTTTTTTTTCTCTATTGCTTTCTGGAAAGATAGTTACACAGATATACCAGCAACTAACGATGTAATTTATGTCCAGCAGGACCAGCACTATCAACTAAGACTGGGGATTACTTACTACCACAGGTTTGGGACGATTAAATAGAAATGGATCCCAGGCACCAAATTCTAATAGGCAATAGTAGACCACAACAATGAATTGAAATTAGCAAGGATTACGTGCTCAAACCTTAGAGAAAATGCTACCAGTAGTCCCGGTAAGATAATATCACCAAACCCAATGATGCTGTAGCCACCCCAGTGGTCAAACATTCGCGGGATTTTTAGAAGCATTGGGATGCCATCTTCTCCACTATTATCTCCCCGAGCTACCTGTTTCGGAAAAATGAAAGATTGTTGTCATGAGGAGCAAATAACAGCCCTTTATTCCGTGTGCCAGTGGATCGAAAAAATTCTATTACTCACCACTATCATAACACTTTCATGGAACCACCATTTCGAAACAAACACCCAGAAAATGTCATACAAGAATGCACAACTGAGAAGAGCTGTTCCAACCTAATCACACCAAGAAAGAGAAATTATGTTGAATACATTTGTAAGCTAAACAAATAAAGAAGAATGATGTACTGTAATCACAGAAAAAGCAAAAGTAAATTATCTTTATATGATTATCTTCTGTGTATCATTCTAACATAGAAACACAATCATGCCTTATTTCTACCACCAAATGCTTGGACACCTGCAAATTCGAACGATGAATGACAAGCACTTCACACAAAAACACTAGTGTTTCTAATATTTACTGTTCAATTTATATGGAGGTAGCTACATTATCAAGCATATATTTGAAATATTATTGAAGGAAGAAGTAAATCCTATTATAACTTTAGAGCGCACGGGAGGTGAGAGACACTCTCACATTTTTGTGTGATATGTCCTATAAAATAACACTGCTTTGAAAAATTATGAACCACTCTTTTCGTACACAGCATGGGAGGGAGTTTATTTTTTATATATAAAATCACACAAAACGAGGTCGTTTTTGTGCGATAATTCACACTAATAAAAGCTGTATCCCTCACCACCCTTTTTGCCATAAACTTAATGACGACGACAAACAAACTTGTTTATAACCAAGCATTTGTTATGAAAAAATATTAGGATAGCAAAAATAGTGCATAATTTCAATCTAAAACTAATATAAAAAACTAAAGAAAGAATTTAACTCTAATTATTTTAGCATTTTAAAGGATGTGAAATCATAGTACTAAATTAGCAAGTAGTGGGTCCAAGAAAAAGAGTTTTAGATAATCACCTTGAGATTAGGTACTTGTATGATTTGAAGAACTGTTATTATCAACGCAATACCCTGATAGAAGAGGGAAAAACAAAGTAAAATTATTACTTTAGGAATCCACATAAATGTAGAAAAATGAAAACACAGGCTGTGCTGAGTCAAATCTGCCCCCTTTTTTTCCGTTGCAGCAAGCTTGGCATTTGACATCATCTAAATTAATCGTATGGCACTATTGTGGATTTATAAGCAACCGGTATGAACTTAGTCTCAGAGTCGGGGAAAATCTTAGCATAATTCTTGGAAAACTATTGGAACTGGCAAAACTGTAGAGTTGAATTTGCCAGGTGGTGAGATGCTTCAGAAGAACAAGCACATTTCGGAATGAAAGGTGGGGAGGAGGGAATCCATATATTTCCAGGACTTGAATCATCATATAAATACCAATAGAGCAAAATGTAGAAAGCTAATATATAAGACAACGAAGAGAATTTTCTTACAAGGATGTCTTGACCTATCCAAGCAAAGGAAAAACGGCGAAAAACTGCCCATACAACAGCAAAAGCTATGCAAAATGGAGAAACACCCAGTGTCAAATATGAGACGGCACCCAGCAAGGGTACTTTAACAAACGATTCTCCAGCATGTTGAAACAATCTGAAACTATATTCATTTAAGAGTTAGTCATTCTTCCAGGAACCTACACAAAACAGATAATGAGAATGTGCACATCGTCACACATATTCTGCTTATAATATTATTGATTAACATTGCTTTTTTCAAAGTTCTAATTTTATTATTATTATTACTACTACAATGAGTGCTACTTACAGTAATTGGCTAAGAAAAAAAATCAAATTGCTTGCAGTAATAAAAGTGAAATTCACGGTTACCCACTACTTAAAACAATATACTATTTAGTTCAATTATTTTTATTTCTTTCTGGTAAATTTAGGATCAGAATCAAGTAATAAACTTATTGGGGCACAAGGGGGATTGGAAGAAAGAGAATGCCACTATCATGGTTTGAGCTTTCACTTATTATCTCTGTTTCTCCAAGCTTATAGTCTTTAATACGCGGACGTTTTATATGAAGACGAAGACAAATCAATTGCCCAAACTAGTCAGAAGTTAAGGATTTCACACAAATATAGCAGAACAAGTAAAAGGCATTGAAAGTGTCATGATTGTAAAGTAGATTAAGGATATGAATAGATATTCCCTTTTGTTTCTTAAAGATGCTTCTCCCTAGATATTTCAATGTTAAAATACACATACAAGAAACAAGAAGCAGATTTTGCATACCATGATAATAAAGCCACCAAACAAGTTTGCAGACCCTGAGGTACAACGAGAGAACAAAATCAATATTCAATCCAAAAACAAAAAAAAATTATACAAGTCCATTACTGCCTCCATATAACAGTAGTTTCTCTATCTAAGTATTAGTACCTCCATATAACACTATAGTCTACATAAAAGAGGACTGCCCTCGTGATGCTTCAAGGGAAGTCTAAAAGAACACATTTGAAGCCCATTCCTCAAAGCATCAGTCAAAAACAAAACCAAGAGGACCTCCTTAAAACCTCTTACTGAATCAACAGTAGGTAGGTAACAGTTTATGATATGTAGTTATCGTATATGTTGTGAACCTATTCACAGATTCAAAATATGTTTAATGCTTTATTTTGCACCATAGTATGATACATTTTGTTTACCTATAAATTTTTATAATATCCTCCATATATGCTGAAGCATCTAGAATAGCTTCCTCTGAACTCGAAGGATCACTTATTAGTTCATACTATTAGCAATATGTTCTAACAGATTTTATGAGGTGGTTTGGAAATGATTTAAAAATGATCAAGGTACCTATAATTTTTTGAACTCTTGTAAATCCTCTTTAAACATTAGAGTTTAAGATACTCTGGTTTGCTATTTTCCCTCAGAGTTTAACTCAAATGCTTATTGTCAACTAGGAGATAACCAACAAGCATACACACTCGCACATGCCCGCAAAGTGGAACAAAGCAACAAGAAAGGGAAAAAAAGGGGGCAAGAAAGAGAACACTGAACTACATGCTCAACTATGGTCACAGTTCTTAACTAATATAACAAGTCTCAAAAACAAAGAGAAAAAAGGGAAAACAAAAATTAAAAACGCTGAAAATTTCTCAGAGTGATGCAAAACAATCTTGTAATTTGAAGGAAAACACACCTCCACGCCACCAATGCAAAACAGAACCACCAAAATTTTGATAAAAACGTATGACATTAATTTGTAAAGCATAACCAAGAAACAGGACGCAAACACAACAAATAGAATTGCTGATGTTGTGTTGATGTCCACCACACCACTGGAATGGTTGGCCTCTATGCTTAGATATTCATCTGAAGCATCCTACAAGAACAAGAAAATATCAGATTGTCTGAGATTTAATGCCCTGCCAAAAGAGAACTCAAACCTAAAGGCTGATAGGGCATGCATGTGTTTTTGTGTGTACATATAAGATTAAGAGGACCTTTAAGAGCTTGTCATGCTCAATGGCTGCTTCTCTGGCACTCCATGCAGACCAATAAGATGCACATAAGATGGTACCAACAGCCATAAGCCATAGGAAAACTTCAGCCACATCAACCAGTGGGCGCTGTGGAGAGTATAGCTGCACAGAAACTGAAGAAAGGGGAATCTGTAAATAGCAGTGCAAGGCAACCAAATTCCCAGATCACCTATCAACTGAGCAAGGTGTCAACCCGCAACCAAAAAAAAAGATAAAAGAAAGAATAAAAAAAGATGACTAGGGTAATGTTGAGCCCAATATCATTATAAGGAAATAAAATATTTTAAAATATAGTGATTATAAAGTATGTATTGTGTCTTTTCCCTCCATCTGATCCTGATAACCAAGCAGAGCAAATTACCACATAAAAATATTATTATGACCACTGAGACTAAGGCTTACCATTAAGGTTTTTCTTTATACTTTTTTCCAAGCTTGCACCAGCATCTTGTGGGAGCATAACAGCAGGAATGCCAATTTTTTTAGAAGTTTCATTGGCTTCACAGACCATTTTGAAAAGTTCTACAAAAAATAAACATATTAGCTAGATAGCATGTATTATCTAGCTTAATGATTTGATTTCCATTATTATTTTATGATAACAATATGGTCACCCATCACAACAATGAGTTAGTTAGCTGGATATATGATTTATCAATTCTGGAGCATTCTCTCAAATAACACTGCATTGGCATCATCTACGTAAAAGTGGTCTATGTCTTGTCTACACATCAATATTAATAAAACTATAAAAGTAATTAATTTCCACTAAATTATTGCATTTAGAAACTCTAAGAAGCTTTTCTATATGAAGTTCCTACGTGCAGGCTCACCAGCTTCCAATTACTATACGTCTATACCCAGATGAAAAGATTGGCCAAATATAAGCTTGTAAGGACAATTCAAAATTTGCATTGCCACTAATAATAGGTGAATGAGAACATACTCCTTCACCATTTGTGACAAGTAACATAATCTGTATTATGACACTACAATGAACAAGCAAGTTTATGAATGATCGAAAGAAATGTAAAGAGAAAATGGAATTACCTTTACGGTTGTTTATAATGAGGATGGCAGAAGCACCAGCAGCTTCAGCAACATTTGCCTTGGATGTGAAACTGCAGTTACCCCGGTGCACTAGGATGACCTCACCTGTAAGCTACCAAAAAAATGATCCTACAGATGTTGAGTTAAACAACACAAAACTCGAGCTTTCAATCAAAAGAGTTGTGCTTCACATGCAAGCACAGTGCCTGTATGAGTAGAACTGAGTGGCAGTAGAAAGATAGAAGCAAACAACACCTTATTCTTTGGTTTACTGCAACAATCAGGAGGGTCTGCAATGGCAACTCTAGTTTGGTTGGCACGCTTCTCCTTTGATTCCAAGGTGGGGCCAAATCGTGCTCCAACACCAACAAACTCATCTTCTTCTTGACCATTAATCCATGTAGGAATTTTTACCTATTGCATTGAGCCAAGGAAAAAATTGCCTTTCATATACAAATAACATGTTGACCAAACATAACTACAACTCTCACCGTTAAAATATATGTTCAATCTCACCTGATCTATAGCATAGTACACTACATAAACAACTAAAGAGCAGGGACATCCACCACAATGAGAAATCAGATTTTTCAACAAATTGAGAAAAAACTATATGATCCAACATATCTAGGATCAGCTTCCTTTCCTCTTTTCTCCTCTTCTTTTTCCTTCTAAGCAATAAAAATTCAATTCCAACATAAGGAAATTAAGATACCTTTTCACAAAATTACTAACTACTATATAATTGCTTCCATCCAATTTAAGCGGCTCTTTCACAGGCACATAATTTCAGGATAAGTGTAATGAGTGTTCTAATTTTTCTTACAACAGTTGGATAGAGAGAGTACCATTATTGGATAGAATGATGAATGGTCAGAATGGAATGTGCCAACTTTTTTTGGGACATCCAAAATAGAAAGGAGCATAAGACATGTTTGTGAGTCTGTTGAAAGGAAGCCTCCAACTTTCCCTTCCCCTCCCTCCAAAATAACTCTCACAAACATGCGTTTGTACGTGATACTTGTTCAACGTGTGATATATTTATCATTTTTTCTGAGTTGCAAATTTCAGAATAAGTGATTTTTCTTATTATTGTAATTTACTGAACTTGCAATAAACAACAGTGTGAAATTCTGAAAGCTTTGTTTAGATTGTGTATTGACATCTTCTATGCAAAAAGAATTTGAGAGAAAATATAAATTTCTTAATGAATTTTAAAGTTCTTAAAAACAGATATGTATTTAAAAATTAACATACTCATTGAATACACATAAAAAAAAATGAGGAATTAATTTTCTAACACCAAACCCAAGAATTCATTTTTATTTTACGTTTGCCAACCAAACATGAAACATCTAAAAATATAATATATTCTCTTAAAAAAGAAACATTTCCCTTAAAAACAAACAGATCCTAATATTACAGAAATAACCAATTAAAAAACAGAGTATAACTCGACCAACTTCAGTAATTAACTAATTACTCGGCTTTGCTAGAAAAGATAATGAAATAGCACATGAGTCCTCAAAACTACTATCTGCATCCATAAAATAAAATAAGCAAACCAAGGTATATATAAGTGAACTGAGGTAGATCAACCACCCACAGATAAAGCAATTAATACCAAAAATAGCAATAATCATAATCATAACAGTAGCAATAACTAAAATGTCATTAAATCCATATCACCAAATAACACCCAAAAAAGAAGTACCAATTCCACCACCACGTTGTCATTAATTCAAAACAGGCTAAAATGTAATAACAACACCCATAAAATTAATTTCCCCCAACAGCGAAATCAACAAATAAAAAATGATAAATTGAATTTCCACCACTATTGAGTCCATTAAATCCCAAAACAGAGCACCAAAAAAAAGAAAAAAAATTAAAACCCATATAAAAAAAAATTGAAATCACAAGAAATAAATTAAGGATTTTGCTTTTACTCACCAGAACAAAGTTGTTCTCACAACCAGGCTTCTTTGGGGCAAAATCATCTTGATGAACTATATCACCAGCAAATACCAGCGAAGAACACAAAATCACAGCTAATAAAACCTTTACTAGACCAAATGATACTTTATTTAGCTCCTCCATTGAATTAAATTATGCTTTACCCACTATAGCAGCTTAACAAAGTGTCAATTAGGTTTCTTTTTTCTTCTTTCTTTTTGGTTCTGGCTTTGGGTGCTTTTCAGCGAGGAGAGAGAAACGGGATATAGTACAACACATGAGATATATGTATTGCATGTAATATAATATATATAGATTTTAAAGCAACTTCTTATTTTCTTTGGTCAGAATATAATACTTGCTCTGTTTTAAATTATAAATGACTTTTTAAGTAGTGATATGAAATTATGAATCATGTTAATTTTAATTATAAAAATATTTTAAATTTATTTTTAAATAATTTATAATTCAGAAGAAAAAGAATATATATATATATATATATATATATATATATATTCACAATTTGAACGTGGTTCTGTAACCGTTGATTCATCTGATTTGCTTCTCCCTCTACTTTTTTCCCTCCACTGGACCACTTCGACTTTCCTTATCTCGTGATTTTCACGCACGATATTAAATGGCTATTATTCTTGGTTTCCTGAAAATTCAAAATTATTAACTGACTAAAGAGTATTTAGTATTATCAGTATTATGCAGAAATAAATAGTTAAATACTTATATGTATTTATATTTTAAATAACCATGTATATTAAATTGATTATCGGCTCTCTTCTTTCAAAGACTAACTTTTGCTCCTCATTTTTTTTTATCTTTTTCTAATATATGATTATGTTAATTGACTGAATTTAAATAGCGTAGATTATGCTTATAAAATAATTCGGATACGTACAAATTTTTTATAAAAAATGTATTATATTTTTCTTGAATTTTGCGTTTATCTCAAAATAAATGTATTTTTATTCTAAAAATATTATGTTTTGAACATTTTAGTGGAATGAAAAGGGAAGTTAAAATGACATACGTATCGTTCAAAATACTTTTAATATTATATGTAAATATATGTGTGACATGTATCGTAAGATATTAAAACTATGCTGCCCCCTACACAACAACTAGACAAGAAGATTGGGCTGATGCAAAGTTCAACTCAATACAGGAATCCGGAAGAAGAATAAACATCTATAAACAAAGAAGGAAGTTAAGAGAGTGGTGTCTTAAGGTTGTTGCAGCCACTCCTGAATTGCAGAACGAAGCGCGTGGTTGGGTAAAAGCTTGTCGTGTCCAAGCTTGTCGTCGGTCATTGGTGAAGTTTCATGGCCGCTGTCCAGCCATCCCTTAATAGCCTCGGCTTCATACGTAAATCCATCAGCTGCCACTACTGGATCTTGCATGACTTCCTGCATTATCAAAATCCGACAAAACAACAGCTTTTTAAGTGGATGTCCAAAAAAAACTACGATCGCATTAAGAACCCAGAGAAAAAAGCAAGCCTTGAGCACAAACACACAAATACAGCACTTAAGCCAAC
Organism: Hedera helix; assembly: GCA_947179155.2. NCBI lineage: Eukaryota > Viridiplantae > Streptophyta > Magnoliopsida > Apiales > Araliaceae > Hedera > Hedera helix. Next base: position 41,872,621 of record OX359284.1, on the reverse strand, counting down.
GTCTCCCAAGTAAAGATATAGAATTTATGGCTACCACAAAAGTAAGGAAGTCAACAACTAAAACACATAAGAAAGAGAAAAGGTAACGATAGGAAGGAGATATGGCATTTGGTTTGTATATACTAGGTTACGCAAGTTACCCACTGTCTTTGAGTGCGTTGAACCATTTTCCCCGTACAGATTGAGTTCAGAATAAAGATGCAATTAAAATTTAGAATATTTTCAAGAAATTAGATTAATTCACTACCCTTGCATATATAAGTTACTAGAGATTAAAAAATGCAGCGAACCAACCTGAAAGATGGGACAAATAAAATATGGGGGAATCTGGCAATGTTCTTCTGAACCCAACCGGAATGATGAGGCTCCAGAAGAAAATTTCATTGGTTCAAGCATCCTCCACACCTCCGAGGCCAAGTCGGGCCTCCTACTACGATTCATTTCACAACAAGTCACTGCAAGATGAGCCAATTGCTTGGCCTGCACAAATGGCCAGTCCCCCGCTGTAGGGTCTAGCAGGTCTTTCAAATTTCCTTTATCTAATGCATTTTGCACGTCCTTTGTAATCCCCAAGGCCGGTCTTCCAGTCAACAGCCTTAACAATATAATTCCAAATGAGTAGACATCTGATTTTCGAGTAAGCTCTCCTGTAGAAAGGAATTCAGGGTCGATGTATGCAAAAGTTCCCTTTGGATGATCGGTTCTGCAACACAGCGTTGTGTTATTGCTTGAAAACTCCTCTGGAGAGATTACTCGGCAGATTCCAAAGTCACTTAGTTTGCTGACGTGGTTGGTATCCAAAAGTATGTTGGCAGGTTTTAGATCACCATGTATAATGTTGTGGGGTTTGCAAGAATGAAGGAAGATGAGTACAGAACACAGCTCCGCAGCAATACGGATTCGAGTTTGCCAAGATAGTGGAGGAGTGTTGTCCCTGCAGCTGAGACGGTCCTCAAGGCTTCCATTGGGAAGATACTCGTATATGAGAATCCAAGCTTCTGGGCAGGCTCCTATTAGTGTGACAAGGTTTGGATGCCTCAACTTACTCAAAACATTGACCTAACGCAAGAACAATACACAGTAAAGAGTTATTATACTTCCCTTCCCCGTCGAAACATAAAAGAGGTGATACTGCTAAAAGGAACAACATGCCAACAGTCTGTGTCCAAAGATTTAACCAAAAATGTATCAAAAATTTGGAAACCAATTTTCTATCCAGTACCAGAAATCTGATAGAAAGATGGGTTACAGAGTAAAATGTGCAGAACAACATTAATAGACATTAATATTCATTGACAATGAACAGTATAAAGAATTATACTTGCCGGACAGCATGTTCCATATAACAAAAGTAAGTTGATATACATGATATTTTGTAGACATGTTATCAATAATTTGTTTTGCTACTTCGGCAGAAATTAAGACACTAAGAAAGCAAGAGACAAGCACCTCAATGCACAGATGTTATGAGCTACTATGAACCTCCAGAATTAAACAAGCTTCAAGTTCCTCAAAAGAGGGATAAGGTGGGATAGCCATGCTACTCACAAAAGATAAAAGCACCCATTTTAAGAGACATGAAATTGCATAATAAATAAGTAGTACTACCACAATTAATGGCAACTGAAGTACAAGTTAAACATGGATGCTTTGGGGAATGTAAAGATGCTGTGGGAACATAAAGGATGACATGTCCAACATAAAGTTTCAATTCGCCTATCGTGATAGTGATCCAAATAATGTATCAAAAGAAGTTTATAAGATCCTTAGCAAACTAACAACCACCATAAAACACAGTATTCGAAACCAGCAATAGGAATTAGGATAAAATAATTACGTTCCTCTGAAGAGAACATTGTATTGATGAATTCTAGATTTCCAGGTCATAAGATGGTAAAAAGATGCTAAAACTTAAGCTCTCTAAATTAACTTTTAGGTTAATGGATTTAACTGAGATCAAGTTTGAATAATGTTCAACTTATCTTTACCTCCTGTTGAAACTCTGAAGGTCCTTGAGAGCTATGAGAGTGCAGCACCTTTATAGCCACTTGAGTGTGACGAAGGAGACCTCTATAAATACTTCCATAACCACCCTCCCCAATCTTCAAGGATGGGTCAAAGTTGAAAGTTGCTTCTTCAATTTCTGAGAAAGAAAACTCTGAGTAAAATCGAGTCACGCATGTGGTAGAGGCATCCTCTACTTGTTTTCTCCTTAGCTCCTCAGCTAAACTGAGTGCATTGTCACGCTTCACCAGCAATTCATCTCGCTCCTTCTTGTAATTTTGCAACAGCTCGACAGCAGAAAATATCTTTTGTTCCAACTCCTGCACCATCTGATCAGAATTTCTAATCTGGATCTCCAGAGATGATTTCTGTTCCATGGCAAACTGTAGTTCTTCCATTACATTGTCTAACTGTGGCTTTAGCTTTTCAATTTCTTCTTTGCCACTAGCTAGAGCTTCCTCTATTCCTTTCCGACGTCTCAATTCCTCAGTGTATGAGCTTTCTGAAGCTTTAACCTGCAATAAGATTTTACAAAACATATTTGAGGGTTCAATTTCATGAATTCAAGTCAAGTCATTAATGTTACACTTTGCATTGGAGAATACCCCAGACAATCATGGTGTTTGACAGACCATCTTAACACACGCATTTATGGTGCACTCCTTGGATGGAGACTGTCATAGATATCTAGAGTATTAATTGAATTTGAATCTGAACCAAGAGGTGAATAAATAATTGATAAAAGCAAATAATAGATCGTGAAATAAGATATTTCCAGTCTTCTCATCAGATACATGGTCAGCTTATTTGGGAACTTGCAGAACAAGTGCGTAACTGTTACACGTCCCAGTTCTTTGATGCAATTTTATCCACCTAATTTTTTTTATAGCTAGATGAATTCCTTGTGTTCCACATCTATTGCAAAATCAGAAAGAAAAGAAATTAGTGCATATTAACTAGAATTTTACCCTGCAAATGGCCTCAATGGCATTTTTTTCAGCTTTCCTACGCCTGATTGACTCTTCAAATGCTTCTCGCCTGGAATTTTTTGCCTCCGCCATGGTTCTTTCAAGCTGATCATAGAGGTTATCACTAGCACTCATTTCCTGATATAGTTTCATAAACCTTTCGGCTTTCAGGGACTTGATAAAAAGTTAAAAACTCTAAATTTCAAAGGCTCAAAGTAACTGAATAAATTAACTTTATTAATGCTAGCAAACTGAAATTAGATGATGCATGATAGTTCACATGCTCATAGAGATAAATTGCATAATGAGTGGTGTACGTGTAGTTGTGTACAAGTACAATGGGAGGTGATGAGATATGAAGATGCACCTCGGAATGAGTTACTGCACTAAACTCTATCTCATTTTGATTCCCCTCAGATCTTGCAAGGGAGATCAGAACTGAATCTTCAACCACGTCGCTAGAAGAACATGCCAATACACATGAATCCATCGAAGCACTCTTCCTTGATATTCCATCCCGGACATCATAGCTTCCTTCTGTACTTAACCTGCTACGAGGAGTTACCTCTCCAGATGCATCTGGGGAAGAAAATGTTAACCTTACTCTACGAAAGTCTGGATCTGAAGTACTGAGACTCAGTTGACCATTTTGCCATTCTGAATCAGAACGCAACTTCAGGGAGCTAGATCGTACAGGTAGAATGTTTGAACTCGTTTGAAGTGCCAGAGATGAGATTTCAGCATTAGCTCCATCTAAGTTACCTCTCCTACAAAGATAAGTACTTGCTCTAGTTGCATGAGTGGTCATGACAGTAACAAGTCTCAAAGAGAGATCTTAAAATCAAAAAGTTAGCAACAAATAAATTGTAAGGGTTATTATTCATAAGCATACAAAAAACTCTGATGTAAATAATTGAGAATGTTCTGGATCTAAAAAGTAGTTAAGAAAGCATAAAAGCTTCTCCATAAGATGGAAAGATTATTTTCATATAAAGCCCCAATATTTTTCTCCATATTGTAAAAACTCAGTAAGAAGACACAAAATTCAAGGTTACCTAGTGCATATGAGGTTCCCCTTGCAGACAAACCAAATGTGACAGGAAACAGGTGCCTTGAGGCCCACATAGATGGCTTTCTTGGATTTGGGCTCCACCATTTTCCTGAAATATTAAACCAGCTGGGTAATTAAGCTTAATTGTACATATCAATTACAATTTCTTGTTCACTTAAACAGTGAAGATTATCAAAAAAAAATCTACAATCATGAAGTAATGTCAAACATATACTAAAACAGAATATTATAAGCATGGTGTCCATTATACGGTGCTTAGCAGCATACAAACCCTTGTCAATTACAGACAAATAAGAATCTTTTAATATCTTATTTCTGATTGAAGGATAAGAATATATATCTTAGATTAATTAGATCCATGTGTTTGATCAATAACAAGAAGTCACTGCCCTCTCGTCAAGGCTAGACATGGTAGCTGAGGCAGACCAACATATTCTCTAAGGGATGTATTGTCAACCCAATTTGTTACATTCCCCTTCCTTCCTCTATAATTTCATAAAAATATAGCCATAGTCCTTTCAAGATACTTAGTTGGCTCCCCCCTTGGCCTAGTATATAGATATTTCATCCTCGTCCACCCCTAAAAACAGGAACATTAGCATATCTAACTGCTCAGCTAATATATTATATTTGAGCACAGACTTTGCTTTTCACACGATCATTTAATCTATGTGAACCGTTAAAAAATAATGTTCAATTTCTCCAATAAATGCCAGTATGCGCTTAAAATGCAGGAAGACCAAGTAAAGTGAGGGGTATTGGTTCAATGAATCTAAGTCAGACAAATGAAAAGGGCAATATGCAGAGCTTTCTTCAGGGAACCACATAATAGCTCTGTGACCAGGGAAAACTACGAGCATGAGATGCAAATAAAACACGTGACAAAAGATATGATAGTGCTTATAGTAATTTACGACATCTTATGGTTTATACTTTGAATACAGTTTGTCTGCAGCTGCTCCCATTACAAGCTTCCTGATACCATGTAGAAATATGAGTTCCACAATGCCCTTCTCGATAGAGTCCATTTCAATGTGCAGTTTCTCTGTCCGCACCTAGAGTAAGAAATCATGGAGGCCCAAATAAGAAATAAAGATAAAAAGCGAAATGGTCAGTTTCCAAAAGAAACTCCAAGAGTTTAGCGACATTTTTTGTAACTTAATAGATCAGAGTCACTTGCAAAGAGAGAGATACTTATATGCATTCCATTAACTGTTGTAAGAGGGTAATATGATGAACTTCAGCCCTTTGGTATCAAGAAGTCGTCTTTTCCATTAATATTTTATCTAGTTTTTATATGTACTGAAAAATATTTCTCACTTGAATTTCAACAAAGCTGAAATCTATTTGTTCTGCAATATAAAATTTTCAACTACGCAATTGAATTCAAGAAGAGTTGCATGTAGAGGAGAACAGAAGAAAATAATACCCCTGCTCGCTCACATATCAGACTGTACTTTTCCAGAAGCTTATGCATATTTTGCCTCTCACTATCATGGTATGCTCTGACTTGGTGATCCTCTAGTTGACTTATTTGAAATTTTGTACCCACTGCAAATCAAAAACTTTTTATATAGAAATGCATAAATTCTTATAATAATTTATGAAAAGAAAAAAAATTATATAGCATAGACTTAACTTTTTCAATTGGAATCTAAAATTGCAACAACAAAAGAAGGTGCAATGGTAGGATTAAGCTGCTGGACAAGGTGAAAAAAAGGGAAAAGGAAAGACTAAAAGCAAAGATAATCATATACATGCTACCCCAACAAATTTTACTTTATTCGACAAGTTTAAAAATCTTAAATCTGGCTGCTTAACTTTTATGGTACCTGGGTTTGTGACTTTGTTCCTTATTGTCATTTCTTATAAAATTGTGTAGTACTTCCATATAAAATAAAGTAACAAAAAAATAGATAGAACACCTAGAAAAGAATGTGGCTTCCCTACAGGTACAATAATTGTGTTCAAAATATATTGAAATTGTTGCGAAGACTATACGGAATTCCCCCCCCCCCCCCCCCCCCCCAAAGAAAATAGGCATATAACATCATCTAAAGACATATTGTCAAGATTTATCATATAATCTGGAGTTCAAATATATTCAAATCTACATTTTTGCAGAATAATAAGGGATTGAACCTATTAAACTAGTCTAGATTTTTTACTACGATAGTTTATCATTTCAAGAACCAATAACCGTACAATAGCCAGACAAATAGAAGCTCATACAATAAATTTGGAAAAAACAGAATTTAGCTTGATGTTGAATAACTGATGAATAATAATAGGAAATCAAGCACAAAAACAGACCAATATAAGAATATCAAAATTCAGAAATGAATATGTACTGAGAATATAGAAGAAAAATTTATTACTCATGGGTATTTTCTGTGAGGGCTGATGAACATGGAGGATGCATAGCTTTTTGCCTCCTGAATTGCGCAATGCCCATGTAAGAGTTGATTCGCACTCTTTCACATCTTTGCCCACCAAAACATATATCTTATCTTCTTCCACCATTTCTACAGGTACTGCTATTTCCTCCACAATTTCACTCCTGCTTTTCATGATTCTTGTAAATGCAGTATCTGGGAACCTTATCATCCGTTGCGGAATAGCAGGTATTGAACTTACCAAAGCCATTAAAATTCATCAATTCCTCAATCCCATCAATCTCAATTCTCTCTTTCTCTCTCCTCTCATAATCCAACCTCTAAGATGAATTATTGAGAAACCCTTCCGTCTATAAGGAAATATTGGAAATCTCAAGTGAAATCAGTCTGAATTATTTTATCAACCTCCATCTTCTCCTAAAAAGTCTCTTCCCCTAATTCAAACACACTGCATAAGAAATTAACAGTACTTGCTTTTGGAATTTCAGTTGGAACCCTAATTCTGAAGAAATGAGGAGAAATCGAATCAAATCAAATCAATTTGATGCACACACAAAAATATGAAATTGATGAGAGCAAAGAAAACAGAGAAAGGAGAAGACTATAAAGAAACGATCACATCTGAAAAGGAATTATTTGTCTTGAGCTATATAGTTTAACTACACTGCATCACAATTGACTACGATATATACTAATATTATATATGCAAATTTGTAAATGTTTAATATATATCGGTATATATTTTGTTGGAGTTACATGAACAGATTCAACGCGGGCTCCATCATAAAGAGCTACTTGCTTACTCACTGCTTGCTTACACGATTATACTTCCTTCGATGCGAAGCTTCCCAGTGATATGAAGATGGAAGGCTGGGGGAACTTTGATCAGAATGTTGTTATATAGCAGAGACTAGCGTGTAACCCGTGCTTGGGCACTGAGATTTATTTTAAATTTTGGATGATTTTGATATTTTATTAATTAAATAAAAAATTTAAAAATAATTGTATTGTGTTATATAAAAATTTTAAGTTGTTAGGGCTCTTCGGGAATATTTTTTTTTTTGACTTAATATTAAAATTTTAATAGATTTATAAATTAAAATTTTAATAAATTTATAGATAAAAATATTCGGCATCATTTTTACTTATAAGTTGATAGTTATAAATAATAATTATAGATGTGTTCGGCTAATAATAACTTATAAGTTAAGTAAAATATAAATATTACTACAATGTCCTTTAATAAGAATAATATTAGAAAAATAAAAGAAGACATTTCTGTCATTTTATAATAATTGACCGACTTAAAAAAATAACTTTGCTATGAGTAATGAGGTGAATCTTATTATTTTTTACAAAGATTATTGCTATTTATCATTACTCATAGCATTTTTTTTTTTAAAATGACTTATAAGCCTTTTTTTAAGCAACAATTAAGTGTTTATTTTTTTTTTTAACTTATAAAAAAAAAATGGTCCCAAACGTTTTTGTGGCTTAATTATTTATAACTTGAGTTGACCAATTTATAAGTATTTTCCGAACAAGGCCTTAGTCTAATGACAATTTTATAATTATTTTAATAATATTATAAGTCATATTCATGATGATATTATTTTTATTTTGTTAATAATAAATTATTTAAATTTATGTTAATATAGAATATCAATATATACAAATATCTGGGATAGGGCATACTAAGAAAAAAAACCGCATGTTATTATTCTATATCGAGTGTCGATTATTGACAAACGTGAAATTAAAAATTATAGAATAAAATAATAATATATAATTTTATTATTATTTTTTCTCACGTATTCACATATATTTGTTGAATTTTTTCTATAAAAATTATATTTATTTATTTATTTATTTAATGTATATTTATTTATATTAGACATTTATTTATTAATAAAAGTATATTATTCATTGTTTATTAAATGATCATTTAATTTGTTTATATGAATCTCTAAATTATATATATTATGATTTAAGTGTACGAATAAATATTATACACATAAAATATAAATCCTATGTAATATGTAATATTAATGAAAATTGTCTATATGTATACCATTTTTGTGACGCCCCCAAATCTGGGCCCACAAAGCCCAAACTTGAGTCGTCAAAAGACTACAACAAAATTATTACAACAAAGCACAACGTACAACAATACAGTGTATAATAATACACAACTAAGTCTTCACTATTATTGCCACACTATTTTACAAAACGTGAAGACTATGATAACTATTCCTCGGACCCTCACTCCATTCCCCGGCTAGACCCTGTTATGTTTTCATCTCCTGTTGAAAAACAATGGAACAAAAGAAAGGGTGAGCTCAAATAGCCCAGTAAGAAATATCATGACTAAGATAATGACGAATAAATTATCATTAGCCTTCAACAGTTGAGTTCTTGATAGAATACAATAGACTACAAGGTTTATATCAAAAACTGTAGTTAAATTCTTAAACAATGTTCAGATCAATAATAGCAGCGGAATGAGCAATCTATTAGAAGAATAATGCAGACTATAATGTCCACTCGCTTCTCTTTTTCGTAAAAACATCATCAACTTTTATCATCTGAAATACCATTAGTCTTGATAATATAAATTCACAGTTCCTGATCATAATCATGCACATCAACAGTTCATCTTTGCACTACGGGCCAAAGATATTCAATATAGCACCAACGGTCATGATTATACCAGATTCAGCCTTTGGTCATAATCATACCAAACAACAGTTCATCTTTGCACTACGGGCCAAAGAGAACATTCACCACGTGCCATAAAAGACACCGAACAGATGTATCGCCTTTAACCTATTATATCGCCTTTAATCTATCATCTGTTCAACAAATATATCACATCTGTGCCCCCGGCCACAGATATTCACAACAGCTTGATTTTTGGATGATTAGAATGATATAAATGATGAACAGAATAAATAGGATAACAATAAGTATCGGAAGTTTACTTTGTACAGATTCAAATAATGTCCAAATTGTCAACATGATGTGGAGTGAAATTTAAAAATGATATTCAAGATCCACAGTTCAGAATAACGGTTACAATTCAATAGAAAGGTTCACGTAAATAGGAAGGTTCAGTTGAAATAATGAAGTTCAACTATTATGGAACATATAATATTTTCAGGAATTATAGAAGCAATAGTTCCATAATAAATTTCGATTTAGGAGTATGAAAGAAAATAATATCCCTTACCGTAGCAGGTTTGATTAACAAAAGGTGAAGGAAATTAATACAAAGGGTTATTCACCAACAGGCGGCAATCCGCTCCGTAAGGTTATTCCCACAATTTAATAGAATTTGAGTACAAAGAGTTATTCACCAAACAGGCGGCAATCCGCTCCGTAAGGTTATTCTCAGAGATTAATAATGAATGAATACGAAAGGTTATTCACCAACAAGAGGCAATCCGCTCCGTAAGGTTATTCCCACAATTTAATACATGGAAATAAAAGGCACGTCTTATGAGTAAGGAAGAAACAATATTATTATCGAGAATCAAATAATGATAATCCCTTACCATAGTACGTTTGAATAATGGAAGATGAAAAAGATGGTATCCCTTACCTCAACACGTGACTGGATATTGATTTAAATGAGATTGATCAACTTGAACAGTACACGTATACTTATAGATCTTCACAAATACTCAAGATGACTTAAGCACACTTAGAGAGAACTTTCACAAGAAGTATTTAGAGAGAGAAAGAAAGAACAAGTAAGGAAGTTTATGAAAAATCCTTAAGTTAAGGCTTCTATTTATAGCCAAAAATCTTATCATTCATTTAATCTAAACCATTCATTTAAAGATCATCTTTTAATCTACACCATCCATTTCAAATATTATATTATCTTTAATCTACACCATTCATTTCATATCACCTAATAATCACCTAACTTTATATTATAAACAAATCAATTTAATTATTCAACAATAATTCACACTTTAATCTACACCATTCATTTCATATCACCTAATAATCACCTAACTTTATATTATAAACAAATCAATTCAATTATTCAACAATAATTCACACTTTAATATACACCATTCATTTCATATCACCTAATAATCACCTAACTTTATATTATAAACAAATAACTTTATCAATTCAATTATTATGACTAATTGTTATAAATACAGTATAGTTAGTTCTTAGATATCAAGTCAATAAATTAATGAAATACAACTGTTTAAATAACATCATAATAGAGATAACAATAATGTAAAATAAAGCATACGTTACTGTGTAATGACAATTATTGATTCAATAATGTGAATTACTGTGCATATGTTACTGTGACAATTATTAGGTTCAATAATTTTAAAAACAGTGCAACAACAATTATTGACTCAATGATATAAAATACAGTGTAATGACAATTATTAAATCAATAATGCAAAATACTGTGTAACAACAATTATTGAATTGATAATATAAAATATTATGCAGTGACAATTATCGATGAAATGATGCGTAACAGTTACGGTGTCAATTATCAGACCAATAATATGAGACACTATGCAATACCGTGTGTTACTGTAGAGTACCGAGTGCTACAGAAAATACCAATAACTACCGTATGCTACTATTCTTTTATCACCGGTATTTTAACAGTTCCGTTGACTATTTTTATTTAAAAAGGTTATTTCTGTCGTTTTCTATATCCGACAAATATTCCGTTGTGGGGTCCACCAATAATTTATTATTTCGGCGCCGTCGGACCAAACGAATATTCCCCGACCAAACGAATATTCCCCGACAAAATAAAATTTGCACATAACATCCTTAACTTTTAACTTTATCGATTTAACCACTTACTGTTACAAAAAAAAATATATATGAAGAAAAATTAAATTTTGTATTTCATAAAATTCGGGGTCTTACAATTTTTCGTATAATTATATCCACTTATGGTTGGTGAAAAATTGGGGAATGCAAATTTAACAGTGGGATCAAGCCGCTAAAGATAAAATTTCTCGCCAAATAAAACTTAAATATTTATCGACATATAAAAATTATTTCCATTTTTCCTTATAGGTGCTTGACCCGTTCATCTCAAACTCTGATAGACCGACATTTGTGCATCATATGATGAGTACATAGGTTCCTTTTAATATATATATATATATATATATATATATATATATATATATATATACACACACACGTATACATATAGGAATATACTGTATATAATATACAGGCACTATGTATTTTATGATCGTATCTTTCTTAATTTTGAGTTAGTCAAGGTATAAAGATGAATTGGTACACCAACTAAGAATATTGAGCTGACGCGAATGTTTTACACATGGATGGAAATCATCGCGTAAATGCCTAGTTTAACGATCTTTCCTTTCTTCTGTTTTATTTATTTAATTTTATTTTTTGGTAAATCTTGTCTACAAATCTTTATAGGATACTCCTTTGAGTCTCGAACTTAATTTTAAAAATTTTGTGCATCTCAAAATATAAAAAACTGCCTTTAGAAAAATAGTCTAAAAATGACATAATATACCAAATTTACACTTAAATGGTAATAAATAATAATTAAACTTATATTTCACTTTAGGACACAACTAGAGAGACACAAATATCAAATACTACATTTATCTTCACCGTTAAAAAATAAGATATTACATTGAAATTCATATCATACTACATTTTTTAATAACGAAGATGAATGTAGTGTTTGGTTATTTTGTCCCTAAACTTATTATTCATTTCATATCAATATGAATAAGTATAAGTGCACAACATTCAAGCACTACATTTATTTAATTATTAAAAAATGGGACATAATATTAAAGTAGGTGTCATGCGTAACTTTTTAATGCCAATACTACACATACAAAAACAGGTGACAAAATTTAAACTACATTCATCTCAATTATTAAAAAGTGGAGTTTGACACGGATTTTCGTGTCAGACTCCACTTTTTAATAGTTAAGATACATTTTATCACTGATTTTTATAAATTTATATTTTTTTATTTTTTAATATTTAAGATAAATATAATATTTAATTTTATATTTAGACACCGTATATGTAGACTTCTCCTATCAATATTACTATTCAAACTGACGTGGGATTAGTACGAAAAAACTAATTCTTTCTCATTGTACCAAAAGAACGCTAACCTCTTTTCATAAAGATGCAAGGACTCTATTTAACAAAAATACGACATGAGCAATGTAATATATATATATATATATATATATATTCTTCTACAAATGTCCTAATATTATATTACGGGCGGCTAGCTAGGTATTCAATCTTTTTATTATTATGGCTTTTGGTACTACTATGGTACTGAAAACGGCCTACCTTAGATTTTGATACGATGTAGGTAGGTTTGAAAATACTCAATATCTATAATTATCTTCATACTCAATATCTTTAATATTTTATTTTCTATCAAACAGAAGCACATTGTCTTCTTTAATTTGGACTACTTCCAAGACTATAGAAATGTTAATTAATTTAACGGCACTGTATAAGACCTATAATTTGGCATTCTCAGTACAAATTCGAATATCTTGTATGGATCAAAGTATATTCTTGGTCAAAACATCAAAAAGTCAAAGAAATTCTTTCCCGAACTATTTGTGTAGTCTTCTTTTTGCCTCACAATTAGACCTTATCTCGCTTTAAACATATTGTATCAATTATATAATAATATTTGTTATAGAATTATTTTTACTTGACACAAAAATATTGTGAGAGTATATATATTAAATTTTTGTGTGATTCTCGACATATTAAAAGAGAGAATTGTATTGTGATATTAAGTGTTTGGTAGGTGATCAAACATCATCATTTTGTTATTGCTTCTAAAGGCAGTTTGGTTGTTAGACCTATGCTCGGAGTTGATGAATAATGGGTTAAGCACAAGAGTTTAATCAACTAATAATAATTTGCCTTTTTTGTTTTAATTATTATTCGATTTTATTTATTTAAATTATTTCTTTTGTCTAAGTTGAACTCATCTTACTCCCAAATTAAATCCGAGTAAATTTTTAATGAATCGAACAATTGGAATATTAACTTGATCAACCCAATTGATACTCTTGCACTTAGATCATACTCTATTTCAAATTATTTTTAAGGTAAATGACAAAATTATACCCCAAAATTGTCACATTTTTCATTTTTAACTCACATATTTACAAATAAATAATCAATTTTCTATTGAATTTTTAAAAAACAATCCTCTTCTATTTGGCTGGATCCAGCCAACTACTCGCCTGAAAATGCCATGTGTCGACGTATTAAGAAAAATATGGATTTTTTAACAAAATATAAAATACGGCATACACATATTATACTATAATACATATTAAATATTAAAAATTAAATAATATAATACACACGTTAACATAAACATTAAAAATTCCTTTTCCTCCCTCTCTCTGGCCTTCATCTGCCCAAAATCAATTCAAACAAAAATAATCTCATATTCTTCCACCATGGTTTCATTAATCTCAGATTCTTACAAAATAAACATGGTTACATTAATCCAAACCATACATAAATAGACACATACACATAAAATATCCACTATGAAATATGTAAAAATAGTACATTGAGAGAAAAATTCAGGTCAACTGATGGGTAATACCGAAGAACACTGCTACCATTGCCTCTCCAAAGAAAGATAATGCTTTCTTCTCTAACTGTACGGACAATACAATCTAATATTCCCTTGAATCTCTTGTGTGGGCCAGCAAGAATGGCAACATTGCTCTCTTGGGTCTGTAAAAGAAGCTTAGCCCTCTCGATCGGGGCAACAATGGTGTGAACCATACCAGTCATTAGATCTCTGTGCAAATTTGTCAACCAATTGGCCTGCACCGTTGATTTTGAAAACCCATTTGAACTTTGTCCCCAATTTAGAGTCACCGTTGCTCTCCTCTCCATCTACCTCCGCAGCCATCCTATTTTTTTCTCTCCAAAAATAAAAATACAAAAAACCCAACCCACAAGTTTGTATATCTATATATATAGATGTGTGTGTGTGTATTCAAGCTAACTTCTGATTTTCTTTTGATTCTCAATCTATAAATAAATGGGCCGAAATTCACTCTAGACAGTTCATTTTTCGATGATTCTTAATCAGGAAAACTCAACGAAGTTCAAATCGGAAGCTGCCATTGAGAGAGGGAGGAAAAAGAGTTTTTAATATTTTTGTTAATGTCTGTATTATATTATTTAATTTTTAATATTTGATGTGTATTATAATATAACTAGAGGACACCCATGCCTACGGCACTGGACCACTGCCTACCTGTTGAAACACGAAAAGGAGAAGGAGAAGGAGAAGAATGAAGAATGAAGAATGAAGAACGAAGAAGAGAGATGGGATATAAAGTTAATCAACGGCCAGATTTATGCTAAACTTTGAATGGTCCAGATATTTAATAAATTGGGAGAAAATTCAAAATGCCTTGCATTTTGTTATATAAGATGTTTGTATATCATACTTAAAACTCGTACATTTCAATAGGTGACATTTACAAGCGAGTAATTGATCGAATTTGGCCACAAAAAAACATGATTATCCGGAGTTGGCCAAAAAAACATGATTATCTTTTAAAAATTTAATAGAAGGTTGATTGTTTATTTATAAATATATAGAGTAAAAATGAAAAACGTGATAATATCGGAGGTACAGTTTTTTCATTAGGCCTTACTTTTAACCCAAAAGATAAATTTATATGGGCTTACGGCACGGCACCTACACAGTTATGTGACTCGATTCATTTGGGCAGCCCAAAATAAATCTGCCATCAAGGCCCTAAAGAAGCTTCATTCTATATAAGCCCATTTCCCGCCAATTTCTACCTACAAAATTCATATTTTAAAAATTCTTTATTGTTCTCTCTCCCGAAAACGATTTTTGATTCGCCTCTGATCAATTCAAAATTTTAGTTCAAGTCTCGAAGGTCTCAACATTCAGTTCAATTAAATGAAGATGAAGATCAATAAAGCCTGCGATCTAAGCTCAATCTCAGTTCTTCCTCCTCACGCAAGGTTTCAATTTCAATTCCATCACAAATTCATCTTCAATCTGTACACCTATTTATATATATACATATACGTAGGATTTTGTGCGCTAATTTTGTGTTTTGGTGATGAAAAGGAGATCAAGTGGTGTGAATAATGAACCGGATTCTTCAATTTTCGGCAGAAGCCAAGCAGCATCGCAGATTCGATCGCAGCAGTCATTTTCTCAAGGAGTTTCGTCTCAGCATGGGGCGTTTTCTCAGCTCACTCAGAATTCTTCTGATGAGGTCGTGATGAACGATCAGGTTAAATCTCTCTTTCTCTGAAATTGCGGATAATTAAGTGACATTTGATTTGAAGTTGAAGTGATTTTAGCTTAATAGAGATGAGAAATTTGGATATTTTTATCTGTGTAGTTTGTTTGTCCAGAATCTATGATAATTGAGCTGTATGGATCTGGATATCATGTACTGTAGAAATGGTTGGTTTACATCTTTTAAGTAATTGTATTTTACATACGATTTTTTTGTATTGTTCTTCTACTTTCCATTTCAGAGCTATGAATCTAGAACTCTGCTATGACCAGAAGATAAGTTTTTGTGCAAATGTATCTTTACTGCTATATATGCAATATTTGTGGTGTAAATTTTTTAGACGACTCTGTTTGGTTAGCATCTTCATTTTCTGTTTTCTAGTACTATTTCTTATAAAGTTTCTATTTTCATTTTTTGTTTTCTATTTTTTTTTTGTTTTGGAAATGACGTATTAGGTATTATTTTGTTAAAATATGAAGCAACAGAGGAAGAATGATTTCTATTACACTTTACGTGCACAAAATCTCACATTACTCAGCATTTAATGATATTTTTGCGACTTATTGGTGTTGTCCGAAATGACAGAAAAAATTCCTAAAACCTGATATGAGAATTTAGAAATGCTATGCAAACGAATTTTCTAAGGTGTTCAAAGGGAAAAACAAACAATCCGAGCAGTTAAGATATAGTAACATGTGCTAGACTGAGCTTCTTGTGGTCAGTTATAATAACTTATTAGTCCAATTTACTAGCTTGTGACGTTCACTCTGTAGCTCAGTTGTCAACATCAATTTAAATTTCAGTATCATGCAATCAACTTCGTGGTTAATTATAAGAACATTAGACAGTTGTCCAACGCATCAAATATTATAGCACGTTTATGGTTACAGGAACCGCATAAAAAAATGTTATATTTCTGGTTCCCATATGAAGAAACTTCAACCTTTTCCCAAAATGTACCAAGCTAGTTTTTTCAAGTTTTTGCCAGAATTATGCCCACCGGTTATTTTATTGTCTTTTTTAAGTGGTACATTACTCATATTAAATTTGTTAACATAAAAAGATTGGCTACGATGAGACAAAATGGATAAAATTTAAAATGAATGCTGTATATCTCAGTTAATCTTCCCCCCCCCCCCCCCCCCCCCCCCCCCCCCACACACACACCTAACTGAAACTTATATTTCTGCTGTGTCATATTTATTTCTTTTTCTAGAGATTTGGTTCTCAGGAGAGAGAGAACTCAACAAAAAGGCTTTCTGTATTGCCGCCAATCAACAATACAAGAGAAGAGAGTCAAATGCAACTATCAAGACCCTCCACAAGTCTAATGCGCAAATGGAATTCTGGTGCTCCAGACCAGAGGTGTAAGTTTACAGTTTAGGCTTTAATAAATATCTTTAGCTTCTTTGCAATTACAAATTTCCACCCTAATAGCTAGATTCAACTGAAAATTAGGCATCTTCGATTTGATCATTCTGAAAATTTCTGAAGGGGAATGTTTTCTAGTTATTTATTTTAAAATTTAAAGTTTTAAACTATGATGCCTGGTTATTCTTTCATGGTATCCTTATTTATTACTTGCATGAGCAGGTCAGAACAGTGAAGAACTAGAATACAGAATCGGAATGATGGAAACTTCATTGAGCAGATTTGGGATGATCCTGGACTCTGTTCAAAGCGATGTTATGCAAGTAAATAAAGGAAGAAAGGAAGTGGCACTGGATAGTAAGTATAACAATTCTTTAATCTGTTTAGCTTTGATTCATAGAAATAACCAATAGATGGCTAAGACATTGTATTGGTACCTAGAATCATGTCAAGGATGAGACTGGAAAAAAGAAGAGTCCTTGTAGGGGCATTAGAGTCCTCAACTGTGTTTAGTATTCTATAATGGCCCAAGCTACTTTTTTTTTCCAGTGAAAATAGAAGCAAAAGTGGTTGAATGCTCCATCTATTCTAACAGAATCAGTAGAAAACTTTGGACCATTTTTTGGTTGCAAAATATACAAAGATGGATATTTCACTATGGTTTAACAAATAAACTTGTAGACACTCTTGGTATGACTAGTAAAACGGTTTATTATCATGGATATTTGGAAATGCAGCATACAAAAGAGAAAAATGGTAAGGTTAAATGAATTTATTTTATAAACCTTTGCTTGCAAATGAAAAGTAAATGTAACACTTCTTATTCCTGATTGATTTGCAGTGGAAAGCATACGACAGAAGTTGAATGCTAATGACAGCACATTGCAACAAATGGTAAAAGTAACACTGTACTTATATTTCTTCATGAAATGCATTTTTCCGAAATGTCATAGATTTGGATTTTCTAATGTGGTTGATGTATGATATCTAGAACAAGGGACAAGAAGATGTTAAAGTTAGCCTTGACAGGGCTATGAACTCAATTTGTGAGCAGCTCAGCCATTATGCGTACAGAGAAAGTTTACAGGAGATTTTCTCATTGCTCTCGGCTTTACCTGAGAAGATCGAAGCGTCTATACAAAAATTACAAAATGATCTCTGGAAGAGTTTCACCAAAGAAATGCAGGCATGTGTAGTTCTGAAATGGATATTCTACTTTCCAAAACTGCTATCTGCAGATTATGTAATTGATTATTTATTCATAGTTCAGTTACTTGCAGGAAATGGCTTCCAGCCTACAGATCCCTAAGCAAAAGCTAACTCCCACGGTTCATCCGCCAAAGGTAGTCAGTTTTTTATGTTTGTTTCCTAGAGAAAATGTATCATGAAGAAATGCTCTCCTAAAACCATTTTTTATTTGCAAATTTTCAGGCTATCAGTCATCGTGTCACCTCACAAGCAAGGCCATCAATCAATAAGTATGCTTACCAGGCTCTTCTTTTTCTTTTGCATCTCAGCATCTGTTTTCTGGCTAATCTAAACCAATGAGTATAATCCCTTCTCACAATCTTGTATTGAGGTAGTCTCTCTGTCCTTAAAAAAACATTTGCAGCACACTAGTTTTGATTTTTCTTCTTTGTTGCCACTACCCAGTAAACTCTGTTGAAAAAAACAGTTAAAACTGAACTTATGGGAAGAGCACAATGCAGGGTATTTCGGCTTAAATAGACGTTAGTTGATATCATAAATTTTCATTCATAAACTGACAATGTCTACTTTGCCTCTCAGTCACAATTTAGGAATAAAAATCAGGAATATAGATCCTCTTGTATCCAAACATTTGCATTATGTATTTGCATTAGAAGGTTATGATTTATATTACTCTGCTTTTTGCTTTTCATTTACTCCGTATTAAGCGGAAGTTACCTGTGTCTCACAGTGATAAAAACTTGTTAAGCTAATTCTCAAGTCTATACTAGTTATAAAAATCTTATGATTCTTGAGATAATATTAACATATACATATAAAGGTTCTATCTTTAATGCTTTCTGGGGCTTAGCACGCAGAGAGCTATTGTGATTTGTTGTGGTGCCAAGATGACAAGTTTCATTAACTTTGTTTAAATTCACTGTAGTAAATCCAGATCCTGAAGTTTTGTTTTTGCATTCATTACAAGCCATTGTCTTTAGGATTGTTTTGCCATTGACCGATATAGAACACTGTCATTTGATTTTTGTTGGCAAGTAAAAATAGTAATAAGTGAAGAACATCCAGATTTGGAGTTCTAGTTCAAGGATTGGGCTTAGTTTCATCATACTTTCAGGCATCAGCCTATTTATGTATTTTTTGCAACAAATCTCACACACGCTCACCAGCAAATATTATAGTTCTACTGTTAGTATGAGATAAGTGTGCTGGTGAACTACAGGTATTATACAATGGAAATTGCCTATGAATGCTTAGAAGTTAGCATTAAAAGGGGCAGTAGGTTCTTTTCTGAAACCATGCTAAAAGTGTTATTAGTAAGAGATAAGTAAAGAATGATGGAGTCGAGAAAAAGATGAAGTAACAAGAGAAGTGTGAGAACTACATAAATATCGCATATTTTTAGATTGTAATTTGGATTACATTGTGATACTCTTAGGCCTACATATTTTGCTTATGGAGGCTTGATATTATTCCGACTCTGAGATTATTTTTCGGTATTCTACTTAGAACTCCATTTCTTATTTAAATATCACTGTCTTATAGACTTGCAAGAGACTTCAGTAGTTCTGGTGAAGCAGCCCATCCCAAGGTTCAACAAGCAACTGCAGCTCCAAAGATTGAAATGGGAACCTGGAATTCAGTAAAACATGGACAAGCTACTTGCACCAATAGAGATTCCAATAAGGGACACAAACAAAAACGAATCTCTCCAACTGAACTGGTAATATTTATTTGTTTTCTGTTATTTTCTCTTCATTTTATAAAACCTGGTACCATATTAATTTTTGGACACAACTACAAACACTATATCCAAAAAATAGGAAAATAACTTCAATTACTCTTTCATATAAATATGTAAATTTTGTCATTAAGGATAAGCAAAGATCATCAATGATGCAGGAAAGGCAATGGAAAGTTAACATTGTATCAGATGAGGAGATGGATGGAGATTTTTGCTGCTTGCTTGAGGATAAGGAAACATGTAATTAACTCCCTTGGTACCATTACCAAAAAAAGTCCCATTTTGAGTTTATGCCTAAAATTTAAATTTGATGTGAATTCATCTAATTTTTGAAATCAACAAATTTTCTAATTAGTATTACATCTAAGATAAATTATAGCATTCACAATTGATAAAGTCAAATACATACATGTCTATTTTGATTTTTGAATATGAAAATATCATAAATTTTGACTTTCAAAAGCCAGAATGACACTTTTTCTGTGAAACGAATGTAGTAATAAATTGTTTACGTACCACACTAGTAGAAGTTTACAGTCTATTTAACCTTTACTTGGTTTGCAATCATTGATCTGAAGTCTGAATGTTTGTTTCTGGGGAAGATATAGTGAACTTTTCGATACAAGAAGCAAGAGTAGAGACCGAAAGAATTCTGAGGAAAGCAAGGAGGAGAAAAAGAAAATACAGTAACACTATAATCATAAATTGAAGGTATAGTGATGATGCTTTATTCTTTGATGCTTCATGTAATTAATTACCTGTCAAGAACATTTCAAAAACTTTATTTGACAATAAAAAGAAACACTTTAGGTGCTTTTGAGTGTCTCATCAAAATAAAAGTCTTTTTCACTTTTGCAAATGAAGCATGTTCAATCTTGTGGTGATTGAATGGCTTCTGAGTCATGCAGACGAAACTATTCTATTTTTATGTGAGATGTCAAGGGTGGTGCACAGTTCCTTAAAACGAATTTGTGTCGATAACTAAAATGGTGGAATGTTAGACAACCAATAGTACCTTCAGTCATATTTTTAATATTTTTAGGATCGAGTTTTTGATAGACTAAGAAGATACGATTAAGAGAGTGGATTGAGTTTTGGTATGTGTGATTTGATTCGTACTTCGAATTTGACTCGAGTTGTTATATATGGTATCGAGCTGACTTTAACTAAGTTGGGAAAGTAATTCAAGCTTTGCCTCTGAGAGAACATACCTGCCAGCTAGTCCCAACTTAGTTATTTTCTTCATCTTTATTATAAATGGAATGTTATTAAAGGATGATTATAATATATTTTGATCTCGTTGCTCGTAGAATACAGATATAGCCATATGGTTCAATTGTGCTCTCACTTCTAAAGGAGTTTTCATAACTAAAACTCTATTTTAATTCTGTTTATGAAAGTATAATCATTAATTTATAGTTTTCCACAGATGATTTACTTAAAATATTGCTTATGGAAATATTTTTTTTATTCCCTTCGAATCGCATTTATCTTGGCTTATCGGGGAAGTGAAGACAGAAGTGAGCCCTGTATTCTCAATGATCAAAAACTAAAGTCGTCTAAATATAAAATGCCACAGATAAGCATGAAGCAAAATCCTCTACTTTTATTCTTTAATCTAATACAAGTACAAATTGTGTCCCAAAATAATTGTCTCATTTAACTGTTACCCGTTTTTCCTATTATATACTCCCCCAATTTAACAAAATGAATCCGTTGTCAATTATTTTTATAACAAAAAAAGCAGTCTCCTTTTATTCAATCGTAGTTTTAAAATGACACGATCTCCACTGGTGTAATAACTTGAGTCAAATTTTAAATTTTAAGTCAAATTTTGAGTCTGAATTGAATCAAATTCATCTAAACAAAATATTAAATCACTAGCTCAATAATATATTCTTGAGTCATTATAGTTCATCACATACAAGAGAGTTAATAATTTATTACCCAAACTCACGGGCCCACTAAATTTAAGAGTTCGAACATGAATAATATCACTCATTAAAAAGTGAGTCTTTTTTATTTAGTCCATTTAAACTCAATATGTAACAAGTCAAATCGCAAGTGACCCAATTCATTAATATTTAAGATTATTTTTATTCATTTTTCTACTATTAATATCTAATAATAATAAATTATCTCTAATTATTTTATTTTCTTTTTATAATTAGCCGGCTCGCCACTCCTTCATAATTCTTTTGTAGCTATCAGTAGTATCTATTCTCCATACGTAGAAGATGACAATGATGGAAATGTTAGTCTAATGGACATGAAAGACGATAATATCTTATTTTCCAAATAATTTTATGTTTTATGAATTTTTATTATTTTGAAATAAGTTAGGTTTTATCGCCTAAAAAACTTAAAACAATTTATGTTTTATTGTTCAAAAGAATTAAAAATAATTTATGTTTTAATGTTTTATTATTTAAGAATACTTAAAAAATTATGTAAAAAAAGAAAATAATAAACCTACGGATCATCCAACCCCTATTAACGCATGGGTCATGGTCTATAAAAATATGACCCATTTAAAAATAAAATATTTTGACCTAGTCCAAAATAATCGGGTCCATGACAACTCGGTTCGAGGGTGACCCAATTCATTCGTTTATCTGGTTTACTAGAAATTTATCAAAAAAATTATAACTGAAAATATTATTGTTAATAATTTAATTCTTTAAATATGTATAATTTTTTCTCACATGTCATATAGGACTCAGTGTTAGATCAAGTAATGTCAACATATTTTTATTATTATTGGATCTCATCAAGAAAGATTTGTGAAGGGGCCCAATATTTACTTGGAACAAGGTGATTTAGGCTCTCATGGTGATACGATGGCCTGATAATGTGACCTTTTGTTGTAAGACAATCGCTTGTTATCTATTAAACGACAACATATTTTATGCCCCCTACCTTTCCAACTCATAGTAATATGGTACTAAAGAAGATTGATCCACATTATCTTCGTTACTTTAATGAGTACATGATTCCATTTATGGGGCTTTTGCTTTCTTTTCTTAAATGAGTTTGGGACTTTGGGTGATTTTTTCATGTTACGAGTCTCCAAAAGTGGGAGCATCCAATGCTTTGATGCAAGGATATCCAAAGCTTTTGTTTTGAAGAAATTAGCCCACATCTTCTACTTTGTAGAGAGTACTCTTTTCTATCTTATTCTTGTTTTTTGGTCACAAAAAAACACCACCAAGTTATCAACAAAGTTAAAACTGACTGATTTCCATCAACTTATAGAAAATAGCATTTCATTTTCCTATTCCCAAAAAATATTTGAATGAGAAAAATAAAAATGAATAATATAATTGCCCCGTGCTTGCACAATCTGACCCTTATAATAAAATAATTGTTATATGTTTAATAATTTTTGATCCGCTGAACGCTATTTTTGATCATGTCGAAATGTTTCATAATCTTACAATAATTATGTATTAGTCACAAAAAAACTTTGATTTCGTTTCTAAATCCACCTAATCTTGGTGGCTATAAAGTGATAAACCAACCATGACAAAATCTTAATGAAGTGGTTAAAAAGTATTTAGGGTTTGAATATTTATTTGTTTGGAGACAAAATTAGGTTAAGAGTGGAATATATTATATATGGGTAGTAGTTCATGGGAACCAACTGCTGCCGATCATATGGTGATAAAAGTTGGCAGTGGAAATGATTGAATTAGATGGCAGGCAGTGAGACTGCTTGTGCTGGCCCTCTTCTCTCTTTGTCCACATATTTCACCATTTATTCCCACTTTACTTCAATTATATTCAATCTCTTCTAGGACAAGCAAGTGAAAGGTGATCAAGTCAATATTCGCATTCAAAATTCAATATATCTCATACATGCTATAGGGCTGTATTTTGTTGAGTTAAAAAGTTTTTGGTATGAATAGAAAATTGATAATTGAGAGAAATTTTGACAAAAAATTATTTCATCCAAATTTGACCCGATTAGGAGGGAAAAGAAAATAATATACGAGCCAAATTTACGCATATATTATATACTTATTTTTTTTTTATTAAACGGTCTAATCGTCTAAAATATCTTAAAATTACTATAAACGGCAAAAAAACTATAAATTTATTTTAAGGAAGATTATTTTCTTATTTTTAAGGCAGGAGAAACTTGTTAAGAATTGCTTCAATTCCACTAAATTTGTTAATGCAAAATAAAGAAATACTCCGTATCAGATGAGTTGAGTACAGTTGGTTGGCCACTTCTACAGTTCTACCTATAAGGGAAAAAACCATTTCGATTATTTAAATAATTTTCTCAGTTTGGGTTATGCCAAACACAGTCTTATCCTATATTTATTAATTTTAATATCTTTTTCACTATTAAATCATTTTTTAGAAAATGCCACGTATTTTAAAAAAAAAAATCATCAAAAATTTTCTTTAACCAAAATCTCTACTCACTAATAACGCTTTTGACTCACCATTAAACACTAAAATATCAACAAATTTATTTTAAAATTATTTTTCTATCACTGTGTCGTTATGCTAAAAGGACTGTTAATATAATAATATAATTATAAGTTATGCCTAGTTGATTAAAATTGCAAGGAAGAGACGATGGAGGACATCTCAAGGCATCTCAATCTTCATCAAAGAAAATGTCGAATAACTTGTGTAATTTAATTTGTACTTACTCCGTTTTTTTTTAAATATCGTTTTATAATAATATTTTTATTTTTTAATATTTATTGTTTAAATTTTTTAAATAAATATTAATTATTTAATTTTTAATATTATTCAAAGTATTAAATATAATTTTAATTTTTAATTATTTTTTATTTAATAAGTAACACTCTCTTATTTTAATACAAAAAAAATATTAATATTTAAAATTATTTTTAATTAAAATATATAATATTAATTATTTTTCATGTTCACTTTTAAAAAGATAAATAATAAAAAATAGAGAGAGTATTATTTGTCCGTCCTGTGGTTTTCTAGATTTATGTGGTCCTCTTTTATAGCCCTTTTGACTAAAAACAAAAACGGTATTCAGTACTCCATTAGATCCCCAGAACTTAGTTTTAGGGTTGATGCCAAGCTTGATTGACTATTATGTTACTATACTCGTAGTTATATGTCCATCATAATCAAGTGATTGCTCATTTGTTTAAATAGCCTTTTTATATATATATATTTTAATTTTAAATACAACAAATAATACACAACACTCATTCGTTGAATACAAAGTCATTTATTTGATCATTAAGTCAGTGACTCTAATTTCATCACTCATTCATATACCATTTGACTAAAATTTTTATGAATACTTATCTTCATATTTGTCTCTTTCCATCTATTCTACTTATCTCTCTCTCTCTCTCTCTCTATATATATATATATATATATATATATATATATGACTTAGTTCAAAGACATACTTATCTATCACCATAAATTCGTCCGTCGTTAAAACTTTTAGCAACGGACGAACTTATGACGACGAATCAAATCGTCGCTGGATCCGTCGTTAAAAGAGATATGCTAGATATATTCTTTAAAAAGTATAATCTTAAACTTTATTATATATATATATATAGTTGGATATAGCTTTTGACTCCACCTACCCCCACTATAATCTTACCTAATGTTAATGACAGCCTAGATGGAAAAATATCCTTTTTTTGTGATGAGAAATAAGGTTAATTGTATATTATTTCATGATGTAGATTGTATTGTAAATTTTCATATCATCTCACTCAGTTTTACTCGTGTGAGTCGAATCTTTAACCCAAAAATTATTGAGCACATTCAATTCTTTAATTGTTAGACTAATAATTTGAGAAACATAATTCAGATACTATACTATGTGTACTATTTTTTACACAACTGTTAGTACACAAAAAATTACTCATTTGAGAGGGAAGGGGGAGATGTTATAGTTAATTCTTCTTCCGTACAATTTTATTTGTTTTAGTTAATTTTTTATGATTAAATTGACTAATTTTAATATTAATAATTAAATAAATATATTAAATTTTTTGAAATCAAATAAA
This sequence comes from Hedera helix, assembly GCA_947179155.2. Taxonomy (NCBI): domain Eukaryota; kingdom Viridiplantae; phylum Streptophyta; class Magnoliopsida; order Apiales; family Araliaceae; genus Hedera; species Hedera helix. Next base: position 41,846,472 of record OX359284.1, on the reverse strand, counting down.
TTGAGTTTGATAGTATATTTTATTTATTTTTTTATGATAATAATTTTATACTTATATTTAATAAATTTAAAAATAAATTTTAATTTTAAATATAATTAATTTGACCATAAATAATTAATTAGGACAATAAAACTGGATATCTCTCCCTTTCACCTTTCTCACTACTCACCATTTATTTTCAGTTTCACCCCTCCCTTCACCCCCGGAAAAAGAGAGTCCATATCTCAACAAAATGTTAGTCAACTGACCAACGCCCGTGCGCCTCTGTGTCACCAATTCACTATGCATATCTAGTATTATACTCCAATATATCCAATGCTCATACGTTTCTTCTCACTATACTGTAAAGGTGCTATAACAGACAGAAAAAAAAATAAGGAGAGGAGAGAGAGAATGTGAGATTGATTTTTCGCAACAAAAAAAAAAGAAAAAAAAGTGAGATTGATGATGATGACTAAACGTGAAATTGGGGAGAAGAAAAATGAAAAATCTGAAAACTTTTCTTCAGCATAAAGCTTTGATGATGGTCCCACCAATACAAACCCCAGTTGTCATCAACTATTCTTCTTCTTCTTCTTCACCCCTTTCTCCTCTGTTATTCCACTTTTCTCAGGCTTTAACGGCTGCCTTACAACAATTTCCTCAATTATAATTTGTTAGTCAGTGTTTTGGCCATCTGGGTCTCTCTCTTTTTGGTCGGTAGATTCCCAAAAGTTGAAAAAGTTGCAGTTTTTGTAACTTTTTTCTTATGGGTCTGTTTGGAAATGCTTGGGAGGTGAATGTGTTTGATTTGGGTACATGACAAAGCTTGTCCGTTCAGATAAAAGTAGTGAGTTGTTTCCAACATTTTTCTGAGTCTGTGATCATCAAATGCGTTGAATTTGCAAAAGATTTATCTGGGGTTTACAGTTTTGCAGAAAATATTTAGATTTTCTATGAAAAAAGTTTCCATAATCTGGTAATAATATTGGGTATCTAGTGTTTGATGTCAGCAGAATCTGTTGAGGCTTAATTTGGGTGTTTGTCAAAATCTTTGGTGTATGCCATTTGAAGGAAAGTTGTCAACTTAGTGAAGGTGAATTAAGTGGCTTCGTGGTGTTGGATGCGACTCATCTAGGTTTGGGATTTGTCTGTAATTTCGGGTTTATATCCTTGATAGCTAGATTGATTGCGTTTTAAGATTTTGACACAACCTTCAAGTAATTGGAATGTTAATCAGTTTTGTATATAGAAGTTTAATTTGGATTATTGTGCCATGACTCAATGCTAGTTTTGGAATATTGAGTGGATTTACTTGCAATAATTTAGGTTTCCCCCAAGTGAAGATCACATTGGCATCACATAAAGTTGCATTTCTGGCAGAGAATATGAAGCACTGGTAGAGCCTAATGGATGAAAAGGAAAAAATTGAAAAAGTTTTGATTCCTTGCCACACACATTTGTAAACCTTGAGATTTCAGATTGGAATTCTTGATTATGAAACTGCACTTAGCTGTGGTCTGTTCTTGTTGGTCTTTTGGATTTCTAGGGCTCTAAATTTGCAGGTAATTTATCACATCTCCTTGTTTATAAAAACTTTTTCATTATTATTCTCCTCTTTGTATTATCAACTCTAGTTTTTCAAAAAAAAATTCTTATGATATGTTTTCTTAAGTCCAGAATTTTGTAGCTTACCAATTCAGTCAGACGCATGAACTGAGATTTGAAATTTATTTGAGTTAATAATCAATGTGGTGTTGACTGATCTTTGCCACACTTATTAATATTCTCTTGCTTGGAAAGTTAAGTAATAGAATGCACTCACTAAGATCATCAAATTAGTTTAGCTAGTTTTTGTTTCAAAATAAGGAAGGCCTTTCTGTTTAATAATGATCAAAGTTTGTTATAGTGATTTCTTGTTTATTAAGTCCAATGTATAGGATGCTTTTGATATTCCAGAATTCCCTTTTGCCCATTTACATTTTGATTCAAGTGTTTTTCTTCCTTTGTAAACCTAGCTTGAGGACCACTGGCGGACCCAGAAATTTTCAAGAGTAGGGGTGAACTAAAAGTATAAATTGGGATATTCATTCAGATGTTTCCACAATCTAGAGCATCCTTAATTTAATGATCCTACAAAATACTTCTTTCGTTTCATAAAAAGAATATCATTTATAAATTTTGCAAACTTCAACAATATATAATTTCTTCCATTTTTATCTCTAAATATAACGAGTGTTTAATTTATTTTTTTTGGTAAATAATGAGTTTTTAATTTAGTAGTAGTGATATAATACTAAAATTGTGTTGTTAAATTTGATGATATTATGTCATTTTATACTATTATCAATAAGAAATTATGAACAAATTTTTATAAATGGGATTCTTTCTATAAAATGAGGAAATATTATGTATTAACTATTAACTAAAAGCATATCTCAAAATATTATGCACCTTTTATTTTCTAAACTTCCAATTAGAACCCACATATATGGAAGGTTTTCAAAAATCTTTCTTGGGGCGGGGACCCCACTGCCCCAGTGTAGGTCCGCCAGTGTAAGTGTTGATGACTATGCATTATCTTTTTAGTTTCAGAAAATGAAAATTAAAACGCGGAGTTTTAATTGTGTTATAGTGGCTGAAATGTTCAAATGTTTCATTCATGCTTTTTGTCTTCAACTATGTTTCTTTTCTTGCTGTTTTATCAAATTGTTAAACCAAGTCTTGTCTTACTCCATAGATTATGAATTCTGATTGTTCGGTTGAAATTTGAGATTTCCTGTTTGATATTCTTAAATCTCTGTTCCTCCATTATATTGTTCATTAGGTAAGTGTGACTGTAATAGAATCATAAATTCATTATGGGGAAGAGATCACAAAGACGCCGCGTGCGATTGGAAAAAGATGAGGCAGGTTGTATGTGGGGTCTGATTAGTATATTCGACTTTCGCCATGCTAGATTCACTAGAAAGCTTCTTTTAGATAGGAAGCGTGGGAGCAGGCATCCTGTCGGTAAGAACTCTATCCAATATAACGAGAACAATAACTTCTGATTGTTTCAAGAGTTTAAGCGGTAGTCTGCTTCTGTTGGTATACCTAAAATCAAGAAAGATCTCATTTTCCGCGAGAAATGTGTTCTTCTTGATTATGTCTGTAAAACAATTATATCTTCAATTATTGATTTTAGGTTTACGAAATCTAGGTTTGTTTACTTTACAAGCAATAAAATTCTTCGTAGTTATGATCAAACAACAAATATTGTTTTCACAACTCTCAACATCAAAGAAGTAACTTAAAAGCATTTTGCCTTAATGTTACAGGTGCTGGATATCCTAGAACCAAACTAAAGATGCTGACCTATTATGACGAGAAGTTTCAAAATACTGAGGTAAGTGTTGGCAACCTATATTCAAACAGATAGTAAACATGCCTATTCTTGTGGTATTTGGTGTGAGGTTTGAGGTGATCATCCAGTACATTGGTGAACTTTAGGCCACTAAATAATGAATTTATATAACACTCTGAAATATTTTAGGATCTTGAAGATAATGAAATGGCAACAACTGATGCTTTAAAGACTAGTGTCAAGGAACTCATGGAAGAAGAGATGTTCAGTGAGCAAGGTCTGAAGAAGAATATGAGTAATGCTGGTGTACAACTGAACCAATCGACTTCAGAAAATGGTGGACATGTTAGAGAGAAGCCTACTCGAGCAAAAGAATATCGCAGCAAATCTTGTGATATGCACATCATTGATTTGGATGGCGCTGAAAACTCTTCTCGTCAAGTTCTAGACCAGGAAACCTCAAATAATCTTGATATGGAAATTATATTGGAAGAGCTCTGCCGATTAAATCAGAAAGGTAGTTGTTTGAAGCATGATTTGCATGATGATGTCAACATGGAGTCGAATCAGGTGCATTCTGGTGTTGAAGAAAAATTAGGTGCAGCAATTAAGGTGTTTATCAGTCAGAGGTTTAGTAATGATAAGCATCTCGCAGAAGATGGGAAAACCCACCATTCCAAAGAATTCATGGATGCACTTCGGATGTTAAGTTCAAATAAGGAATTGTTTTTTGAACTTTTACAAGATCCAAACTCGCTGTTAGTTAAGCACATTCAGAGTGTGGAGGATGCTCAGTTAGATAAAGACCAAAACAACTGCTCATTATCAAGATCCAACTTGTTAGAAGAAGAGCCTAGTAAACCAAGCCAAGATGAGCTCACCAATCGTAAACATCGCAGCTTCTTCAGAAGAAGAAGCAAGTCACAGGATAGTAATTCTTTGAAGGACACTGACAAATTGACACCTTCAAGTAGAATTGTAATTTTGAAACCTGGACCAGCATCCCCGCAAAATTCTTGTATTGGAAGCATCGGTAGCACATCTGTGGAATCTTCTCACAGCATGGATAATAAACCACAGAGTGAAAGGAATGCTTCCCAATTTTCTTTGCATGAAATTAAAAGAAAGCTAAAGCATGCTATGGGAAAAGAGCGGCATGGAATATCTCTCGTTCATGAGAAAGGGGTCGGTGAGGGGAATGGTGGATGGGGTTCCACAAATAGAAACCATTTCTATACTGAAAGATTTGCCAAATCTCCCTTTGGCACTAAGAGAGGAGACAAGATTGGCAAGTCGAAGGAATCTGAAACAATTTTGATGAACGAAACCGTTGAAAATCCCAAGCAAGTGGTTTCTAAGATCTACATTGAAGCCAAGAAGCATCTCTCAGAGATGCTGAGCAATGGGGTTGAAAAGGAAGAGTTAATGGGCAGGCAGTTACCAAAAACCCTGGGGAGAATTCTCACTCTCCCTGAGTACAGCTTTACTCCTCTCAGCAGTCCTGGACAGGACGGGGAGCACAACTTTGTAACTGCACAGATGAGATTGTCTCCTCACAGCAATTTCCACATGGTCAATGAGAACACGTGGCGGATTATCCAAGAGAACCATGTCATTCAGCTAAGTTCACCAAAACAAAACTTAGAGAGTCAATCATGCATTACCGATGATAAGTCTGATGAGAAAGTACAATCTTTAAACTCAAATCCAGATGTTTCATGTGAACTTAATCATGATAATTCAGTTGAAGAAACCACTTCTTCTATGAGGGAGGAGAATGCTTGTGAAGGTATTGTTTCTCCATTTTCTAGTAGAGGCCTAGAGGGTGTGATGCATTTGATTTATCATTATGTTTACATGCGAATTATTGATGTTGATCTAGCAGTCTTTAAAATTTATGCAGAACTGCTGGAGTCTGTCAGAAATTCCAATTCTGAGTTCCAGAAAGATATTCAAGTCTCTGATGGTGAATCAAGTATCCCTTTGTTTAACAGAGAGATACAGAGTTGTGATGCCGCTGAAGTTTATGATGATGAAGGATCTCTCAAATGCGTGGAACTGGTAAAATATTGTTGTTTTTCTTTCTCTGTTTGGTTGGAGTGGGGTGTAATGGTATTGTTTCTAACCGTTTATATGCCAAAAATATATAGCAATTTGTAGTCTATTCCTTATTAACAGTTCATGTGTTTTAATGAAAAATGGAAAGATTGAAATTAGTATGTCCTCTGTAAAAGCGGAGTGGTGAGGACCATGTTGATATTTGTGTTTTGCACTTTAGGGGGCCGTGATCCTTTAGTCTTCACATGATATAACCGACTTCATGTTGTTTATTTTCCAGGATTCAATTGATGAAAAGGATGAGTTATTGTCTTCCCCACCGGTATCCCTGCCAAGCCCTTCAATCACCAGGAAAGTTGAAACTCCTGATACTTGCACTGATAGAGCAGAGCGGCCAAGTCCCATATCTGTTCTTGAACCATTATTTTCCGAAGATGACATCAGCCCTTCAAGCACCAAAACAAAACCTGGTAGGCTTCCATGACCTACAATCCATCTTGTTCTCTTTGTAAATCTAATCTCCCATGTGTTAAAGTAAATTACTTGAAACTTTTCAGTTGCAACAGCAATTCAACCATTACAAATCCATTTTGAAGAACCGGTTTCTTGTGATGCTGATCAAGCAATCTGTACAATAACTTGCATGGAGGATGAGGAGTCTTCATTTGAATATGTAGAAGCGGTGCTGCTAGGTTCGGGCTTGAATTGGGATGAATATCTCTTGAGGTGGCTTTCTTCAGACGAACTTCTTGACCCATCATTGTTTGATGAAGTAGAATTATTTTCCAGCCGATCTTCTCATGACCAGAAGCTCCTCTTTGACCGTACAAATGAAGTTCTTACAGAGGTATGTAAATGCTATTTCAGCAGCTCATTTGTTAAACAGGCCATTCGGCCAGTCCCGAAGGGGATGAAGCTTATCAATGAGGTGTGGGAAGGAGTTGAATGGCATATACTCCAGCATCCGGCTCCTCATTCTTTGGATCAGCTTTTGAGAAATGACATGTCGAAATCTGGAACATGGATGAACCTCCATTTTGAAACTGACCATATTGTTATTGAGTTGGAAAAGTCCATTCTTGAAGAATTGGTGGAAGAAGCCATTTTGATCTTTGATAATAATAGTATAAAAGATAAATTTTCTATACTTCCAGATGAAATGATCGAAAATGAGGAGGAGCCTATCAATATTTAGTAAATTATCCTATCTTTGTCAAACCATGATCCATTTTGAATCAGGGTTGGTGAAAGCAATCATGGGATTTCTTATTGGAGGATGTTTAGTTAAATCTCAGCATCTCATTAAGTTAGGTTAGGCCTCATCTAATTCTTCCTTGGAGCTTTCCTTGAAGTTTTCGACTCATCTTTTTCTGTCCTAATCTGCTGATATCAGATGGATACAAAGTCTTATCTTTTTTCTTGTTCAGTTTACACTATACACTAAAAATAGTAGTCCTTGGAAAAAGCTGTAATATGATAAATCCCTGTTATAATGGGGACAGGAGGAGGCATCCATTTTCTGTGCAACTGCTGGAAAGGCAAAACATGATGATTGTTAGTTGCAATTTCAAGATGATGACAGCTGACAACTGACAAGGCCGTTTGGGATTGTGGAATTAACGCGATAAATTTTGTGTCTTCTTGTTGTGGAGTTTGCAGTGTTTGGTGTGATGAGTGTGTTTTTGTTACTATGCGTTTAAAAGACCCAACCACAGTTTTCTTACATAGTTCCTGATGTCGTAATTACAAAACATGCGAGCTGCGGTGACTGGTTAGTTGTAGATAAACGGAAAGTGAGATTTCTTATGAATGGATTGTATTTTTTTTTTTTCCCCCCCCCCCCCCCCCCCCCCCCCCCCCCCAAGTATTTAATACAGAAACATCAAATTTTACCTGTCTTGCTCATCTTGTCTTGATGTTTACCAGTTACCAGATATTGCATATCAGGTTGCCATAGAACTATATTCTACCTCTGATAACACGATTAGAAGATTCAAAATGAATCTCTCCTAGTTGAATTTCTCAAAATGAATATTCAAAACAACACCTGAGAGTGCATTAACTGCTATATCAGTCCCTACCAACAGAAAATTAACTGCTATATCAGTCTATACCAAATTATATAGCAGTCTTAACTGCGATATCAGTCTACACCAAATTATTTTGGTGGAACGTTAAGATCTTCATTTCGTCAGTCAAACAGTTACAACAAACAGATACATAAGAAAAGACTGCAAGCTCTAACCCAATTGATCATGTTTTTGATATTATAACAAGCCAAACATCAATAACAAGCAATGTGGTGTATAAAACATCAGCAGATAATACTAGAATAAGGTACCATCCTAATACGAATTTTTTTGGGTATGCATTAAAATATTGAGCTAAAGGAAATAAAAAGAATATACACAAAAAGGAAGAAAAGTTGGAAAGTTTTTTGATATGACAGCAGGGAGTTCATTTTTTCTTTTTCATCGACTGTAAAGATGGGGACAAACTAACTGCTCGCTTCTTGGTAAATGCCTTGGTCCTGCTCTCTAATTCCTCGTCACTGTCTTCATCAACACTTGCATCTGCAGACGGTGCAGATTCCTCAGCATTTTGACCAACTTTTCTTTTTCCAGCATCCAACTTTGCGCGTAATTTTCTTTCGACTGGGTCGTTTGAAGGTGCAACTTGGGGCTGGCGTGGAACTGCTGCACCTATTCCGAGCCTACAAAATTTTCAAAAATTACTATAAACAAAGTGCTCATAATTATGCAATATAGACATGGACTTCGTGGTGGAGCAGATACTAACCTAGGAGGTCGAGCCTTTAATACTGCTTTGGTTGATTCATTCTCTGAAGGTTTACTCATATTTTTAACCCAATGCTCAGCCTGCATATAAGCAGTATCAAGCACACATAAGCTTTACAGGTCCACGCAAACTAACGAACACAAAAGAAATCCATACGCACTAGCAAGAATGCCAAGAAATATGAATGATTAATCGGGAAAAAATGCAATTTAAGGGAAAATAAGAATTAAAAAATGTGCAAAACAAATTTAGAGAAGTTATAAGAAAGTCATGAGCATCTAAATTACAATTCACAAGTGGACAAGTTATAAGAAAGTCATGAGCATCTGATCACAATTAACAAATGGAGTAAGTAATTGACAATGCCCAAAAGAAAATTTTAAGCATCAACTATATTACAAGTATATCCACCACGCCTAAGGGTACAAAAGGGAACATCTATGCCAATCAAACAGCACAAAACCCACATAAATAAATCAAAGAAAAGAAGAAGAAGAAGAAGAAGAATACCTCTAGTAGTATCCAAAATGTAGCTACTCTATGCTCCCAACGCAAACTCTCCCAAAAATATCCGCAAGGATATATAGACAGGGCAGCACCATGTTTAGCCAAAAAAAGAGACCAACTTAAAATAATAATAATAATAATAATAATAATAATAATAATAATAATAATAATAATAAGGACTATATATCTCTCTGCCTTCGAAGCACCTCTCTCACCACAGCAACCACCACAAGCTATGTGGTAACAAATCCCATCACTTCTGCCTATGACAGTTACTTTTCCAGTTTCCACGACTTCAATAGGTTAATAACCGTGCCTGGCAACACCCAAATGATCTAGACAGAGAGAGGACCAGGCATTATAAGTCCCACACCACCTCACAACGTAATAGCATTATAGCAATTGATCTAAGATTCCTAAACCTTCCAAAAGACGTAGCATCAGTTCACAATTAATAATAACCTCTTCCTCAAATTATCCCGAGTTGAAATCAACCTAGCACTGCTGTCTACGAGAAGCAAGTGACTTTCCACGGAGCCCCAACATACCAAATGGTCTTCCACAAAATGGTTACCACCTACCCCTCCCTCAAGGATATGATCTCATACAGTCAATTGATTCTCTTATTGAAAAATAATCTTAGCATCAAACAAACAAGCACACTGATATTCTCAAGCTGATTTTCATTCAACTCTTATTCATCTGCATCAATCGTCGCCAACTGAAAACATAAAAAAGAAGCTTCTTCTTTCCTCGCACAAAACACCCACAATTCATCCTAAACCAGCTACCCTTCAAGGTCGGCACACCCAGGATCTTTATAAACATAATTGCAAAAATACAAGTGATGATGGAGTACAATTTTTATTTTTGAGGAGAAGAACAAGCCTTGGGCTATAACAGATAAAATCCTCCCCAACCCAAAAACCTTGATTAATGAGCATGAGGACATTTTTTGTATCACTTAGCATCTAATGCTTACTGAAAATGGTATAAACCAGCATTAAACAAGATTAAAATGAATTGCACTAATGCTACATTCGGATTGAAGGAAATGAATGGAGGAAATAATGAAATGCTTTTTTAGCATCTCAAGTGCATATTTTGTTGTTGGTGGTAGTGGATGGTGTCATAGGTTGACATAATTGTCACATACATGGAATGGATCTCACTCCACAACTTCCCACATGGAATAAAAATCAAGATAATAGAATGAATTTTGATTCCATCGGAATGGTTTATCCACAAAAATGATCACCAAATACACTTTTTTTCTTTCCATTCCATTATTTCAATCAAAATGTAACATAAGTTTATTGAAATTGTTGAAAGAATAAGATTGTATACTAATCAAACCAAGATATAACATTTGTGTATTAACATTCGCCTCCTAACATAGTAAATTGAATTCGTTTAGAATTCGCGATTGCCACACTATAGACTACCAGGACTGGGGTTATAACATAATAACACAAGGAAGATATGAAATCACTAAGTTGCTTGAAATTGAAATAACGATTACATAGTATTAACTGAGTACCACAAAATTACATATATAACGAATTAATTCACTTTGAGGAAACTCAAACTACACTTCAACAGTATCACTAAATAATCAATATATATATATATATATATATATATATATAGACCCTTTAAATGACCAATCCTACCCATATAATTTTATACACAAAAATAACAACAAACTTCTTTTAAAGTAAGAATATATAGATATCAACTGAGTACTATACTACCATTAACTGTCCCAGAAAAACTATTTCATTTCAATCATACATGAGAGTACCATTTATGCCTAAGTTAATAGTTGGCAAAACTTAACACGTCTAAAAAGTCATACTGAACTCTATTTTGGGATGTAGAACACTATCAACACGACAACACTTGTCAAGGATTCAAATAACATACAAAACCCCACATACAAAACAAGCATCTACAAATATTTGTAAGTGTCAAAGCTAAAAAAACAAACAAAAATAAAAATTGATTTACCAATTTGAAACCCGTATTCAACTTGACCAATTGAGGACGGGAAGCTTTCTTAGGAGCCTCATCCTTGGCGCTCATAGCAATTTCCTAAACACCCAAAACATCAATACTCAATCTTGGTCAAATCCCATTACTGCAAAGCAAATCTGAATATAAACATGCACCCATAAATCTATACAGGAAAATAAATTAATCCATTACTGGGAAAGGGGCAAACGAATCCCATTTCATATAATGCTTCAGAAATACGTCGTACCTGTAACCGGAAGCTATCTGTTAAAGGCAGGCGAAAAAATACTATTCGAGCTGAGAGAGCAAAGAACTGTTACAAGCTGCGAAATTTAACCAGCCGTGACCTACTACTATTCTTTCCCTGTTTTGCCCCCTTTAGTTTTCCAATATTTTTTAGTCCCTCTATTCCAGTTTGATTATTAGTTTTTTAGTTCATTTACGAAATTTTAAAATCTTTAATTAATGTATCAATTCTCCTTATAAAAATATAATAATGCAAAATGTTCTCGTATATTCATTTAAATTCAGGTACAAATACATAAAATTTTATTCTATAATAAATTTCTAAAATAATCTTACACACACACACGCATATATATATATATATATATATATATATGTTTTATTTAGATATGGATATAGTTTGGATTTCAAATGTCAACGTAAAACTTATACTATTAAATGACAATAAATTTTATAATTATAAAAAATGATGGTAATACGATGAAAACGTTAATAATGTTATGTTTGTAAAATTATGAGTCTATATTTTATTTATCTAAATTAATATATATATATGTATACATTATATATATGCAAAGATAAAAATGTCTTGGAATAATAATTAATGTCATATAAACAAATCTGTCACAAACTCCTTAACTTAATAGAAATATTTAAAAAGTCATTTTAAAATTATTTTTCAATAAATCGATCCCCTCGTCAAATAAATAAATAAAAAATATCATTATTACTCATGTTAAATTTTAGAAAATCATTATCGACCTCTTCCAATGAAGTTTCAAGGACGTGGAATATAAATATTTGTTATAAAGTGAAATTATAACCTTATATTTCAATTGCTGCGACAAATAAGATAAACGAGGACCATTTAGCATATATTACAATGGATTTTCTTGTCATAAGGGTACATTCTAAGCGTTGAAAATAATGCATAATAATATTTATTTATGTATTTGTACTGAATTTAATGTATAAAAAATAATATATTAGTGGATCCCATGTATTGAATTTCGTACAAATATATAAACAAATAAAATTTATCTTTATTTTTCGCGTTTAGTACGTGTCCTAAGAACACATGTTAAGAGGACCCTATTATAATTCATGCAAGAGGTAAGAAAAAACTTCAACATTATACTTCATGCTCTTTCTTATGTTATAAAGTTATGTTGCAATTGAATTAAAAAAATAGAATAAAATAATTTTATATATATTTAATTATTTATAATAATAAATAATATAATATAATAATAAAATTATTATATATATTTATTTTATTATAATAATTTTTATAATCGTGTAAATACCATCGTAATAAATTTGTATAACATGTATCCTTAAATTTATCAAAATAATAAAAAGAAGATGATGTGACCTTACAAAGCAACACTCATTTAAGTACCAAGTACAAAATATAAATTTATTCATGTGATCCACAGATGAGATTATTGTAATATATTACATACTTTTTGTTTAAACTCACCTACCTATTATTTATGTAAACAAATTAATAAATATAATTAATTAAAATAATATTATAAAAATAACATTTAAATTATAGTTATATCAAAACTTTATATCATTTTCGAATAAGTTTACAAATATAACAACAAAACATAATATTAATTTTAAAAAATAAAAAATAAAATTTAATGTAAAAATTCGTATCAGGCTTAAATTTTTAATAATTAAAATAAATATAGTGATCGTTGTGCACGTAACGATGTCCATGACTTCCTAGTAGGTAGTAACAACTTTGTAAATCTAGTAAAATTACTCTTTTTTCATACTTAGCTCAATCCAACCAAGGTAAAGTACAAGGATATTATAGGAAACAAATAAAAATAAGAATATTAATCATGTATAGTAATTTTCTTATTTTCTAAGAACCGGAGGCAACAAACTCAGGCGCATCATCTTCATCATCACCGCCAAAGGCTAAAGAGTCAAAGCCCCCAAACAAGAGTATTCTTTCTCTCTCCTCATTCTCTCTATATATCTATTTCTGTTTATCTACCCATATACGATTTGTTCTCTCTCCTTCAATCCCTCAAAATTTCGACATTTCTTTTCGAATCTCAATCTTCCTCCCATTTTCTTTCAAAGTTTCGTACACTTTCCTTAATTTTTTCTTACCTCAAAAACCCTAGTTTCAGTTTTTGCAACTTCATATCAGTGGCATAGTACAGAATCAGGACTCATTTGCTTGTTCAGATTCAATCTATAGTAGGGTATTAATTTCAAGGTATGCTTAAAAAAAAAAGATGTTTGATTCACTTTGTTTTTTTAAGCTGGTCTATGTTGAATTTCATGTCCAGGGTGTGAATTGGGTTCAGCAATTGTTGAACTTTTAAGTGACATAGCTGATATATTGTATTGGGTTCTCATTTTTTTAAATATTTTTTTTCTCAAGTGGTTAGGGTTTAACTTGTGATGAGGTTTGAGCTGGTGGCACACTATATATTTTTCTTATAAAAAAACTTACTTGGGTGTGTCTCTTTCATGGAAAAAAGTTTTGTTTTTAGCTTTGGTCTGTACCTTTTAAGGCCTTCAAGATCACACTGATTATCAACCAATGTTAATTCAGTTATCTAGGTATTGTATATGTGCAGGTGAATCAATTTATTTTCTTTTTGTTTGTGGAACGTTATATTTTCCTTCTTTAACATTGATTAAGCTTGAAAAAATCGTAGCTTTATTAGAAATTTTGTGATGGTTTGAAGTGATAAAATATAAATACAAAATGTTTGCCATTATTATTTGAATTGGTAATGTGATTTGAGCTTTGTTCCAACTGATTACAACTATGTGGATGAATTGTTGGCCCCGAAATATTCATTGTGGGTCGCAATACTTTGGTCAATTAAAGGTACTGCATGCCCCATGTTTATTTGAACTTTAGTAGGGTTATTTTACTTCTATGCATTAGCAAATTCATCTTTTGGACCATGCTTCCTTAAGCACCAGACATTATCATAGTTCATTTCTTTGCAAATTACCTAAGACAGTTTCATGGGTTAGTCTTGTTCCTTTCCTCTTTTGGGAGGGAGGTGGGGAGGGGAGTGGGGTTAACATTTTTACTTTGACGAGATAGATAAGGTCAGGACACGTGAATTGTCAACGTGTTCCATTAGGGTTAAAGTTTTAGTTCCACAAGTATCTAATCCATTTAGTTATGAGGTCAAGTTACCAACAGTTTGAGTTGTCTTAGTGTTGTTACCCCTCGTGGGTGTGGGCCACTCTGAGTGTTCAAGTCATGGTATCCTCTCTTTTCTTATCCCTAGTTTTCTGGTTAAGGTCCTTTCTATTCTGCTACAAATTTTAGTTCGATAATTATCTAAGTAATTACCAGGTCACGTGCCTGTCATGATTCAAAATTTCCCGTTGTTTCTTTTCATTGAAAAGTCAGCTCTTAGGTACCCTGAATTAGTATGCTGTATTTTCTCTAGGTGAGGAATTTGGTTGCCTTTGTATATATAAATACTGTACGTTCACAACATGGAACTATAGGTAAGTTTCTCTTCGTGTTTAGGATTCACATTTCCAACTAAAATCTTGTCTAGTTTGTCGGCACATTTACTGATATGAAGGTCGGATAAGTTTCCTATAAAATGGAGATTATACTTGTTTTAAGTATTTTTTACTCGATACCTACCAGATCATCCAATTTGTGAAAATTTACATTGATACGTGTTTAGAACTTCCTAGATCAGGACAGGAAGTGTGAGGTATGCTTTCCATTGGTGTCCAAGTTCCAGTCCCATAAATATCTTAGTTACCGAGACTTTTCTTGTAAGCATATATTTAATTATCAGGTCAAGTTCCTTTTTTGGTTCATAGTTATTCTTTAATATTTTTTCGGTAAGTGTGTACTTTAGTATTTTTTTCGTTACGTGTTTTTATAGGTCAGTGATCAGGTTTTATTTGTATAAATAAAATACTGTACAATCGCCTACAAGGAACATTTAGGGAACATTTATTTTTTGCGTAGAGTTCACATTTCCATCTAAAACCTTGTCAGATTTGTCAACATTTACTGTTATGATGCTTGTATTAGTTTACTCTAGAATAGAGGTTATTCTTTCTTTAAGTTACAACTTGATTCTTCCTGGACAATCCATTTAGTGAAATTTGAACACGTGCATTGTTAACGATGCATATTGTTATTTGCTTGTTAAGTTGATTAAATTATTCCTTTGCTGTGATTTTGCATGCTTTTTCCCCCGAGTTTATTGGGACATGTTTAGCTACTTTTATTGGAGTTTCACTCGCATAACATCTTGTAGTGCATCAATGCTGGATGCAGTATGCAGGTGATAGTTTGGAGAAATGCAAAGGTATCATGCTTCCAGCTGCACTAGTGCAGTTAATAACAGTGCAATTGGTGGGACATCAACCAGGGATACGTCCCGAGCCGAGTCTTCTTCAGTTGCATCAAACTTTCCTCTGAACTCCAGGTTAATGGTTCCCTAAGTTCTATGGATTATGCATGGCGAGTCTCTTTTCGTCTTTATTTTTATGCCCCGTACACATACGTTATTCATTTGCACTCATACAGTCGCACTCATAGTCATTCAGTAACGAATATTATTTTTTTTGAGTTGAGAGGCATGCAGTTCAGCAATTCCAGTTGGATTTATAACATAGCTGAGCATACACAAATGAATCTCTAATGCTTGTTTTTCTTTGGAGGACTCCTTGTCCTCCCTTTCTGTACTCTCTTCTCTCTTATAAAATTATAATTTCTATTTTAAAAAAAGGATGAATCCCTAGTGCTGGGCCTGCTGGCTAAAGTTATTTCTAGAGCCAAAGAAATATAATCCCCATGTCGACAAAAAGTAGTCCAAGCTTTCCTTTTTAAGAAAGATTGTCTTGTATCAAAATCAAAGTGTATTTATTACTGGCGTTCATAGATTGACCTTCATTGATGAAGAAAATTATATTGGTATACGTTACTTTCATTTAAACTATACTAAAGGGAGTGATAAGTCACCCAGTTTGCCCTTGGAATGTTATGACAGAAATTTTGTCGATGCTTTTAATGCATTCTTCTAAAACTTTGTGTTTAGTCAAATATGTCCAATTTTGGTCTGGCTGAATAAGAATCAACATTTAGAAGTAGGTCGGGTAGGCTATATTTATTTCTGGTATTGCTATTTAATAAAGTAATAAATTAAAAAATGTTTGTGACACTAGTCTTATCTTGCAGGAGGCAAATACAAGTTGCTCCATACAAATTAAGGTGTGAGAAAGAAACCTTGAATTCACGGTAATTTCTGCAACTTAATAACTATTTTTTTTCCCGGGAGTTAGCCTTGTGCTATTAATGACAAAAAGTGGGTGCTATTTATTTCTCGCTCTCTTCCCCCCAACTTCTGCAGAATTCTCTGGTTAGTAGATCAAGTGCGTGGATATGTATCTTAGCAATTTTTTTGTTGCTAAATGTATCTTAGCATTTTTTAAACTTGCTTTGAGTATACTTGCAGTTTTTCACTTTGATGATTTATCAGAAATGTATTCT
The DNA here is from genome assembly GCA_947179155.2 of Hedera helix. Taxonomy (NCBI): domain Eukaryota; kingdom Viridiplantae; phylum Streptophyta; class Magnoliopsida; order Apiales; family Araliaceae; genus Hedera; species Hedera helix. The sequence continues at coordinate 41,830,000 of OX359284.1, read as the reverse complement.
TCTATTAATATTTTTTTTCCCTATCAAAAGAAGAAAAAAATTGTATCAGAAAGGTTTTGAATTTTTTTATCTTCGAAAGTGACGAATCTATGATGCTTTGAATTCTCAAACTTAAATTTATTTATTAGTATTACTATTATTAGTTTTCCTTGAAACTGGTCACTTTTCTTTTCTCAGACTTGGGCCAGCTGACTTCCAACCACCAACGCCAAATTGCCCTGAGGAGACGCTTACCAGGGAATATGTGCAATCTGGATACAGGGAGACTGTTGAGGGGCTTGAGGTATGCACACACACACACACACACACACACACACACACACACACACATATATATATATAGAGAGAGAGAGGGAGAGTGAGATTATAATCATCCATTGTATATATTTATACTTTAAAATCTTTTTTTACATGTTTACACTCTTCATAAATCCTCTACATGCTGAATTTATACTGTTGTGGATTATTGCACCCATGTCTTTTAATTGTAAGTGATTTTTGAGCTTTTAATGTTAGTGTCATTGCAACAATGGTTGACAATGGAAATGGCTTCAGAATATTGTATAAACTGAAAATCTTTGTTTTATATACTTGGGACCTATGTATATATAGCAATTCTGTGAAGCTATTGCGTAAATAAATGTTTTAATTTCTACATGCAACTATGATCGCGTATGCATGTATTTGACGCTCAATATATTTATATACACAGTTTTTAGATCATTTTGTTTTGTAATGTTTTTATCTTACTGGTGGACCTCTCTTGAAAACTTTGTCAGGAAGCTAGAGAGATCTCATTATCACAGGTTCAAACTTTTGCAAAACCTGTTATTCTAAAGTGCAAAGAGGTAAATATCTTGAATTCCGTAGTTAGAGAGGCCATCTTTTGTCCGTTCTCATCCTACAGGAGCTTTGAACCATTTTAAAGTCCAGTCACGTTCTTGGGGAGGATTGGTTAATTCCAATTGTTTCTACTAATTCAATATGCTTGTTTGCAGTCGATCAGAAAATGTCACAGGGCCATAAATGAATCTCGTGCTCAAAAGCGCAAGGTAATGTGCTTTTCCTTCTTCATTATTAATGATTGTGGAAGGTATATACATTGCTGCGACTTTGAGCCTGTTTTTCTCTATTTTGTTCTAACTTAATCTTGCTCACATTCCTTTCGCACATATGCTCCTGTTTTTAATGGACTTACATTTTTTAAAGTGTTTTATTCTCCCAATGTCAATCTATATAGTTAGTTTGATTTAATAATGGTGACTGAACCTCGCAATATACTCTCAATGTTACAGGCTGGTCAAGTTTATGGAGTCCCTCTATCTGGTACTTTATTAACTAAATCTGGTATCTTTCCTGAACAAAAGACATGTGGGGAAGACTTCAGGAAGAAATGGATAGAGGTCAGACTTTTACTTTTAGTTAGAACTTTGTAGTTGGCTATTTTGATTGATAAACTGTAAATGTTTGTCTTTCATAAATTAAGATTGTGAGAAAAGTACATTATCGAACTCTTTTTTCTTAGCAGACATGTTTAAGAAATGTTACTCCTAGTCAATGTGTTGATGGCAGCACTATCTTGAAAATTGTATAATGTTCTTGTGACAATTAGAAGCAGCACTGTTAAGAATGATAACAAGACTAGCTTGAAGCAGTAGTTTGTTAGTTATGCAGAGACTCCAATTTTGGCAACCCCTACATTGAATATGATATGTTTTTGGTTTGATGGCTTTCTCAAAACATTCCTAGTTGCGTGTAGTTATACATAGTCCTTTTGAACTGTAGGTGGCGTTGTACTCCAATTGTGCATTCTGATGACGTACTTTATTTTGCACCCAGTTTTTTCTGTCCTGCTGTATTTGAGATAAAAGCTAGATATACGTTAGATGGGTTTTTAAAGCGAAAGTTTGTTCTCAGGGGTAGAGAGAGGATCGGGAAGAAGTTTAATGGTGGATAAGTTTTACCTGAATATCCCCCAATTTGGCCCAACATTTAGAGGATTTACACGGAAGGAGTTCCTCTTTTTAAAATCAAAATCTAGAAATTGGTCACTGATATAATTTGTGGAAAATTGGCAGGATGCTAGACCAGTATGACACAATGATTTCTATAGGCCAATTAACCTTAAAATTTAAACCACTCAAACTTATATCAAATGTTTTCTGTGAAAAAATAAAACAAAGAAGTGAAAACTGAAGCATCTCTGATGATATTCACTGCTTATTGATCTAGTGAGCATTGAGTATTTTCTGATCCAATTGGGATGCATGTACCTTTCTTTGGAAAAAGATTATTTCAATTCTAGCATTGTTGCTACATTAATACCAGTCTGACACAATGATTTCTATAAGTTGCTTAACCTCAAACCACTCAAATTATATCAAACACCCTCCATAGGAAAATACAACAAAGAAGTGAAAACTCAGACATCCCTGATAATAGTCACAGCTTATTGTCTAATAGTATTTCCCTATCCAATTTGGATGCACCTCTCTGTTGAAAAAGATTATTTCAACTCCAGCATTATTAATATAAAACTTGGTGAATTCATTATTCTTAACTTTTATTTTTAGGGTTTATCTCAACCGCATAAGCGATTGCGTTCACTGGCGGATCATGTTCCTCATGGTTATAAGAAGAAATTCCTGTTTGAAGTCCTTATCCGGAATGATGTTCCATTATTGAGGGCAACTTGGTTCATCAAAGTAACTTATCTTAATCAGGTATAGATACCCTGGTTGCTGTGCTGGTACTAGTATTGGGTTAGATTTTGTACTATAGTTGGTTATTCTTAGTCCTGGAAGGTAGCATATTATGATTTCATCTTGCAGGTCCGGCCTGGATCTTCATCTTCCGGTATGCCTGAAAAGACTTGGTTGTCCCGCTCAGAGCAGTGGACAAAAGATGTTATCGATTACTTGCAGTACCTACTGGATGAATTTGTCTCGAGAAGTAATTCTCGTTCTACGGTACATATTAGGGATCGGTCAGCACAAATTTATGCTGGGTCGATGCATCACAAGAGTGATACAACATCAGCAATAGTTGATAATGAGGAGCCTTCCTGGCATTTTAAATGGTGGTATGTGGTGCGGATTTTACAATGGCACAACGCAGAAGGCCTACTTCTTCCTTCTCTCATCATTGATTGGGTTCTCAAACAATTGCAGGTATAATTTTTCTAGCCAGACTTCAAAAATCCTGTTATTTGGAGAGGAGAACTAGGTTGCTTGCTCTCTCTCTTTCTCACTCTCTCTTAACTTCATTTAGGTAATGATCTGTTTTCTTTCTCTTTTTTTTTGCTCTTTTTTATTCCTTTTCAGGAAAAAGAATTGCTTGGGATATTGCAGCTGTTATTGCCCATCATATATGGCGTCTTAGAAACTGCCGTCTTATCTCAGTCCTATGTTCGCACTTTGGTAGGAGTAGCTGTTCGTTTTATCCGTGAACCTTCCCCTGGTGGTTCAGATCTCGTGGATAATTCACGGAGGGCTTACACTACCTCTGCTCTGGTGGAGATGCTTCGATATTTGATACTGGCTGTGCCTGATACTTTTGTTGCTTTGGATTGCTTTCCTCTGCCGTCTTGTGTAGTATCTCATGTAGTAAATGATGGGAGTTTATTAACAAAGTTAACTGAGGAATCTGGGAGGGTACAAAATATTCCAGTGGAAATTGATTGTGTGCTTAGAGATAGAGGTCTTGAGGTTCAAGGTCAGTCTTCGTCCATTGATTGTGTTGTGTCATCAATTCAGAAACGGGCAAATAATCTTGCAAGGGCTGCAAGACCTGGTCATCCTGGTCACAATATGGCTAAAGCTGTACAAGCATTGGATAAGGCTCTTATAAAGGGAGATGTTACAGTGGCATATAAGTTTCTCTTTGAAGAGATTTGTGATGGAGCTGTTGATGCAAGGTGGATGACTGAAATTAGCACATGCTTACGTTCATCACTTAAGTGGATTGGGACAGTTAGCTTGTCATTTCTTAGCTCTGTGTTTTTCATTTGTGAGTGGGCAACATGCGATTTCAGGGATTTTCGTACTGGCCCATTTAATGGCCTGAAGTTCACTGGCAGAAGGGACTTTTCTCAAGTATATATTGCAGTTCGCCTTTTGAAGCTTACTATGAGAAACATGCAAAATTTACTCCGATGCAAGATTGATAGCATTCCAGGAGTTGATGACCTTATGGGAGGCATTGCTTTACTGAATACTTTTTTTGGGAGGACATCTGCTGGGAATCTTTTCGAGCTTAAAAGTAAGTTAAAGAGTCTGGATGGGAAAAGAAAAGATTTGTCAAATGTTTTTCAAAGCCCAGGTCCTTTACATGATATTATTGTATGTTGGATAGATCAACATGAATCACAAAATGGAGAAGGTTTCAAGCGCCTTCAATTACTCATTATTGAACTAACGCGGTCTGGGATTTTCTACCCTCAAGCATATGTGAGGCAATTGATTGTTAGTGGAATTATGGATCGGGATGGCGCTCTGGCTGATCTGGACAGAAGGAAGAGACATTGTAAAATCTTAAAGCAGCTCCCTGGTCCTTATATTTGTGATGCTTTAGAAGAAGCACAAGTCATTGAGGTGGCAGTGCTTGCAGAAGCCATGCATGTTTACTCAAATGAACGTCGACTTGTGCTTCGTGGGCTTATTGATAATCAAAAAAGCATAAACAGAACAAATAATTTGTCTCAGAAACAAAAGAATTGCCTAAACTTTGTCTGGGATAGTTCTTCCTTGTCGCCTGTAGATCAGTGGAAAAGTGTGCCATCAGCTTCCAGATTGTCATCTGGGAAAAATTTCAAAAGCGTTGCTCAGCTGGAAGAACTGAAGGCTTCTATTTCAGTATTGTTGAAGTTCCCAAGTTTGTCTTCTACATTCACAGATACGGGACTTGATGAGTCCCAGGGGAGTTTGAAGAGGCCCATTGGGTCAATTGGCGTTGTGAATGATCTGGGGGAAGGAACACCAGGGTGTGAAGAATGTAAAAGGGTAAAGTGGCAAAAAGTAAGTGAAGAAAAGAGTTTCTATCTTCTGGGACATTCACCTAATCCATCAGATGATGAAGAAATCTGGTGGGTGAGAAAGGGGCCTAAGTCGGAGTCTATTAGGGCGGCTCCTCCTGTCAAGCCAGCCAAGCAAGCCTCAAGGGGTAGGCAAAAGGTGGTCCGTAAAACCCAAAGTCTTGCACAATTAGCAGCTGCTAGGATTGAAGGTAGCCAGGGAGCATCCACAAGTCACCTTTGTGATAGTAGGATAAGCTGTCCTCACCACAGATCTGGTAATGATGGAGTTGCTCCTAAGTCAATTGATGGTACCGGAACACCTCGTGCTGGGGATATTGTTTCAATTGGAAAAGCTCTAAAGCAGCTCCGGTTTGTAGACAAGAGAGTGATCTCTGTGTGGTTGATTGCTACTGCAAGGCAGCTTGTCGAAGAGGCTGAGAAGACTGATGTCAAGGTTGGCCAATTCACTAGATCTTTCCCTGCTGTTGATGATTGCATCTCTGTACGATGGAAGCTTGGAGAAGATGAGTTATCTGCTATATTGTATTTGATGGATGTTTCTAGCGATGTAGTTTCGGCAGCCAGATTTCTTCTTCTGTTGTTGCCAAAGGTTACTAATAGCCCTAACTCTTCAATACATGGAGGGAGAAACAGTCTCATGTTGTCAAGGAATGTGGAAAACCATGTCTGTGCCATTGGGGAGACATTCCTTTTATCATCTCTTAAAAGGTGCCCTTGTAATCTTGATCATATGCCTGATTCGTCTTACTTTGGTTTTTTCTATATCTTCTTAGTTTTATTTTCTGTATTTTTCGATTAAATACCCAATTAATTCATTTCACTCAACTTAGGTTACTTATCTGCTTTAGTTAGTTTTTGGTTGTCAAATTGGAGCCTACCTTCGACATGAGCAAATGTAGATTCTTTATATAATGTATCTTGTTCTTTTAATTCCCATTCCTTTGTATCATGACATCCCACTTCGCTGGCTTAGCCGATTGGTTCTTGTTGTATTAAGTGTATCTATCCAAACCAGAGAGTCAACAAAGAAGCTAATGAATTAGTTTTTTCTTTTTGGTCATATCTTTATAAACTTAGCAGCGGTAGCACTTGAACAAATTTTGAACGAGGAATCGTGCTCTTAGTTGTACCTTTGGATTTTAACAAGTTGAGTTCTTAAAAGAGACATTTCAGGTGATAAATATCCTTTTATACTTATGATTCTTTTGTTAACTCAGGATATTTTTGTTTTCAACTGCATTCAAGGTTGTTACAGTAGCAGTTTCATTATCTCAGTCATTTTAAAATTATTCTAGTGTAACCACAATTTAGCCCAGGGCACATTTATTTTATTGATGTCATCTCCAAAGAACTTCATTATATGTGGAAGTACATATCCAGAAGTTTGATATTTAAGCTAGAATATGTAATCTGAAGGAGGGAAGTATACCTGTAAATCAACCAATACCGTCAAACATCATTATGGTCTTTATATGAAATGCTAGTAGTCGCCGCCTTGAAATCTTCATTTCAGTGCAATTTTCTAGAAATGAATATGAAGCTAGATACTGGCAGTACCTTTCGTCCTTTCCTGCTTTTGAATCTATGTTAAAAAGGATCTTTCATTTATGTCTAAGAGTTCACTATCTTTGCTTTAACTAATTATAGTATTGTTCATAGAAGATGGTTATTACTCCCTCTATCCTGTTTAAATTGATCATCTTTTATCTAATGTTTGTTGCACAGATTTTAGGACCTGCCAAAGATATAGTTAACATATTTTAATATCATGTTATATTTTTAATTACTCCCTCTGTTCCACTTTGAAAGTAATGTTTTACAATCTTGGTTGTGGCAGAATTTAACATTCAATAAACTCATTTAGAAACAATATTTTGTAATAAAGCTTTTTTCTAATGTATTCTTTAGCATCTAAAGTGGAATTTTTAACCAAAAATATAGAATATAAATTAGTTGTTGGTTCACCTTAAATTCCATGTATGATAACACTTAGAAAAAGAGTGTCAATTAAATTAAAGTATTAAACCCAAACAGAGAGTAGTATTTTGAATAACTCACTATCCTTTTTTTTTCCTGTTTTTGGCAGTAGTATCCTCCTATATGCATAATCTTATATTTATAGACATTGTTCATGACTTGGATTGCATATGTAAATTCTTGGGATCGTATCTAATGAAATAATTGTAACTTTAACTGATCTTGTTTCACTATCAACTTTCAGATATGAAAATATGCTTGTGGCAACTGATCTTATTCCTGAAACCTTGTCGGCCTTGATGCATCGTACTGCAACTATATTGGCCTCTAATGGAAGGGTTTCAGGCTCAGCTTCCTTAGTTTATGCTCGGCAGCTACTTAAGCAATATGGCAAAGTGACAAGTGTTGCTGAATGGGAAAAGAATTTAAAGGCGACAAGTGAAAAAAGACTTATTTCTGAACTCGAATCTGTAAGATTATCTGATGGAGAATATGGGTTTCCACTTGGAGTTCCAGCCGGAGTTGAAGATCTAGATGACTTTCTACGTCAGAAAATTACTGGTATCAGAGTATCTAGACTCGGTTTGAGCATGAAAGATATAGTGCAAAGACACGATGAAGCGTTTCACTACTTCTTTGGCAAAGAGAGAAAACTTAATGCTACTGGTACAATAAAAAACTCTTCTTTGGAGAAATTGGATGATGGGTATCAGATAGCTCAAAAAATTGTAATGGGACTGATGGAATGCATTAGGCAAACTGGTGGCGCCGCTCAAGAAGGTGATCCTACTTTGGTTTCCTCGGCTGTCTCTGCAATTGTTAGTAACGTTGGACGAGTTATAGCTAAAATGCCTGAATTAACAGCTAGTGGAAATTATCCGAGTTATCAGTCTGCCAGTTCTTCATTAAGCTTTGCTCGTCGCATAATACACATTCATATAACTTGCCTAGCCCTACTTAAGGAAGCACTTGGAGAGCGTCAGAGCCGGGTCTTTGAGATTGCTCTTGCAACAGAAGCTTCCTCAGCCATTTACCAAGTTTTTGCCCCTGGAAAGAATTCTCGTGGTCAATTTCAGATGTCTCCTGAAGCATATGATTCCAATGCAAACTTATCTAGTGATACTTTAAACAATACAAAACCAGTTCTTGGAAGGACTGCAAAATCTACGGCTGGTGTTTCTGCACTTGTGGTTGGGGCAGTTCTTCAGGGCATTGTTACTCTGGAGAGAATGGTAACAGTTTTTAGATTAAAGGAAGGTTTGGATGTAATTCAGTTTGTGAGGAGTATGAGGTCCAACTCTAATGGAAGCTCACGTTCTGTGGGGACTTTTAAGGTGGATGATAACTTGGTTGAAGTTTCTGTTCACTGGTTTAGGGTTCTTGTTGGGAACTGCAGAACGGTTTCTGACGGTTTCATTGTGGAGCTTCTGGGCGAAGCTTCTATAGTAGCTTTGTCGAGAATGCAGCGAATGCTTCCTCTTAGCTTGGTCTTTCCACCTGCTTATTGCATTTTTGCATTTGTAGTATGGAGGCCATTCATTCTCAACTCTAGCATTTTAGTCAGAGATGACATCCCCCAGTTGTATCACTCCTTAACATTGGCCGTCAGTGATGTCATAAAGCACCTACCTTTTCGTGACGTGTGTCTGAGAGACACTCTTGGCTTTTATGATCTTGTAGCTGCAGATGCTACTGATTCTGACTTTGCAGCCATGTTAGAATTGAGTGGGTCAGATGTGCATTTGAAAGCCTTGGCATTTGTCCCTCTCCGGGCTAGGCTCTTTCTGAATTCCATTATTGATTGTAAATTGCCTCAGCCATTGTTTACACAGGATGATGGGAGTCGGTTTCCTGGGCATGGTGAGTCGAAACTCCATCGTGCAGAAAATGAGGCAAAGCTTCTGGATAAGCTTGTCCATGTTTTGGATACACTGCAGCCTGCGAAGTTTCATTGGCAGTGGGTTGAGCTCAGACTTCTTTTGAATGAGCAAGCCCTCATTGAGAAACTGGAGCATGAGACTTCCTTGGTAGAGGCTATACGCTCGCTGTATCCTAATCATGATAAAGTTGCTGCCTCTGAGAATGAGAACAACTTCATTGAAATCATCCTCACCAGGTTGTTGGTAAGACCTGATGCTGCTCCCCTTTATTCAGAGGTTGTACATCTTTTCGGGAGGTCACTTGAGGATTCAATGCTTTTGCAAGCTAAATGGTTCCTGGGAGGCCATGATGTTCTGTTCGGAAGGAAATCCATTAGGCAACGGCTCATTAATATTGCTGAAAGTAAAGGTCTGTCAACTAAGGCTCAGTTTTGGAAGCCATGGGGCTGGTGCAATTCTAGTTTTGATCTTGCTAAAAACAAGGGAGATAAGAGGAAGTTTGAAGCCACCTCTCTTGAAGAAGGAGAGGTAATTGATGAAGGAATTGATTCTAAAAAGTATAGCAGAGGATCATCGAAAGTGGTAGATGTCAAAAATATGATTGCCAGCCAGCAATACGAAACTGAGAGAGCTCTAATTGAATTAGTTCTTCCGTGTATTGATCAAAGCTCTGATGACTCACGCAACACTTTTGCTAGTGATTTGATCAAGCAGATGAATAATATTGAGCAGCAAATAAACGCCGTTACTCGTGGAGCAAGTAAGCAACCAGGAACAGTTACATCTGGAATTGAAGTATCTTCAAGTAAAGGCAATAACCGCAAGGGTACAAGAGGTGGCAGTCCTGGATTGGCCAGACGACCAACAGTGTCAACTGATACTGTGCTTCCTTCCTCTTCAGCATTACGTTCTTCTATGTCGTTGCGTTTGCAGTTCCTCCTTAGATTGCTTCCTATTGTCTGTGCAGATGGGTAATCTTACAAACTGTTTTGTTGCTTCTACAATTCCTGATTAATGTCTCTATCCATTATGAGTCATTTACATAATAGTTTTCTGCAGAGATCTTACTCTTGCCTAATAGTCTGTTCTTTCACTTTGTTTCGTTCTTTGCTTGTGCTGGTTGCTTTGAATGGTCTTATAAGTTCACAATTTGATGGTCTAGATATTGTTAGTTTTACTTATGTATTGTATTTATCAGGGAGCCATCAGGACGTAACATGAGGTGCATGCTTGCCACTGTGATTCTCCGCCTCCTGGGAAGTAGGGTTGTGCATGAGGATCTAGACCAGTCCTTCAATCCAACATTGAGTTCTTCATCGAAGAGGGAAGTGGGGTTGCTGACAGAGGCTGCTACTGTTGCTTTGGTAGATTTATCTGGCGAAAGGCTCTTTGATCGTTTATTATTAGTGCTGCATGGATTGTTGAGCAGCTGCCAGCCAAGTTGGTTGAAGTTGAAATCCAACTCTAAACCAACAACTGAATGTATCAAGGGCTTTACTGTTTTTGATCGGGAAGTGGCAGATAGTTTGCAGGTTCGATATTTGTCAACTTACTATTTATGTTATTCTACTGTTTTTGAATGAATGTTTTATGTTTTGAAAAAAGTATTAAGCAGTGGTACCTCCATTTTCCTCTTAACCTTTGGGGTAAAATATTATGGTGGGCATGAAACCTTAATACCAATTATCAAATGAAGTAACAAGTAGTCATTTCAGGATTGCGTTTCAACTTTGTTTCCTTTTTATACGAGACATACCTCGAATATATTCACGTCACATGCCCATTGTTGTTCCCAAAATGATCAAAATCGCCAGAATGTCTTATCTATTGTTAATGGATGCAGAATGACTTGGATCGCATGCCATTGTCTGACTCAATTCGGTGGCGCATTCAAACTGCAATGCCAGCTCTTTTCTCTTCCGTCCGGTGCTCCATCTCCTGCCAGCTGCCATCTCTCTCTCCTTCTGTCCTTGCTTCTCTGCAACCCAGCATCTCAATATCTGGATTCCATCCTGGAAATATAAACCCGTCTCAGAGAAATCCAGCTACTTCATCACGTACTACTGCTAATGGACCAGGAAAAAACAAGCCTTCTGCATTGCTGCAGGAACTTGACACGGAGATAGACCCCTGGACCCTTTTGGAGGACGGGGCAGAATCAGGCCCATCTTCAAGCAATACTGCTGTAATTAGCGGCAGCGACCATGCTAATCTGAAAGCGTCCACCTGGCTAAAGGGGGCTGTTAGGGTGAGACGGATGGACCTGACTTATATTGGTTCTGTGGATGAGGACAGCTGATATAAAATCTTAACTTAATTTTTGATTTAGTCCCTAAATGAGCAAGCCCATCCCACGGGTCGCAAAAGGGAAAGGAACGTTGGGAGCAGATACTTTTTGGGGGCGCTTGAGGTCGCGATTGACCTCAAGCAACATGCCATAGGAACATGAAGATCTTCTAATAAAACTCCTCTGACTGCATGTTGGGTTTTGCTCGAATTACTAACCCTCTGATCCAATTCTGGACTCGGGCATTTCTAGGTGCAGTTTGGAGGTTTGTATATAATTGCTTCCTTTTCATTGAGCTGAAGTGTTTCGGAAATGATCATCTGTTGTTTCATGCTCATCAATATCTTGTTACATGATTTCCAATTCAGCCCGAGTAATGTCGATCATTCTCTCCCGTTCTCTCTCAATATATCTATATACATACATACATATATATGAAGAAATCTGATATGGCCCGGATTTTACTTTTTGAGATGTCAAAAAAGTTAAATTTTGCTGTGTTCAATCACAGTTTTTTAAGGAATTGATATTTTCACATGTAGATTTCATAGTTTTTAAAGGAATTGTTTTTATTCACATGCAGATTAAATATTTTCACTAGGGTCTCTCCCACATATATATAGAACACAATCACTATTTATACAAGGAGAGCGGTTTCCAATTTACGTTATGCGGATATGAGAAGTTGAGGAAAAAGTTTTTGTTGGAAATATATCATATTTTTGTGTGGAAATATCAGTTTCTGTTTTCTTTTTAAATCGGTGTGTGAACTATTTTTTCTTCCCAAGTCATATTGGTGGGTGAAACTTGATTAGTTTTGCCATCTAATACTCTTTAAACAGGAGGAACAAATTTGATGTCCAAACAAAAAGACTGATTTCTTGGACAACATAACAAAGATCACATCTGCTTTTGATTTGATTCAAAATTTGGAAACTTGATTCATATATTCATCCCAATAATTTACCAAGTTACATATATTGGAGAATTTGAGCTTCTAATCCCATGTTCATGTCAATGAAAACTATATTTCTTTCACGATATATGTTACTTTGACAAGACGCAACAGTTTTAAAAATTAGATTACTATTAATTAATTAATTTTAGTTAAGGGAAAAAACCTATTATACTTTCTTGCAGTTTGACTTGATAATTTTAACTTTAATTATGCAAAATCACAAGTTACGTGGTTGGTGATGATCAAATTACACCTTCAGTGGCTATTTAATGAGTTTCTTGCTGTTCAGAACGACGTCGTTTTTTACTTTTAACCCAAAAACAACTGGCAGTACTTTTCTACAGATTATTCCTCCTCCCCTCCTGTATATTCAAGCCGGCCAACTGAGCAAAGGTTCCAGTCACCCTACCAACATTTCTCAACCGTCCAGTCGACAGATCCAACGCTTCTGACAAGACCTTGGTGAAAGTGGGTCCCACAGTCACTCTCTTGTTCTGCCATCACAGAAATATCACCCCTTTGCTATTTTCATTTTATATAGCCTTCATTTGTTCTGTTATACTGTTGACATTCTAACAGGGTCCTAAAATATTCATTAATCTCTCCCTCTTTCTCAGTGTATGCAAGCAAATTGAAATGAAACCCAAATAAAGTAAGTTCTTAGATCTTGAATTTCTGAAAGATTCTTGAATATTTATTATCATTTACAAGAATTCTTTAAATGGGCTTTTTAATACATGTGATGAAATTGGTGGGGGGGGGGGGGGGGGGGGTTGGTTTTTTCTACAGATATTTTCTATGAGAAGACTTATAGATTGTTTGATTTCTTGGGAATTTTCTTGGATTGTTAGCAATGGATGAAGAGAAGAGAGAAAATGGAGCAACAGAGAAAGCCAAGAGTACCGCTACTGTGGATGAAGCTCTGAAGAAATGTATGGAGGAAAACAAAGGGGACAGAAGCAAATGCAAGTCAAAGGTTGAAGCTTTTAAGTCCATATCTTCTGAGAGTCCAGTTACACCTTTAATGCTCAGGAGTGGGTCATTGACTGATGTTTGAATTTCTGTTTGTTTTTTTTGGGGAGTTATGAAATTGATTTATTACAAATAGTATTTCTAGTGGAAAATTTGTTATTCATCCAAATACAGCATTGACGTTTTCTTTAGTATTTAAAAGAAAGTTTTTGAGGCAAAATCAATGTTGATGGAGTTTTGTTATCTCTATAATATTTTTTTCTTTTAATTCTCTAGAATTAGCAAGCTTTAATCTTGATTATTTTATTAAAATGGGTTAACATCATTTTTAGAGATTTTTTTTCTTCTAAATAAATCTAAGTGCACAAACTTGCATCCAAACTATTAAAAAGTATAATTCAATATGAAAATTTGTGTTAAATTTTATTTTTTAATAATACAGATAAATATTATTTATATTTAAATTTATATAAAAAAATTATATTTATATACTTGGCCTTTTTTTCCCTCCCTAATAAAGTAGAGGGATTAATGAGCATTGCAAAAGTAAATGTATAGCTTACCTACAAAAAGGATTTTGTCTTCTTAGTACTTGATGCTATTTAATTTCAAGAAGCGACAGGATTGGCATGAGTGGGTTTATATAATGCAAGATCCAAAAGTGGGGTATTAAGCACATGAATCTTCATCGCATCAATAATAATGTATCAATAATAATGAGTTTATAATACTAATAAGTGCATTTAAGATGATTTAATATTAATATATAAAATTTATTTAAATATTATAATTATAAATTTTAAAATATGTGTAATATATATTGTGATTGATGAAGTTAAAAAGATCCTTAACTTTTGAATTCTATCAAATAAAAAAGAAAAAAAAGAAGAAGAAAAAGATTAATATTGAGAGATGAAATAAATAAAATAAAAAGATGAAGAATCAATCTTTCGAGTCTACTCATTTAACTCGAGTCTTTTGAATCAACTCGATTAACTCGCTCAAATCAATTTTAATGGAATGTCGGTTTTAGATATAGAAATTGATAGCGCTTGGATTTGGCTTATATTTCAATAGTGCCAAAACTCTCCCCCACCCCTTATCTACAGCCGGAGACCCGCTGTAAGGGACGGGATGAATCAGAGCTTCAAATTTGCTCCGTCCCATTTCCATGCTTAGATTTTCATACACATTATTTCCTCTTCCCAAAACTACATTTTACATACTCCAATAAACTCAGAATATCTTAAAATTTTCAGTCTCAGTTCTTTCCATTAGTTGAATATTGTGTAATCCTCCGTAGACATGAAACAGCCCCCCTTTCCCTCACAAATTAAGCTTACTTGTTAATCCAATGGTGGGTAATTTACATTTTTATGTTTTTCTCTCAAAATTCATTTTTTAAGTTGTTGATCAACTGTTGTTTGATTGGTCTTGTTCTAGTATATGGGTTGCAGTTCAGGTGTTCGACTAAAAGACACAAAGAAGACAGGAAAGGAAATGTACCTCATATCATATATGGTAACCATTCTTCTGACATTTTTCTTTCCTTACTGTATTAACTTGGTGGTATTTGTTTTGTTTGGAACTCTAAATTTGTGAGGGACAGGGAAGGAAAAAGATAGGAAATTGAAAATTTTAAAATTAGACAAGAAATGTTTTAAAATTTTCACCAATCCATTACACCCAAGTATGAAAAATTGGATTTTGATTTTAGTTGAAAGGGGGTTTTCTATTTTCTATTTTTTTTCTTTTGGCTTTCCTTCCCTTTGCTCTGTTGAATTTCTAATAGATAGCTTATGTTCCACCCTTTATTCTTGTATCCAAAAAACATGGCAATTTGATTAGTATACAATTTATGTAGATGTGTGCTTGGCTAAAGAGGTTAAAAATGTGGACGAAGGCATAAAATTACATTTAATGTAAAATATTGGTTATTTCTTTGATTATGGTGTCATTCTTGCAGGCAGTAAACTTTAACTTCTTTTTCACTTGCTTTTCCCACAATCAGGATATGATGGTATGCCCAGTTATTAGCTACAAAGTATTATCGGTTTTAAGGTATCTTCTACGGTTCTACCATATCTTTGGTAACTTAGCTATATATTTGTATTACGTGCACCCGTGGTTGGTTTAGTATTCAAAGTGCAATGATAAGATGTTTACACATGGTGTTAATGTTTAAAGTGTTATACAACTTTCCATACCACATTGCTTGAATATGTTAGTCTAATGTGCTGTTGCTACTATTTGTTTACTGCATTGTAAAATTAGCTTGTATATAGGAACCAAAATCTTAGTATTCTTAGGTGGAAATTGAAATAAAAATGTTTCTGCAATAAATTTGTCAAAACAAGTTTTATGCGCCATTAAAGCATGTGAAAGTGAAGTTATTGTAGTCAACAGTTGGCATCAATGAAGCCAGCAAAGTTTCTCCAATTATATGATCAGAATCTAGATAACACTGATGAGAATTGATTAAAATCATGTCCTTGTCGAAAGTACTATGTTGCAAAAAAGAAGACATCAATCCTTCAAGATGAAAATGGGGTTTTTTGGGTATCTACAACAAATTCAGTTATACATTATGCAAATTCTAGTCTGGGCTTGTGGGAGCTTTAAAGATCTTTGGTTTGTGTTACAAACTTCGTAACCTCAACACAAACCCAGGAACTCGACTTGTATATTCAAGACTTCTTGAATCCTTAATCGTCAAAAAAGAAGGCTACTAGAGGATTCCCCTTGACTTCCGTTCCTCAAATCCTAGAATTGATGTAAATTCTAGAGTGTGTATAGAGAGAAATATGAAGAGAGAGTGTTTGTGACTATTATGTGGTTGGTAAACTATATGCAGGAAACATAGAGCTATTATTACCATATATTTTATAGATTTATATTTTAGGTTATAAGGGCTTAATAAGTTTAATTTTAATATAATCTCAGAACCTTGTGAATCTACCCCAATGTATTGGACCATGGGCTCCTCTCCAAGTTAACGTTGCCAATTTCCTACAATATTAATAACAATTCTTGCAGGTAAAAAAGTCCATTGGAAACCATAAATTTAGCCGTTTGTTTCAAACTAAACTAGACAACAACTTTTATCCCAAACTAGTTGTGAAAATCAGTTTTTTATGTAAGCATATAGGAAGAAAGGCAAGGTGAACCGTCCATCTAAAAAACGACAAAAAACAGTGATCAATAATATTTAACATGGATAATTCGGTATATTCCATGTCGGAAAAAGGTCAATTTAAATATTAAGGAACCTCTATATTTAATATCAATTGGCGGAATGAGGTCAAACATATAACTTGCTTTGTCGTACGTTTCACTCAATTGAAAAGCTAAAAGCAAAAGAGTGTAGAGCTGATAGTGGAAACACATCTAGTTGATTACTTTTCCTGGTTACACAATGGGTCAAGTTGATTGACATTAGTGATGTGGGCAATTGATTTTCCTAAATTTAATTAGCGATGAAAAAAGTGGTTAAAAGAGGTATATGCCTTCCACGTGTCCTTTTTTGGGTATGTAAAATGACAGTGCCCCACCTCCAACTCAAGAAACCCACTTTCCATGCAATTACACATAATTAATTTTTATACAAAATTTGTTTATTTGTATTAGTAGAGAGATTGAGAGAGAAGAAGAAAATGAGAGCAATGTTAATTCAAATGCTTATGGAATGAAAAGTGATCAGTTGGTTTAACTATTAAAAAAAGATGATGTTTTGAAAGATTATAAAGTACACCATATTTTTTTCTTTGCAAATCTAAACCAGGAGCGTACTTCATGGGGTTATTTTAATCTTATCTTCAAATTTGCCTAATTATTGAAGATATTGCAAGGTTTCAAAATGCGAATTTCTGATGGTACAAAAAAAGTGTATTAGACATTATTAATTTCAAGGTCTAAAATTATATAAATGCTTAACTTGATCCAATTAATTGTACTTCAAGATTCAATTTGCAAAGAAAAGTATATTAAGGTTTAAATTATAGTTTTACAAAAATATTAGGGTTTTGTTTGCATCAGCCTATATATATTGATCAAGCACACATAAATTTAGATATATTGTGGGTCATTTCATTGTTATGTTGTAATGATAATCAATTGTTCACATCATTGACATTCAGTGAAAGAAAAAATTGGATTTCATCGAGGTCTAACAATTTTTTTGAACTCAATGTTGGTATTTTGAACATTTCAGTCTATACTTTTGCTTTTAGCTTTCCAATTAAGAGATTAGCAAGACAAAAGAAAGGTATTACCTCATTGTTTCAATTGATGTTAAGAAGGAGCAAGCAACCGTCGTTTGTTTTGGAAGAGTTTTCCCAATTAAAATGGATTACATTCCTTAAGCACAGATGTAATATGATTAATAGCTTGGGGAAACTCACTTTGGGATAGCTTGTTGCTACTGATAAGCTCACAAAAGTTCTTATGAAGGCACCAGGAAACTTCAAAACGAAAGTGGCGGTTGCTAGGAGCAAGGGGAAAGACCCAGGGAAGAAGGAAGAGATTTTACTTTTAAAAACTTGGGGCTTTCAAGCACTTATTGATCAATGAATGGAATGTTGGTTGCTTACTTGAATGTCCCGATACCTTCAACAATGTTTGAATTATCTAATAGTCTTTAGGGGGTTAACCACTTTTAAAACAGTGAAAGAGAGGTCATTCAGAACCTGCTGGCTCCAGAATGGTGAGCCAGCACCGACGGAAGTAGTCCGCCGAGCGTGCGACACTTCGAAGGGACATTCAAACTTTGATTTCTTGAGCAACTTCATGAACATTGTGAAAAATGGAAAGGGCGGTTGTCCAATCAAATTCGGAATCAGAGAATAGGAACAAGAGGAACGAAGTAGCTTGTCTGAAAAGAAGGAAACGACTTTAAGAAGAGGAACTAAGGAGTAATGTTTTTGTCGTTCATTGTGCTATTGGTCGGTACAAGCGGTATTTTCCCAAAATCGGCTATACTGAATCGGCGGATTCAGTGAATTTCTTTACCGATTCGGTACCGGTAAATATTTATTATAAATACCGGAACAATGAGAACGAAAATGGTAGCCAATTTCTTATGTTTGGTAAATACCGAAACATACCGAATTACCGATCTAAGTGTATGTATATATATGTGTGTGTGTGTATATAATCTTGTTATTAGTGTCAAGTAGAGAGAAAGTTAAAATCAAATATAAGATCTAGAGAGTTAAATTGAAAGATGAAATCAATTCTCATATCTCTACACGCATCTGCATATGTATGTCTATTGTTCATATCCAACTTCCTAATCTCCAGTAGCCATCATCATCTTCACGACTTCGGCGTTAATTCCATGAGTAGATCTGCCTTCAATTTCAAACGTCCAACATATGTTGACATAAAAGTGTCTTTCTAGAGATATACAACCTCTCTCTAGAAGGTATTCGAATTTTGGTTATTCAATTTTCTGTAAATAATAAAGTTGAAAGTTCATGAAAGAGAGTTTCATTTTCAATTTTTATTTTTTTCTAATAATGAAAAGGATGGATATTGATAACATGTGTTGGATTTTTCATTTGTAGCGAATTTTTCTTGTTGCGTTTTGCGATGGGATGCTTATAACATTGTCTGGGCTTTATTAATTGTGGGCTAGTATAAATGAATTAAAGAGACTGAAAGTTTATAAAAAGAAATAGAATAAATAAATAAATCGGGATACAATCCGTAAATACCTATACTATATCGTACCGAACCGGTATGAGATACTTGTAATTCGATATTAGTATTGTTATTTATTTTTGAGTAAAATCAGTATTTAGTACAATTCAGTACGGGCCGGTTTAGGTTTTTTACCGATGCATACAACCTAATTTTAAGAATGGATTTCTTTATTAATTGATCTTTATCCATTTTGAATTGGATTGGTTGGTGTTTGTGCCATTTTTGAGATTTTAAGTGTTATAAAGTGTGTATTTTTTGACGGATTTGGAAACCTTTAGGGGAAAAGGGGACAATTTTGTGGTTGTTTTTAGATTAATTAATAGTCTGATTTTATTTGAATCTGAGCCCATGGTTTACACATTTTAGGTTGGATCTTGATAAGCTAGGAGATGCACTCATTATTAAATTAACTCCTCAAGCCTTTAATAGGTTTGAGCTAAAGGACAAATCTATTTAGTATAATGCTACTCCTTTCGTTTCAGGATAAAAGTCCTAGTTGACTTTTTGCGCATATTAAGAAAGAGAATAAAATGACAAGATTGTCCATATTTAAAAGTAAAGTTATCTAAAATCTTCTCATTGGAATCAATTCCATTAAAGCATTCGATACTACTTTTAACTTTACATATTTGAATTCCTTCAAAAATTCATTATAACTTCTCATCTAATTGCATAATTTTTTATACATGACAAATAATACTCTATAAATATACTTAAAGAATAGAAATATAGAACAATTAATACTAAGGGTATTATAATTTTTTTTTTTGTAAAAAATAGATTATTTAAGGTAAGTAGACATTTAACTTGAGACTATCCAAAATAGTAATAAAGACTTTTATCCTGGGACAGAGGCAGTATATAACTAAGGTTTCTTTCAGATTTCTCAATCGGTGCAGAAGTCACAAACATATTCTCTCTCTACACCTTTTCTCGGTTGACAAAGAACCCCTTGATTTGGGTGAAAATCAAGGGGATTACTTTGGTAGCCTTCTTGGACAGGGGAAAGGGTGAATACAGTGGAGACTGAAAGAAGAGCAAATTAGATGTTTCAATAAGCCATATATTGAAGTCTAGGTTGTTAAATCGTGCCAAGGATTGGAAGCTCATAACACTAGCCAAAGATCCAAAAAAAATCGCAATCTCTGTCCTATATTTACATATGGTATGCCTAAATTCATAGTAGATACCTAAAATTACAATTTTTGTGTTGAAGGATTGGTATCTTCTTTTTCGCAAGATAGCGTTCGATAAAAGGACATGATTTTATGCATTCTCATCAAGTTTATCTGGTTTAGATCTTATAGTTCATGATTTTTTCTAGATTCAATGATGCTTGTTGTTGATATTTTGGCTTCGATATGTTTTTACTTTTCATTATTTCGAGTATTTCTTTTGGATTCACATGTCTAAAGTTTTTTAATTTGCATTTACTAATATTGTTCTTATACCTCTGCCACTTGGATTGGAGAAGTTTATCCTATTTGAGAACTTTGTGAAATTATGAATGTTAAAATTAATGAAGTGGAAACAATTCTTTTTTCTTCCATTGTAAGCTTTGTTCTATGATATGTTGTCCATAACCATGAGATTCCATTTGTTTATATTCACAAAAGATAGATTGAAAATTTCCATTCATGAAAAGATTTCATAATTCTTGCCTTAAATGTCTTTTAAATTCTTTGATTGAAAAGTGGAAAATATTGAAGGACAATAATCAAGCTTTTGTTAATGATCTGTACTATAGTTTCAATTCCCTAATAACGAGTTGTTTAGGTTTCAATTGTATTTTGGACTTTGGAGGAGTGCCTCAAGGGAACGTGCTAAGCATTTAATTTCACATGGTTGTGATGGAAATTCTAAGTGATGGAAATTCTAAGTAATTAAAATTCATTTTTCATAAGTTCTAATAATAATAGTTTGTCAAAAAAGAAAAAGTAGGCTTGACCTGTATAAGGACCATGCCAACATAAATAACTTTTCATTCATCCATGTTCACCGTCATCTCATCAACTATTCCAAAATATAACAAAAGTCTAATTAAATAACTACTAAATACCATTAATAATAGCTACCTAATAATATCCAACCTAGATAAAGTCAAATACAATAAAATATTTTGAATATAATTTCATCCCCAATAGAAGCGCAATAATATACGAAATTCCTATCTTTGATTCCCTTCATTTTCCATTGGTTAGTGAAAACTCAACCCCCTTAGTTTTATAATAGGCAAGACACAAACTCATCCGCACCTAGACGAAACTTTTGGACACCTCGGCAAGCCATTTTAAGAAGCATAATAGTTCATTGCAAGCTGATGACTTGAATGATCCATCTTGAAAAATGAAACATGTTTGTTAACTTGGAATTGATCTTCGTTTTGGTCCATTGCAAGAGGTGAAAATATCCAAAAAAAAAGAGAGAATTCTGGTTCCCATCTTTGTATTTCCCTCTCTTTTTCATGTTTTGACTATGCCATTTTAATCTCAATTCCTCGGTCCTCGCTCCTGCCAACATAGCTGAATAAATTTTTGTTTTCCATACTCAGTCTCCTTTTTCTCTATGATTTCGCTTCTTCAGTTGCAACTACATCTTTTTTCTGGACTTTCTTGTTTTCTTTTTCACCCACTTTTTCAGCTTGCTCATGTACCAACTTCAACTCATCAGGATTGAACCATTGAGATTTATTTGTAACCTTATTATAATACTATTTTCTACTCTCTGTTTACAGTCGGCTTTTAGACCTTTCTAAAAGTGTCAATAATTCAATGGCTTCTCCTAGCAAGAATGCTTTGTAACCACGTCACCAGCTTCAAACTCTTGCTAATGGATAGCTAGAGTCATTCAAAGTTCCTATAGGCTATAGTTCACTACACCAAATTTTCAGTTAGTATCGACAGCCAGACTTTTATTTACTAAGAGGGGTTTCCTATTTCTATTTCTACTTCAACTTTTAATTTCCTTTTCCTTACCTTTCCTTTCCTTTCCCTCCCTGTTTCTGGATTCCTAATGGATAGCTAGAGTGTCATTCCTGCACAAATAACGGCCCAATGCTTCTATGTCTCTATGTCCCTTTGACCTTTACTTTTCCTATCCAAATCTTTGGCAGTTAGATTAATACACAATCAATGTACTTGTTTGCTTGGCTAAAATGGTTCTAAAATGTAGTTGTAAGCATGAAAGTACATTTAATGTAAATTCTTTGCTGTTTGTTGCTTGTGATATCATTGTTGCAGGCATAAACTTACTCTTTCAGTTATTATTTCAACGTCAAAATATCTTGGATCTGCCCAGTACAAGGTATGCCTAATTTTAAGCTTTAAGTATCTTCTTCTGTAAACACTGTTAACTTTCAGAGATTGCAAATTGTTTGGAATGCATAGCTCTTGTGGTGATTTCGTGACTGAAGTTCCATGCTAGGATTATGTATTCATCTGGTGGAAAATCTAAAATGTTTACCAATGATGCTTCTGCTGATAGTTATAGTCTTATAGATTTTTTCCATATCACATTTCTTAAAGTTAGTAGTCTAATTTAGTATTACTTTTATTCTTATGCATTGTAGAACAAGGTTGTTTTCTGGGACCAACATCAAACTATTCTTATGTTGTAACTTATAAGATGTTTCTGCTACAAATTGGCAGCATTTTTTTTAAAAAATTTTATGCCAATGATTTTGGGGTAAAAATTTGCTCGTTCCATTTAGTTTAGTTTTCCATATTTTTCTAACGTACAACTTCGTTACAAGTGTGTTATGATGCCCTTCCTTTTTTCTTTTTGAAGGAAAGAGCAAGTGATGGCTTCATGCAGTACCAGCAAGAAAAGGAGACGTTATACTACGAAAGATAAATCATCAACACTACCATCATCAGCTGCCGCTGAAGAGATTGGTTACAATAACGACATCTTGACAGAAATATTTAGACGTTTGCCTGCAAAACCTCTATTCAGGTTCAAAAAGGTATCCAAAAGTTGGCGCGACCTCATCTCAAATACTGATTGGTCCGTACTTTGCAGGCCAAAACCTACCTCTGGCCTTTACATGTGCAAATACACTCGTGAATATAATCGCACCATCAAGTACCATTTCATTCCACTCTATGGTGACTGTCAATCTCAACCTAGTTCTAAGCCACTCGAGAGATCATTGGCGTTCATCGAAGCCCCTGTGCAAATTTTACAATCTTGCAATGGTTTATTTCTGTGTTGTTCTCCAGCGGCCACAGCGTTCGATCAAGGAAAGAGTAGTTATTACATTTGTAATCCTGTTACCAAGCAGTTCACTGTGCTTCCTAGGCCACATGGTCACCCTGTAGAGGGAACTATTCGCAGCATAAATTTGGCTGTCGATTTTTCTAAGTCGCTGGAGTACAAAGTTGTTGCCATCAGTTACCATTCTGGCCGAGTTTCGGTTAGTAGAAATCAGGTTGAAATATATTCTTCGAAGACCAGGACTTGGAAATTCTCCAGGGATACTTTTGAAGCTGAAAGCCACGAAATTGACTATGAAAGTGGGGCCTGCTGGCATTCAGCTATTCACTGGCCCAGCCTCGGCTCAGAGACAGCGCCATATTTTGATGTAGACAAAGAATGTTTAGGAGTGATGCCGATGCCTCCATTTCAAGGTAGTAATGGATTGAGGTCCTTCTCATACTTCGGTGAATCTAATGGCCATTTGCTTCTTATTGACTATGATAGCGCCAGAAGAGTTTCAGAATTTTCCGTCTTTGAGATGAAAGACGACTACTCTGAGTGGTTTGTGAAGTACCGTGTTAACCTTTATGCAGTTGAAACTGGATTGCCTGAGGCGGATCATCGTTCAGTTTGTAAACGAGGGCCCTATTTTCAATTTGACATTTTCGATGTGCTATCGCTTGTTTGTAGAGAAGACGACGACGAATCATTCATGGTGCTCCGCAAAAATGGAATATGCATCGCGTATAACTTGATAACGGGAACTTCTACAAAGCTTTGTGATTTACCACTGCAAAGAGGAGATTCTATGGAACTGATGCTGAAAGGATGGAGACTTGTTCATCATTTCATTGAGACCCCATTTTGGGTTTGAATTCATGTCTTAATTCAGAATCTTATTGTTTAAGATATTAGTTATGTCCTTAATATGTAACTATGCAAGTTTCATCTATATTTGCTACATTCACCTGGACCTTTAAGCTATGGTATTTATGATGCATCATCCTTTCTTTTGTCCAACTAGCGAGTGATGACTAGTATTCACCTGGACCTTTAAGCTATGGTATTTATGGACCTTTAAGGTTGTTGTCTTTGAGATGGAAAGCGACTACTCAAATTCGTTTGTTAAGTACAACGTCGACCTTGAATCTGTTGCAACTCAATTCCTCGACATTCTTAGTGATCGATCAATATGACTTGTTGGAGGTGCTTTCTCTTGTTCGTAGAGAAAATGAAGAAGAGTCATTCTTGGTGCATGCTAGCTCTATAGAATTGGTGAAGTCATTTTTTGCTAGTAGTGGGATCAATTGTCAGAAGCTATGCAATTTACGGCCGAGTGGAACACAGATAGACGAACTTGGTATAGAACAATGGCGAGCTGTTCATCAGTAATTAAGGATTGGAATTGCAAAGTTGCAAATTTTCCATTATGTGGTTTGAGATTTTATGAGACAACTTGAATAGTTTTTTTTTTTTTTTTGCTTGTGACTACCAAGAAAAGAGAGAAAATGAGCAAAATACCTGAATTAGATTGGAAGTGATGCTTGTAATATTTATTTTGATGTGTTTTCATTAAGGGGTAATTTTAGAAATATGAATGTTTCGTTTAAACAATTTTCATTTTTTCTATGTTTAAAGGTTTTTGTCAACTGACAATTTACGAAGGACTAATACATGAGATTTAATATAATTAAAAGGGTAGGGTGATCTACTTATATTACAAATCTCTTTAAAGAGTTACCACGTTCGTATATAGTTATCAATATATACTATGTCTCTTTTATTTATCGTCATTCTATTCAAGACAGTAGGAACTATGCTCAATCAAACTAAATATATAAAGTTGTAAGATGTATCAGTTCCCAACTATAATGTGTTTAACCCCTTACTAAGACATTTGGTTGTTTCATAGCTTACTTTAACTTCCCATATTTTCAAAAAAAAGGGAATGAAAAGTTATGATTAATATGCTTTCAAAAGGAAAATTAAGATTGTTGATGGTTTGTTTGCAAAAAAAATAGATACCAGTATCACAAACGCAAGAATAATGGAGTCTTAAAGCTATGAAATGAGATGAAATACTTCCATTAACAACATAACCGAAAAAAGTTTTGTCATGTAAAAATAATATTATCAAAACATTTTATAAAGATATTTTGTCGAGTTTCTATGATATAAATGCTTCTTCTTAGTTTTTACTTTACAATTTCTAATTTCAGTCCAACCACACAAAAATTGTTAAATTACACCTTTTAATTTCATGAGTTTTGGTCATTTTTTAGTTCAATTTTCGAGTCATATCTTTTTAGATAGGATTCGAATCGGTTTAGTTAAATTGACTCGAGATAGATTGCAAACAAAGTTAATATAATTAGTTACAAAGAAATTGATATGCACATAATAATTGGAAAAAAAAAATTGTTCTATTTCAATTCAAATGTTATTACATAATTAATTTTTGTAACCAACAGTTGTGAATAAATAGTGAAGTTCAATTTTATTTTCAATACACAAAACTGTGTTTTCATCCAGACCGAATTTTTTTTCGACTTTTATAAAGCAGCTTGTGATTTGCTATCAAAGTGAATAATATAGGCTTGACATATGTCTTAAAGATATATTGTTACTAGCCTTTAACAAATCTTGATGGTAAGGGACAATAAACACCTTTAAGAACAAGATGTGTCAACGTTCTGTTCTATTTTTTTCTTTACAGAACATGTACTTGAAGACTCTCTCCAAACACTATTGACAACTGTAATGGTAAACTTAAGGATATAAACTTCAAATGCGGGGTTGATTGGAATTCAGCTATTCACAGGCCGAGTAATGAGCTGGGCGAATCGCCATTATGGGACGCTAATAAGGAGTGTTTCGGGGTAATGCCAATGCCTTCACTTCATGATAATGCAAAAAAGGAGGAACATTATATACTTTGGGGAATCTGACTGTCATTTGCATCTTATTGACTTTGATAATCATAGTTCATTATCAAGATCAAAATTCCCTGAAATAATGCTGCCATATCACGGAGTTTATTCCAAAGCAGCATTCGACTTCTATGTGCTTTCTCTTGTTCGCAGAGAGTTTGGAGCGAGGTCCATCTTGGTGTTGTACCTACCTGGTACGTTCATCTGTAACACATGGGTTAAAACCAAGGGCCAGGTATTAATGTTCATCAATACATTGAGAATCCATTTTGGGATGTCTTGTAAATGTGTCATTTTTTCGATAATTCAAGTATTGTTGCAAAGATTTCTCTCGGTAACAGTTAAGAGTTGGTTGTATGTGTTACGTGAATTTAATTATCATTAGTTTGAATTCATTATTTATTATATGAGCCTTTCGCTCACTTACATGAAAAAAAATTATAATGCAGTCATCATACATGAAAAATATAAGACCTGGACGACCTTGTCCTTCTAAAAATGTCATGAACATTTAACTAGTAGTCCCTGCATCTCTACAATAGAAGAAAGTAATTAACCTTTTGTGAAGCTACAAGGCATCGATTATACGATGAAATCATTCCCAGATAGGGGAATGAAATGAATGAGGAAATGACAGTTTTACAAGGCTAAAGTATGAACTTAAAAACTAATACTTGCAGGTATACATAATATTACCTATGACTTCAGTACCATGTGGCCGGAATCATCTGTATCAAAAAGCCGCCCAGCTAATTCACTCCAGCTTTCTCGCAGCTGCTTGGATGCTAGCATAGATGTTTCCCCAAGGGATCTGTCAGAATCCTTGCCTTTCTCGCTTTCTAGGAAAGTTCCATATTCAGAAGGCGAGTAAGCTTGTGGAACATCTAATGCAGCAGCTCTTCGTAATGCCTCCCTGTGCTCCTCACTATGTTCTTTTGCTAGAGATAAACTCCTCTCCATCCTTTGTTTTGCCGGAATATCCATAATCCGATCTTTTTCCAACATCAACTGCAATAAGATGGTAATTTTGTTTGTCTCACTGCATGTAACTCTTCAATTTTGCCATGGGTAAAATCAGTTAATTTAGGCATTAATATCATTTGAAACCAACTAGTATCATCGACCATAACCATAAAAACAATGGATCATGAAAACAAATGTGGGAAACTTAATTCAGCCAACTAGTCTTTTTTTCTTCTTCTTTTTTTCTGAAAAAAATATCTATTGCATCTCTGGACCTTTATCTTAATTCACGTAATTAAAATTATTATCCTGACTGGTGGAATGAAAAATCAGCTATAATGTTGTTCTCATGATTTATACACCATTGCTAACAAAAGTTTGAAACTTATTACCAAAATGAAAAGCTCAGAACTCACATCAACTGCCCTTTGGGATTCTCTCTCTATCAAAACGATAGCATGGTCAGACAATATATTGCACGAAAGAGCTATGTGCTCAAACCTCCCATCCACAGGTACCGCTGTCCTCACAACAGGGGGAATTGTCCCACACCTGCACCAGCAATGGAGAACACATCACCTATGACATGAGTTCTTAGAGTATCAAAACGAAAATGAAGTCTCAAACTGAAATACAATTAGAACAAAAGTTCATCTTGTGATTTTTACACCAAATCCAGAAGTTTTCTTCCTTTTGCTGTTTCTAATATAACTGCAGTTGGACATTAAAGCCACAAGTCCGAAGAATGACCAAATTAGATAGTTTGATCCATCTGCTGCATACAATTAACCAAGATTATTTCAACAGCTTAAGGATGGGTTGGCATAGAATCAGTCAATAGTACACCCTAATGTCAGTGTTGCTAATTTGGGAAACTGTAACAATATTACAGAGATCATGGCTCCTGGGATCCATTCGGGGAATAAGATCTGCTTAAATGGCATAACGGAAACACTTATCCTGTCCTTATTTCACTATAGAATCTCAAAAATCTCCCCTCATCAAAAGCCTTCTCTGTTTTGTTTGATTTCACTTGGCTCTCCAAAAGCCTTACTAAGCAACCCCCCTCATTCAATCAATATTAAAACTGAACTTGATATGAGAATAATGATTATATACCTGAAAGGTTTTCTTACGATGATGTGATAGAGGCGACCAGGTGCATATAACCGCCTTGGATCTTTAAGCCTCTTCTCCTCAGAAGTACATGTGTCCTTCAAGCACATTGCGCATAGCAAACACGGGAAGCTGTCCAATGTAAACATGCATTGTTATAACTTGGCTAATAGTTGGGATGCAATCTGGAATTCTGGATCTTGCATTGGCTAAATGTACTACTTATGGTCAAACTAACAAATATGCAAAATGAAAAAAGATCCTTCAATTAAATAACTAGTAGGGGATTGATTTAACATGCCTCTCACGTATATTGGAATAGAAGATATATCTTTGTAAGATATTTTATTAAATAATAATAATAATAATTGGTTTTTGGGTTTTGATTATGTTTATTTTATGGTTTAAAATTAACATATATGTTTCTTTTATTTTATTTTATTAATATGTTTATTTGATTAGATTTGATAAGAAAATTAATTTAGTAAATCAATTATGCTCAAAATAACTTAATTTGCAAAAATTAATTAGGATAAAAATAGTTTAGCTTAATTTTGTGCAAATAAAACTATGTTTTAAGATTTTAGATATTGAAAAAATGAGTTCATTATTTTATACACACACACACACACACACACATATATCTATGGAAAACCGAGCCCCAAACTAGTCTAAGTTTCTGGTTTTAATCCTTTCATTTGTTACTGTGGGAACCAAACCGAACTGGTTAATGACAATAAATACCAAACCAGAACCGAAACTGATGTAGAACAAGTAGGCAGCTGTTAATCAGTAACAAATAAGGGCTCTGAAACCTACGATTTAGCTCTGCGCGTAAATTACTAGGGATTTAGGATTTCAACTATACGTCTATTAATCTAAAAAAAACAATTATCTTTGCGATAAATTATGCCAAAATAATTCTCAATTCAATAATATGTAATCTGAAAGTACACCAGTTTTTAAATAGGATACAAATCCTAATTCAATTAGGGCACAAACTCTAATTCTCAAAAATATTTAAAGGCAAAAATACCCTAACTAATTAAAACAAAATACCAACTATCTCCTAAAATTAAAATAATTCCATAATGAAATAAATACATTAATTCCACAAATAAATTAAAACGTGAACGTGATTCCCATCAAAACCGGTTCTGCCAGAAACCAGCCCCAATTGCATCACTTTCATCCAATTTGTAACAAGTTTCAATCCGGTCCGTGCAGATTCTTCATCAAATTTGAGCCCTTGTTAACAGACTTTTACTTATCAAAAAACAATCGAGCCATAAAAGAGTAAAAGACAAATTAATAAGATTTTATATATTTAGAATGACGACATTTTAAACCAAAATACCCATGCATTGTATCAGAACCGTCAGTTCAATTTTTAGAAGAAATTATAAAAGGCTGCTCTGTAGCACTGCAGTACTGGCTAAAGAATCCAATAAGTATTGTATAAGTGTAGACCCCCGATTTGTTGGAAATATCTATATTAATAAGCCTAAAGACGAGCAAATAAAGTCTGTGAAAAAGGTAGCAAAGTAGAAAACTTGACAACTGAAAAGCAAGACTTTACTTATGCCCTAAAATAGTTTGATCAACTGTTAACGTATTTTAGATAAATATTCCTGTTTCATTAGATAGTTGACAATTTAGAAAACACTGAACACATTGAAAATTTACTAAAAGCTGACCAAGACTAGCAATCTTTTACCAAAAAAGAGACTTGAGAAGTACTTCGGAAGCCGTCGTAGTTCGAGGTAAGAAATCATCCTGGTTTATTAAATAAAAGGTGTTAGAATGTAAAAAAATAATTACTAGGTAGATTGAAGGAGAAATGATGGAAAAACAACTAACTCAAAAATTACGAATTTTGATATAGTTCTTTTACAGTATGACCACGTTCTATGCAAAAAGAATTTTGTACATTCTTGGAAGGCAAGAAGTCAACAGCGTGATGGAATATGTTTTCCGACTGAAAATGTAACCAACCCTCAATACAAGAGGTTTAGTAATCAATAGAATCTTTTAAGTGGGATTGTAATGTTACGACACACCACACAATGCAATGAAATCTAGAACAGAAACAGAGAAACAAAAAGAAATACATGGTTCGGCATTTGACCTAATTCCACAGGAAAAAGACTTGTACAAAATACTGAAAAATAAGTACAACGAATGTGAAGAGAAACACTCTGAAGCCCTAATTCCCAATTGCACCCCATTCTCTGTCTCACAGTCTTATTTTAATCTCAAGCAATACAGCACACACTCACACACACTTGTGCGTGTGTGTGTGATGGTGGAACCAGCAGCTGCTATCCTTGGGTGTGCACTAGATAAAACACACAAAAATAACTTACAAAGGTGTCCCGTAGTAACCATGTGTAGGTGGCCCCAAAAAGATCATTGTTTTGTGGGGTATTGAACCTATGACTTACACCTTGAGCCCAAAGAGATCATTGTTTTGTGGGGTACTGAACCTATGACTTCCGCCTTGAGCCCAAAGAGACAATTGTTTCGTAGGGTATTGAACCCATGACTTATGCCTTGAAAGATGCTTATCACTTGTATGACTAACACTTGAGCTAACAACCTCTTACGATTAATACAACATACTTCCAATTTTCTTCCCTTCAAGTTGCCAAAATTTTACTTCCGCCCGAGTCATTAATTTAACATATCTTAGGTCCAAAGCGCAAACAACACTCGTAAACCAGCATCTGGTATGTCACTTAGTGTTGGTAAGTAGCATGTATGCAAAATGTATTCATACATATCCAAGTTGAGAAATGCCACAAGATTATTATGCAGTTACAATGCATTTTAAGGCATGCGTGCCACGATCTCTTCATTCAAAAATACCATTGCGAATCAGTTTGTATGATTTTAAATTCAAGCTTGTACTTAAAAGGTTATTTCCCCCTTCAGAAGGATATTGATTATTATAGCTAAATGCAAAACACACACAAGAGGAATCCCTTGCCATGAAGTTTGTAATGTCTTGATAACACAGTTGATCATTGGACACACAGAGTAAGAATGGTACGAAGACAAAGGCCAGAACACATAATTGAATATAATGATTTTACCTGAAGGACAACAGAATTGATCACATCTGCATATCTCACCGCTAAGTTTAGTGACATACACCTAGCAGGTGCAAATGCAAAGCATCTTATCCTTTTCCTCTCAATGTTCCCAAACTTCTCCAGATTCTTGATCACTAAAATTGTCAGCAATGTCACAGCTCCAGCCCCTAGGGAATGCCCGGCAAATGTCAAGGAGTAGTTTGGATGCTTTACAACTAGTTCTCCCAAAATCTCAAACTCTGCAGTGAAAACCCACTGGGCTGCCCTCAGTAGCCCATTATGAACATACCCGCCATCAAAATATGTCTGCCCCAGTTTGTTATCAAGTAGAACCAAGTAATCACTTTCTTTTGCCAAATGTAGTCCCCTAATGGCTAGGACTATGTCTGCCCTTTCGTGATCAAGGTAGATCATATACGGCGATACCCGTCCTTCTGTTTCATCATAGTCTTTCTTTAAAATTACCCAATCTGGATTCATTCCATACCCTCCAGGAGGAGCCCAAATCGGGTTTCTGAGATCATCTTCATAAACTGCTAGGATAAAGCGGCAGATGCGTGGAACAGGCTCGAATTCAGTAGCCGTGGCAAGACCCCAGTTCTCACTCTCACGGCCAGCAGTGTAAAGGCATTTTTTCCACACCCAACGAGCACAGGCCAAACAGTATACACATTCAAGAATAGGAAGGCCACAGAGAGCTGACATTGATGCCTAAAAGATAATCATGTTAGCTGACAATAAGGATGACAAGTTATACAATAACAAGTAAAGAGAGACACAAATGGGTAGTTGAAGTTCCAAGGAAAAGAGAGATCAATCTGACTCTTCAAAACGGAGGAAATATAACAATTGGGTTTTTTGAGAAAACCCAAAAGAGAATCAAGTTACAGCTGATTATTAAATCAATTAAGTTTTGCAATACTCTATGATTATCTAAAGGCTGAAATTTGAAAGAGAGAACCCCAGGTATTCAGATAGTACAACAGCTCCAGATGGGTGATTTACAATCATTAGAAATTGGGGTTAACTAATTTTTGACGATTAGTCAGATTAATATGCATAATTTGAGTACACCCAACTTAGGATTTCAAGTAGCACTTTTGGGGTTTGAATTCTCATAAAAAAATTATAACTTGAGCAAACCCAAAAGAGGGCTTGATCTAAATTTACTGGGAATCAAAACAACAGAATCATCGACCAGAAGTTGAACAAGTAGACATCATCGCAAGGCAGCAAGAATAGGGTAAAAGTTTTCGAAGAAAAGCATGTGTGAAGTATATACAGACCCCATTTTTATGGGTTAAACGCGTGATAAAATAAGATTAAAAATGTGAAGAAGACAATCGCAATGTAAGTACTATAGCTGCCGGTCTGGAATAGCAAGTCAATAATACCCATGTTTTCTTCTGGGGCCCTCTTTCCCGGAATCTACTCAATGAAATGCCTTTGATTCCCCCAACCCCAAGCAAGGGCTGAGATGTAGTTATATTTGTATACTAGTTTGTAATTTGTGTTTTTAATATTATTAAAGGTAAAATTTATTTTAAATTTTAAATAATTTTAACTTTTATTAATTGAACGAAATAATTAAAAATAATTGTGTTTTATTATATAGAATACATCTACGGCAATTGGGAAGATAAAGAAGACTATTTGGAAGACGAGAAACATGATCATGTCCACGTCTCTTATTTATTAATTGATACTCTCTATGGTTGAGTTGAATAGAATATTTTTCTTTTTCTTTTTTAAATATATTCATTTAAAATTTAAAGTTATAATTGATAAAATTAAATAATTAATATCTAAATAGTTAATATATTTTAACAATTAGATTATTTTGGTGAAATAGTATTTGAATTTAAAAAATTGTTTGATAATTAAAGAGTGAGTTGTCTCTTAATAACACTATTTTACTATTTCAAAAGGTAAAATTTTATTTAATAATTTTAAATATTTAATTTAATAAAAATAAGTGAATAATATTGTTAAATATATTTATATAAAAAAATTATCAGTTTTTTTTTTATTAAGAGACATCTCTTAATAATTCTCTTAGGTTAAGAGATGTACTGTTAAGATGCAATCAAATACCACATTTGACTTAATTTTATGTCTTATTGATTAAGAGGCATTAAGAGACACGTAATTTTAAGAAACAACTTTTGCCTCTTACAGATTCAGACGTGAGTTCATTAAGAGACAAATAAAATTTTAACAAATAACTTTGGCCTTCTACCGATTGTGACGTGAGTTCATTAAGAGGTATTAAAACTTAAATAAACACAATATTACATTATTTCTGAGCTTGTGACGTGAAAGAAAATAATGAAAATTTTAATTTATAATGAAAAAATAATAATAAGTTTTTTTTATATTGTTATTGAGTTTATAAACAAAAAATATAAGTTTTACATGTAAGTTATTAACTTATTTTTAAATTAGTTTTCTTATATTTTAAATTATAAGGTATAATAGAGATTATAAAATATAATATAATTTTTTATTATTTAATTTTTTATTCAAATTCGTTTATTTTTGACAGAAAAATAACCAAAAGTTTCGTTTATTTTTTCTCTATTTATTAAGAAACTCAGTATCAAATGAATTGGACAGAAAATTTCACCATCCATTTTATAACTTAATAACTGACTGATCTAGAGAAAGGGATCGAAAGGGATAAAAAAAGACATCAGAAAAAACTTGCATTCATTACGTAGAGCAACTAATCTATCACATTTGGTTCTATATAAGGTGACCGGGAGACAAAAGAAGGCAAATTAAATATTTTTTCCCTCCTTATTTGAATAAATTAAAGAAGTGGATTTAAGAAATAAATTTATAAATTATTTAAAAATAAGTTTAAAGAAAATATATAATATTCAAATATATTTAAATGTGTATTTTTTTTTTAATAAAAAAAACTACTTCGCAATTGAAGGATAATATATAACACCAAAGACCCTAGTATAATACATTGAGATACTGATCACACAACTTCATAATAACATTAAAATTTGTAAATATAGAAAGAAATGTTCATATTAGCGTCCCCAGTTGAAACACTTTGTATCTGTGTCAACTAAAGGTTTGTTAGGTCATTAATATTTATAACGTTCGTGACGGTAGTATTTGATATATTTTGACTCTTAAATATATTCTTAAGTATTATTTTTTATGCTTTATAATTAAGCAGTATTGTAGTGTATTTGAATCTCAAATATTATATTTATAAGTTAAATAAATTGTATTTAAAATAAATTATTTACAAATAAATATAATTTTAAGTGTATTTTTTTTTTATCAATATAAGAATAATAATATTGAGATTGTGTAAATAGTCAAATGATAAAGAGAATTACCCGTTTGATCGGTTCAAAATTATCGATCGTCACTTAATTTACTGATATAACTTATTTTTATCAATATAGAGGTTAATGGCAGAATGATAAAGGCAGTAAGTTATTCCTTCTTCTAATGCTAGAATAAATTATCATAATTTTTTTTTTTTTGAATTGTTTAAAAGCAAGGGTGGAAATATTAGTATTTCCTCATTAATTTTATAAATAATTTTTATTCATATTGCCATTCGTATTTACTCCTTAAACTAATTATGTGGTACACAAATTTGTTTTGGTAAATGCACAATATCGTTAATTTTTTACCACACTAATAAATTAACGGATATTACCAATAAATTAAAGTAAATCCAGTTCACGGAAAAATTCTTGGTTAAATTTATTAATAAACCACTCGAAAATGAAGATAAAAAATAAAATAAAATAAATATTTGATATATCATATATGGGATAAATAGTTCAAAGTGACCAAATTACCCCCAACATATTTCATTATTATTCCAGCTCCAAGCCTTTCCCTCGTATATAAATACCATACAATCCCAAAACCCTAATTTGTCTACCTACGGCATCGCCTTACCTTCCTGGTACATCTCGAACCCTAATTGTGTTACTTCGTTCAATCAATTTTTGCTAAATACAACCTTTTTCTCTTTTGATTTATCTTTCATTACAGATTCTACTGAGGATTTTTCTGCAAATCGGTCATTGGAGTTGATCGGTAAGTAACTACCAATGTTTTCAAGTTTTTTTGCTTTATTCAACGATTTTTGTAGATCGATCTAATGTGATATTCATATAATTAATCGTCTTTTATAGTAGTTATTTTCCATTGAACTATTTTTTTAAAGTTCAAATGACTCAAGACATATCCAGCATTCTTCTCTAGAGGATTAGTTTTTATTTACTTCGCATAATACCAGCAGCTGTATTTCTGGTCTGTGTAAACGTAAGCTTTTGAAAGTTAAACCGGGCAATTTACAAAAATATAAGAAAAATGAAAGGGCAATTGAATTTATTTTAGAATTTTTGCTGTGTTGTTTGGGCAATTTACAAAGAGAAAAAGAAGAAAGAAGCGCAATTTGAATGGTCATTGTTGGTTCTGATTTCTAATGAGAGGTTTGAATATTCATATTTCTCTATGAATACTGTGTTGAAGTTTTGTCCTTTATTAGTGTATTGATAGTTTGAGAATTTATAATGAAATTGGGGGTTCTGTCCTTTATTATTGTATTGATAGTTTGAGAATTTATAATGAAATTGGGGGCGCAATATTTGCAAACCCCAAAGACAAGTCATCTAGTATGCAATAATTGCAAACCCCAAAGACAAATCATCATAGATCAAGCTCTACTTTACATCATACTTTACATTACATCATCTGAGCCTTGTTCCCTCATCATTGGGGTGGAGGCTACTTGTTAAAGAAAGTGTCTGTCATATTATGCGGTGATGCAGAGTCTCTGCTATTACCCCTTGGTACTGGCAATCAAAAAAATTCTCTTATGTGTGTGTGTATATATATATATATATCATGTATTTAATTATGTCGTTGCATTTTTATCTCAAATTTAAAAATTTGCAATCATCTTCTTCTGAAGCTCTAAAATTTGCAATTGTATTAATTTTGTTCTAATATAGCCAACGCATATGCATATACTTGGAGTGTTGTTGTGTTGGTGCAAAACTAGTTGGTGGTAATCTTAATATTTACTGATTTCTGTTTTATTTGTTTCATATACTCTTTAATGTGTATCAGCTCTTCAAAATTCTCTATTTGAATTCACGCGGACAAATCTTTCGAATATCATCTTGTTAACACATGCTTTAAGATAGTCTTTTTTTCTGCTTCTGGGCTTTTTTGGGTTGGATTACCCGATTTTATTTTGTACAATCTTTGAGTATGTGGATGTTCTGGAATTTGATGTCAGTTGATGTATATACTGTTTTGGCCGTTGTATCAGGTGATGGCTCCAAAGCAACCAAATAGTGGACTCTTTGTGGGTCTGAACAGAGGACATATTGTAACCAAGAAGGAATTAGCTCCACGACCTTCTGATAGAAAAGGAGTAAGTTTTATTTCCATGGTTTATATTCTTAATAATTTTTATCTAATTATGGATTGTAGCTTGCATTTCTCTCATGTTGCTATGCAGCCGCATAAGCACCGTCTTCTTTAAATATGGGTTTAAGCTGAAATTTTATACTTATATGTGATGTTTATGGTATACTACTAGTGGTATGTTATATTAACATGCGTGTTTTATTTTGTAAATCATTTAGAAAACCAGCAAGAGAACCCATTTTGTGAGAAACCTCATCAGGGAAGTTGCTGGTTTTGCTCCCTATGAGAAGCGAATTACTGAGCTTCTTAAGGTTGGAAAAGATAAGCGGGCACTGAAAGTGGCCAAGAGAAAGTTGGGCACTCACAAGAGGGCAAAGAAGAAGCGAGAGGAGATGTCCAATGTTCTCCGCAAG
This sequence comes from Hedera helix, assembly GCA_947179155.2. NCBI lineage: Eukaryota > Viridiplantae > Streptophyta > Magnoliopsida > Apiales > Araliaceae > Hedera > Hedera helix. The sequence continues at coordinate 41,793,050 of OX359284.1, read as the reverse complement.
ATGAGGTAATCAAGAGTTCTACCAGTTTTGTTGTAGTATTCTGTATTGTTTTTGTCTGAATAGTGTCTTATATTATCATGGCTCTCATTCTTAACAGAGCTGGCGGTGGTGCTGAGAAGAAAAAGTGAATTTTTATGTGGAGCTGTTTTGACAAGAGAGTAGTAGTTTAAAAGTTGATTTAGTTTGCATCTCTTGTTGAGAGATCATCCATCAAATTTCCTAGTTTGAGACAACGTATTATTTTCATCTATAATTTAGAAATTGCAACATTCCTATTGTTTGTGTATGACTTTGTTACTCTAAAAGATATCAAAATCGTTTGGCGTCTGTTTTGTGGTATTTCCTTCTGAAGTAATGAAATGGTTGTTGTGAAGAGTCCTGAAATGGAGGAACTTGAATGATTCAGATTGACACCTGGATCTGATTCAAGTTGTAAGGATCAATTTCAAATTTGAGTTGTCATTCTTTTTGCTTTCATGTTACGTTTGGAATGGAGAAATGGGATTGGAGAAATGAAAGTATCCAAACATATCATTAATTTCATTTCTTCTATCCAAACATATCATTAATGTTTCGCATCAATGCTTATTAGGGATCTTCTAGTTTAATAAAGCTCAATACTATATAGACAACACTTGAAATTTCATTTGGCCATGAATGTGAAAATATGCTGATTCGATAAAACTTTCAGAATTTTTTCCATGGAACTTTTATAAAGTCGAGGCTAATGATTTATGGCTTACGTGATCGTTTTAATTACCCGGTAAAGTGAGTTATCATTTTTACGAATTGCGTTTGTTATATTAGTAATTTTTATTTTATATTTCTGATAATCAAATAATTGGTAGTGTCAAAAATTTTGTTAATCAGATAACCAAAAAAGAGGTAGTAATGTGATATTACCATAGTGTTTTATCTTGAATTTTTTATTTAAACAAAATAGTCTATATTTAATAATTGATAAATAAATATCTTTATTAGTCACATAATTTATATTTAGTTTTTAGTTTTTTTGTTTGTCAACAAATTTAGTTTAACTAAAATAATTCATTGTCTATACAAAAGATGTTGTGTTGTTAGTTATTTATTATTATAAGTTTAATTTATTATTAACTATATACTTAAAATTTTTGTGTTTAATAATTGAATAAATCATGAATTGTTATTTTATAAATATATTAAATTTTTTAATATTATTTACTAAGTAATATATAATTAATTCGTTTAATAGTATTTTGATGAATGTTGATTACCTTTGACAATAATCATGCAAGTGAATCATTCAACTAAAATTAGTACAAAAATATTTTAATAAAATATTAATATTAAAAAAAATTGAATTCATATCAAATACTTGTAGTAATAATTATCGGTAATCACATATTATCTATCAAATAGAAATGAGAACATTTTTTATTATCAATAATTAGATACTCAATTATTTGTGTTTTAAGTATTCGGCGTGTAATAAGACTACATACACAATATCTAATTATAAAATTATTTTTTGTGATGGATGTTTGTGTACTTATACTTATTCGTATAATAAACACACCTGCATGTTTCTCTCTTATTATTGAATTTTTTTTTATTAAATGATACTGAGATATCTGTCACATGATACTTTATATTATTTATATATTATTATTTTAATACTTAAAATAAAATAACTTAATTTAAATACTAAAATAATAACACACATAAATAATATAAAATATTATATAACAAGTAGCTCGTGATTACCAAATAATTAGTTCCTATTATTACAAATGGTAAAGTTGTTAAAAATTGTAGCATATTTTGCTAACTGGAGCTGCTGTCATGATGGCACTCATGAGTTTATTAGAGTGGATACATGCCATGCATTGTATCTTTACGTCAAAAAGAGCGTGCGTTATTTTATATTCATCTTTTGTGTTATAATTTTTTTTTTGTCAATTCTCCGACGTTCGTTGACTTAAATATCGTCGTCTATTGGCTGAACACACAGTAATCCCATGCACCTGCACGCACCAAATGCTGTCTCCTCAATCTTCTCACCTCTGTATGATTGACAAAAAGTGCTCCTGCAGTCTTGCTCAATAGTTTTCAGATGCGTACGGTTAAAACTTCAGCTCAATTAATTCAGAAATTAAACAAAATTAGCTCAAATATGAATTCCGAAACAGGTGATTTTTTAGAAAATAAAAGCTTTTAATTACTTTTCTTTTCTGTATTTTATTTATGATTATATCAACACATATATCTAATTCTCTCTCCTCTGTGTGAATATATTGATCGGCAGTGATCGAGTTTTTAGGTGGCGTGCCATTGCTTCAGCGACTCCCCAGATCGTCTCTCTTCAAAATCGCCGAACTTGTTATTGTTAAGAATTTTGGTACAAATCCGATTTCTCATTTTTTTTTATAAATTTTTTACTGTGTTTTTGGAGTTATTGAATGATTTTCAGCTTGTTCCGTGTTTTAATCTATCATTAGATCAATTATTTGAATTTTATTCATTATTTGTTAATCTGCTGCTATGAATGTAATTGAATATTTGAATCATACTGCCTCCCTTCAGTCCCTTGGAAACGGACTCTGATTTTGGGACTGAGGGAGTATTATGATATATTCTCAACTTTGTCCCAATATCGAGGCTCTGCTTGTTTCTAAGAAACGGTTTTTAAGGAAAATGACTTGTGTAATTGTTTTTTAGAAAATGACTTGTGTCGTTGTCTCGTTGAAGTGTACAAGTCATTTTTTCTGGAAAACTAACTTGTGCATTGATGATTGACCTGCAAAACAATTTTAATTGACCAATTTTTACTGTTATTCCAATAATCTGATATGCCTTGAGACAAAGGGCTCCGAGAGTCTTTTCTTTTTTGGATGTCATATACTAAAGTATCACTCTTTCAAAGTGAAGCTGAACCATATGACTGTGTCAAATTTACCATCTATATTTGCACATTCTATGCGGTGATAGTATTTTACATCTTGAGATGATAATTGGCTTTTTATTGGTAAAACTCGTTTGTTGGGATGCTTAGAGCTGTCAATTTGCTTAGTGTTTAATTTATGCTTCAGCCAATACATTATTTCTTTTTATGTGTATGTACTGTGCGCTTTTTTCTTGAATTATATTCTCCTAAGATGCATATCGTCATGAATGTCTATATGTTACATGTGTTTGATTTTGAGTAAAATGCTTATAACTATGTTGGTGGAATGTGCTTTTAAAAGATCATGGAGAGTATATTCTTCAAGAAGGGGATGCTAATGTTGGAACCTACTTCATATGGGAAGGGGAAGTAAGTTGGCTTTGATTATGAAAATTGATGGATTGATGACACATGGCTCTTATATTATAATCTGTTTGTAAATACCATTTCCATAATTACACAGGCAGAAGTCTCCTCAGTCCAAGATGAGAATGAAGGTCGCACTGAGTTTCAGTTGAAACGATATGATTATTTTGGTCGAGGTGAGAAGCTAATCATTATTGATAATTGCATACTTTCTAGTGCACGAATTTTCTAATCATCATTATAATTGTTTGTTTTATGATTAAAAAACAGTGGCGGATGCACAATAGGGCAAGGGGAGCAAGTGCCCCCTCTTGATTTTGTAGTGATATATATATATATATATATATATATATATATATATATATAAGAATAAGACTATCCTTACACCAAATTTCATTTGTTAATTCACGGATAGAACGGTAAAAATAACTCTCGTCCGCAGTTTAATATGGGGATTCCGCAGTTTAATTATGCAAGCGGGAAAATTGTCCAAAATATCCTTTACTGTCTGTAGAATTAAATTGCGGACGCTAGGTATAAGAAAACAATTTTCCAAGCTCCACATTATTAAACTGTGAATGACAATTTCAATTTTTATTTTTTTAAAGTTTCGGGCTTCGCAGTATTAAACTGCGGATGACCATGAAGGGCAACAATGAAGCTGAGAAACAAAATAAGAGTCTCATGGCTTCTCAATCTGGTATGAAGAGAGGGAGGAAACAAAAGGTTGAAGCTTCTGTATCTCCTAGGACCATAGAGAAAAAGACTACAAATGTTGAAACTACTGATGTTTTGGGTGAAGAATCTGATGAAATCCCTCTGTCTAGGGAACTAAAGAAGAGAAAACTTTCTAGTCTTAAAAATGGTGAAGATGGGGTTGAAGTAGAGACTAAAAAGTCCTTAGCACCAAGGGAAAGGAAGAAGAGCAGGTACTTGTCCCTTCCCTATACAAATCCTATCTTGTAGATGAAAATTTCAAGCTTTAAGAGAGGCTCTGGAACTGAGTTTGAGGAAGTAACAAGCTTGCTCGATTCAGGGATTGAATGACCAAAGTTGTTGGCCAACTAATTGGGTCTCAGATTCACAGTAAAGAACCTGGCAGCGGGCAATTTCCGCATTTAGAAATTCATTCTTTGTGAACCCATTAAACTATGCAGTAGAAGAAGAATGTCAAATTGGTAGTAGGAAGAGGATTTTACAATCATGGTCATCCGCAGTTTAATACTGGGGAGCCTGGGAAACTGTTTTCTCATACCTAGCGTCCTCAATTTAATTCTGCGGACGGAGGGGGTATTTTGGACAATTTTTCTGCCCGCAAAATTAAATTGCAGAATCCCCCGTATTAAACTGTGAATGGGCGTTATCCTTACCGTTCTATCCGCGGATAGACGACTGAGATCTGTTGTAAGGATAAACTTATTTTTACAACGTTGCAAATGGATTAGTCCTCATATATATATATATTTGAAATATATATTTGGTGAATTTTATTATTCTCTTTGTTTCACAATAATAGTCTCATTCGTCATTTTTTCTGTTCCATAAAAAGATTTCTTTTTTTATTAATAGTAGTATAAAACGGCACAATATCATCAAATGTGTAATTATAATTTCATTACATGTCACTACTATTAAACTAACAACTCATTATATTTAATGATACATATGAAATAAAAATACATCATCACTATTTGCATATATTTCAATAAGATTCTTTTTGTGTAACAAAGAGAGTAACAATATTATTTTTATTTAATTATAAGGGTACCCCCATTTGATGAAATTCATCCAAAAAAAATTAAAAACTAAATCATGTGTAGATGAATGATCCATGTGAGCATTGGAACGTCTTGCTTAGTATCTTGGATATACTCTTCAGTCTTCCCTGGTGGGTACTTGAGAAACCTAAGTTTGGTATTCTCTATATATGTCAAACATTTTATTATTTGCGGCATTTGTTATTTACATCCCAAATTGACATTTGTATTAGATGTACTGGTTTATAAGCATGTTGGTACCCAATCTATATGCTCTATGTTTGTGTACGTCTTAAGAAAACAATTGCAGTCCATGAGTGCAAGCAACATATTTAACACAGCGCAGAATTTCTTTTGTATGTGGCGAGACAATATGAATCACATAGTATCTTAACCTCTCCTTATTGGCTTATTCAACATACACAAGAAACACAACACTATGTGGTTGTCTATCTTACAAAGCCTCTTGCACATAAAAGTCTTGAAAACTCGAGGCCTCTTATCAATTTCTTGAAAAGTCTAGTCCAATAACTACAAGCCCACAACAATATGTTTATCTTGTGTGACTTGTCTATTGACATGCAACAGGTGCTTAAAATTTTATGATTGCAAATTCAATGTTTCCATGGGAGATATTTTATGGTCCATATAATTAATAAGCAAAACTATATCTCAAATGATAATGCTGAAAAATCATTTCTAAAAGAGTAACATAAACCTGTTTTTCAGGTATGGAAGCATCTGCCCAGCATGCAGATGTAATTGCATTGACTAAGGTAGTTAAGGGTCTCCTAATTCTTGACTGCCTACAGCTTAAACTTTTAATATGCGCCTATAAATGGAGGATATAGTGAGCTTATAATGCTTTGTCTGTGGTGACAGCTGACCTGCTTAGTGCTGCCTCCTGAGCATTCTAATTTACTGCAACCAAGATCAATCTGGAGTGCGGATAACACATCTGCAGCATGCTCACTTGTGGAGCAAATATTGCACTTGGAACCTCTAGATGTATTTACCTATATATTCTGGTCTTTAAGCTTTCATCATATAGCATGGACTTGTCTTCTATTGTTTTCCTTGTTACACAAAATATATGAGTGATTGCTTATTGTGACAGTTTCAAGCATATGTTTTCGCTCGCCTATATGTTCTAACTTTGGAGTTTATGCTTCCATCATATTGCATGTACCCTTCTTCTATTGTTTCCTTTGTTGCAGAGAATATTTGGACATTGGTTACTCTGGTTGCTTATTTTGACCTAAATGTTTTGCATCAATCTAGGAACAAAATCAATGATGTTATATGTAGAGATATGAATGATATGGACTGATTAATTTGTTTCTTTCATTTCAGTTGCATTCTCCAGGCCTACTTGTATTTTTAGTTATACTTCATTAATTTACTTGATGGTCTTATGTAAAATATTTTTAGGTTGTAAATGATGTCGTGTCTCCAAGTAATTTTTAGTTGATTGAGGAAAGGACTCAATAAGTTGTTGTTTGCTATAATGATATTTCTCATAATATTTGATATGACCTTGCAGGATCTTGCAAATAAAATACTTAGCCTTAGAACCCCGCATAGCATCCTCCACTTTGTCTTCCATTAGTTAGAAGTGTTTCAGTGTCATGCTTCTGATAACTCATCAGACATTTGATTAGATATTGGGTTAAACTATACTCGATTTTATGTTAGGATTTGTATATGTAACTTGCATAGATCTGAGACAAGACTATACCCGTGCGCGCGTACACACACACACACACTCATACATACATGTGTATAATGTAATGTACATAATATAATATAATATAATATAATATAATATAATATAATATAATGTAATGTAATGTAATGTAATGTAATGTATGTTGGGATGTGGTTATTTGGTCCCTGGTATGGATCAACCCACTTTATTTTATTGGATTGGGGCATGACCTGGTCAATTCACTTCTACGCAGATTTGGGAGAGTCAGAGTTCTTTTCATAGTGGTATTGTGCTTCCGTATTTGGGGGAGATGAGAAAGTTTAATTTGGAAGGGAATCTATCAATCATTAATTGATAAGTTATAAGGGGATTTGGAAAGAGACTTCTATTCCTAATTGTTTTTGGATGGTTACACACTTGTATATATACGGTGCTACATAGAGGGTTGGACTACACTATTTTTTACTCACATAACCATATTTTCCAGCACATAGGCTCTTCATTATTCTTAGAAAAATCTGTAAACACAACTATTATACTAGTGAATTCTTCTCTCTCTCCGTGGTTTTTTCTCAATTGGGTTTCCAAGTAAAATCTCTCGTGTTCTTGCATTAATTTCTTCCGATTTATTTGTGTTTGACGTCTATTTTTATTCGTTGTTTTGTGATTTAAACGGGTGGTACAAAATTTGGCGTTAACAATGTATATTTCCAATACAGTGTATAATTTTGAATTGTGTACAATGCATACTAAGTGCAGTAACTGAAACCTTTTTACAACTACTGATTATATCCTATAAATGTTTCCTTGTTAAAAATGTGCTTACCGATCCGTTGGGTGGATATGATTGGAAAGGGCTTGTGCATTTGTGTGTTTGTGTTTTTTAATCTTTTCTTTCTCTCGTTTCCATTATGTGTTGAAATTTTCATGCAAAGTTATGTGCTCTTTAATCACTGTATCTTTATTTCTCAGCACATACTTTTTGACTTCCTAGTATGCATATTGGTGTATTCATAATTACTTTGTCTAATGTCTTCCAACTGTTTCTTCTATTCTTTGTTGAATCATTTCATCATTGAAGTGACTATTAGTGGATAACTGACTTTTTGAATGGAGATGTTGTACCAAGTATTGCTAATTTTCTTGACGCTTTGCTCAAATTCTATATTTCACTTGGAGCTTCTTATTGTTTGTATATTATGTATTTTTGATAGAGATAAATGAAATTATTTTGCTTCTAAAATTTCTAAAGCCTGACATGCATGAAAGACTTAATGATCATTGTGTTGTTATTTTTTTTGACTAAGCTACATTTATCTATTAATTAGGCTCAGAAGTTATTGCAGCAAATATATATTTTAATTCTGATTTATATATGTATTTTCTGATTTTGTTCCACAACTCAGGTTTATTAACAAGTTCAAAATGGTCACAGGCAATGTGTAAAAGGAATTGAAATGCATTTATTTAGGTTTTTACTCAATAATAATGGGGTTCATACTCGATTCTTATATTTATTTTCCTAGGTTTACTTGTTGTGTCCATCTAAATAATTCTCCTTATGAATTTGTGGTAAGAGGTTTTTACTTTGTTGTAATGGCTTGATTTCTCAGTAAAAAATTTATTTGCTGAATTTCCTACAAATAATGGAACTACTCATTTGGTATGCTTGCTGAAAAATTGCATATATGTTTATATAGGGGTTTATTGCTTATACTTCTTGTTTGCTTGAAGGTGAACATATTCCAGGGAATCACCTTGCCGGATGCTCCAAAATTTGGTAAAGTTTTTGGAGGACAGTTCATTGGACAGGCATGATTTAGCTCAATTTATTTCTTAATCTTTTACTGCTGGCAGTTTTTACGAAGAAAAATATGGTGTTAAATATGTGACATGCAGTTAAAGTTTATACTGTAGAAACAATAGTTCCCTTTAGTTGCATGCACGAGGACATACTCGACAACCCAATATGTAGAGGCTAGAGAGTTTTAAATTCAAACTAGAAAGGAAAATGCTGTACAATCAATGATAAATTTTTAGATATTACTAATTGAATATTTTTTTCTGGAATTTTCAGTACACTTAATAATTGATATTTGTAATGTTAACTTTTTCATAATTTTATGCTTTTCATAGACTGTAATGGTCAACTTACTGATTTTCTTTAAGCATTTCCTTTTCTTTTCTCTGTCAGACGTGCTGTTGCATGAACCTTACTTGAAAATTTCCAAACTAGTCTTATTCTTCTATTTGTGACTTCTAAGTATGTCGAACTAATTACTTATCTTTCTGTTAACAAGAGTTCCCGTTTCCCTTGATATTTGAGTTAGTACCATTTTAGTTCTTCTTGTTTATGGCATGACAAGTTGATAAGAAGTTGCATTCTGCAGTTGATGATCTTACTACTTGAAGGGTAGTTTGTTGTCTCACTTGTTATTCATGAGATGCTTGCAGAGTTGCAATTATTAAAAAGATCTGTTCCTGTAGACTGAGTTTATTAAACCCCTAATATGAAACTTATATCAAGTTCTTCAGAATATTTATAGTTATGATGGTCTTTACTCTGCAGGCGTTGGCTGCAGCATCAAAAACTGTTGATTGCCTTAAGATTGTTCACAGTTTGCACGCTTACTTTCTGCTTGTTGGTGATTTTGATAGTAAGTTCTTCTTTATTTGATCAAGCAGAGTGAACTAACTATATCCAATTAAATATATGTATATTTTTTTCTTCTTATTTTTTCCTCTTGATAATAATATCTCACAAATTTGGCGTGGAAATATCTATTTACTGGGAGCCTTTATGTTTTTCCGGATGTAAGTATCTTTCCCAGACATAGTTTGAATTTCAGACATGAAACAGATCATGAATTGCATCCAAAGGCCACCGCCTAGTATCAATCTCTCTCCTGCTTTCAGCCTTAAAATGCCTCGTGTAGAACACAATCTCCAACAAGGAGATCCGCTTCTTTTTTATTTTTTGGTGCAATATTTATTTATTTTTGGGTGCAATCAAGGAGATCCGCTTACTGTCTAGAAAAGACTTCATCAACTGTTCAAATGGAAATAAGAGATAGACTAGGGCATTCACCATTAGTTTCAGTTGCTCAGAAGAGGCAATCCTAAGGGAATTACTTGGGCTTTTAGAGGAAAGAGACTACAACCAGAAGGCATAGCATTGAAGAACAAATAATTAGATATATGTAAGGGTGTATGTTAACTATGGCAACTGAAGACCGCTAGTGTACATTCCCTTGTCTACTCTAGTACTCGTGTTTTATGTGTGAGTGCGACCTTGCGGTTGCTATCTTCTTGTGTGTCTCATTTCTTTGCTATTGATACTAAGTTTCACAGCCTAAATATTAAATTATTCTACTTTCATTATCTTCATGCTATCTCTCTGCTAACTGGTGATGATTCGCTATGATTGGGTATCTCTCTTCATAGATTATGACAAGGAAGAACAAGATATTTTGGCTGCATTGTTCTAGTTTTCTAATAACTTAAATGTGTTGCATAGAAGTATTAATTTCCATAGACCTCTGATGCATGCTGAATATTCTTTTTGTGATGCACATAACCTGTAAATTTAGATTCTAACTGATATGGATTATTCTCAATTTGCAGTACCAATCATTTATCATGTTGGCCGTGTACGTGATGGGAAAAGTTTTGCTACACGAAGGGTAGATGCAATACAAAAGGGGAATGTCGTATTCTCACTGCTTGCGTCATTTCAGGCATGTTAACTGCTTATCTGAATGTAGTGAACATTATACGCACAATCCCTCTTTGGAATCACATTGATCTTAGATACCATAAAGAAACGCAATTGTGAGGAACCATAGGATGTCCTGATTACAGAGAAAGGGGAGACAGAGATACAGAGAAAAAACATGGATGATTAGGGTTGGAATATAGGGTTGAAGAGGAAGGGGAGGTTGGAAAAGAATGGGAGGGAGAAGGTAGACTCACAAACGTGAACACCACTTGGATTTCATTCGTTTCTCAAATCATGGAAATGACACTATCAAATCTCATGTATATAGGATTCTAGGTGCTGCCTAAAGACAACAGTACCCCTTAACAGAATACCTTCTCATACTCTTGGGAATCATCCCTGAATACTACTACCACTGAACTTCTACTTATTTACTGCCAGTACCACTAAATGTACGTAGCTCTCTTAATTTGCGTGATAAATGTACTTGAGCCATTCTTTTCTGGACAAGAGGGAGTAATAAAACCCTTTTTTACCCAAAAGAAGAAGGACAAACATTTAAACAAACACATGCAAAAAATAAAAAAGTTACAAGATAAAAGAAAATCTTTACGGGGTTGTCAGTTATTAAACAATTGTCTGATTTTATTATTATTATTATTACTTTGGTTGTATGAGACTAGTTTCTGGAACTGAATAGCATTTTAGGGCTGATCACTTATTCTTGAAAAAGGGGTCCATTATGTTACTCTTACTCTTCGGTACTCTGAAAGCATATAACCATCTCAATATTTGACTTTGGCCATTGCCATATGTCCATGATGTTTAATTTAATTCGTCAGTACATTTTCAATATTGGTGCTTCTAGAGGCTCCGAAGTAGATTATTGATCAACATGTAATCATCTAAATCCTTATTGGACAAGAAAACTGTTGATAACTGCTAAAGTTTGTATTGATTTGATGACTACCCTATCAAATAAAAGATGCATTTTATGAAATGTTCAGTAATGAACATGGACGGAACCATTTAAAAAGTCGTAAAGTCGTGACAGTGTAATAAAGATTTATTAATTATGTTCTGTACTCTATGCTTATTGGGCTTTATGGCATGCCTGTAGATGCACAATCTGTCAGTTGGAGTACTGAGCACAATACAGTAGATAACAAAGACGCGAAAACTTGTAATTAAGTTTTTGTACAAAATCATATAACCCTCAATAAAAGACAATGACTGGGTAAAGGCTGAATTGTATCTGATGCATCTCCTCTTTTTGATGACCATTATAAACTTATTATACCTTTATCTCTCATTTAAGTTTTATAAAGTTTAGATTCTTTAGACCAGACGACCACATCTTATTCTACTTATAACCTTCTTTCTATTCAACGACTTGAATCAGTAACCTTACACCCTTTGGCATCTGCTTCTTTCTTCTATCTCAGTGACAATTAACCATTTCTTCATCAAACAGAGTCCTGAAACCCAGATTAACGATTAGTTACATTCCTCACAAGAATTTTGTTGCTTACTTACCTTAAATTCTTAACTCAATTTTCTGTTGTTTGCTTTCTTTATGTGTTTTTCGTATATCTCTCTTGAAATATTCAAATCTCAAGTAGTTGATGCAGACTAAAAGCAAAGTTCATCTCGTATAACACTGAAACTAATTTTACAGAAAGAAGAGCAAGGGTTTGAGCACCAGGAACCAATAATGCCGTCTGTCCCTGATCCAGAAATGGTAACGAAAATATGCTTACATTTAATTTCATTCATCAACCATTCTTCTAATTATGAACTATTTATAGTCGGTTGTATCAATGGTATCTGAACTCTAGTTCACTGCAGCTTTTATCATTGGAAGAGTTGCGGGAGAGACGCCTAACTGATCCTCGTCTTCCCAGGCAATGAGATCAATTCCTTGTTTTCAATAATATACACTTTGCATGACTTCCTTTTGTCCTATATTTCAGTACAATGAGCTGCTTTTGTATCTTTTGCCTGTATGTAGGAAAATAAATATTTAGATTTATTTATTTATGGCCACTACTGTGTCTCGTGCACAAGAACACTTATGTCCAGCAGGCAAACTTGTTTTCCACAATGCACAGTTATGATGTCCCATCTCATACATGTTAAGTTTTGTATAAATGTTTTCCATGCTATTAAGTATTTTGATTTAGTTCTTTCCTTTCTGTATCCGTTTTGGAAAATTTTGACTTTCCCTTCTATTTTCTTTAACATTTAGAATTTTAGTCTTCAGTTGGATAAGATGAATGTTAACTAGTAACTTAAGGAAGGATGACCAGGGAGACCTGTTATTGGATCTGGATAAATACCTCAGAACCAACGACAACTGGAATTTTGATTATAATAATAATTACAAAAAAAAACTTTCTGCATTTACTGTGCTGCTCTCTTGAGCTTGAACAACCCTATCTAAATTTTGAGATCTTTTGGGTTTGACAAGTGTCTTCTTACCGTTGCATAGTTCTGGCAATGCATTAAAGTGCATTAGCTATTGTTCATGGCAACATAACAAATTCTGGGTACCAAGTTTAATTATAAAATTAACTATCTCTTTCAGTGGATTTACTTTCAGAGAGTGCCAAAGTCTGGAGCGTGGTCCCTCTTTTAGTGGATTGGAGGATGTAGAAGAATGAGTGTCATTAGGTTCCAAAGATTCAGATACATGACGCGTTATATGCTTTGGGTGTCATTCACATGGATAATGCTTTGCCTTGATACCTGATATTCCGAGTCTGTATAATTTCATAGTGAAATCGATACAAACAAATACAATGGGAACATTATGTCACTGCATCCTCTACCCACAATTCATTGCATCCTTACGACCGTATATTTGTGCCAGAAGGTAATACTTGGCATCTAAGGAGAGGGTAGGCTAGAGGTTTAATTCTCATTTCCAGACCTGTGGCTTGACATCTAAGGAGAGGGATGTGAATATGTGATGGAGGTTTAATTGTCACTGCTAACTATCAGAATAGTAAGCAAATAGATGATCAGATTTAACTGGATCTCTTATACCTAGTTTTTGAGATTTGGTTCTCATCACTGTGAATTCTTATTGTGTCATTTACTGTCTTTGCTTTTTTTAAGAGCAAAATCTAAATGCGTCCAAACGAGTTGCTTTGCTATCTAGTTTTGAAGTCTTTGGTTTGCACTTTAAAAAATGAAAATTCTTTCTGTCTTTATCTTTTGCTTGGTGAGTCCTAACAATCACTTGTAACAGGACTTATCGAAACAAAGTTGCTGCTAAAAAGTTTGTACCATGGCCGATTGATATAAGGTTTTGCGAGCCTAGTACTTCCACCAATCAGACCAAGTCTCCTCCAAGGTAATGCTGGTTCTTTCCATCATTGAAGGACTAATCTTTTGACGACTTGATGTTGACATGGAAACATAAGACAATTTCTTTCTACTACTATATACTTGTACAAAGGGTGTTGCAGCCCATTGATTTCCTTGAAGTTTAATTGCAGTCAAAGATACTGGTTTCGAGCAAAGGGAAAACTATCTGATGATCAGGCTTTAAATAGGTAAGAAACTTGTTTTCAACATATTATATTTCTGGCTAATGTTCTTTGCATGGATGGAAATGAAGCACGATGACCATGAGTATTGGTAAAGCTTAATATACGAGGTTAACATGAGTGTTGTTGGTTTGACTCACTCCTAGATATATGATGCTTAATTTTCCTATAAAATGGTGTATCTCCATTCCAGAAGAGTAGTGCAGCTGTTTACTACCACTACAATGTCTCCATATGATATAACTAAGCTAAAAAAGGTAAAAGTACATACAAAATTAAATGCTGCGGAGTTTTAATATTTTTGTATGGGTAGAAAAGCCATTACATTATCCGTAAAAGCTGAAATTCTGAAGGATTTTGTCAATATCTTGATAAGTTGATTGATTAGCCTCATTTTAGGATGTTTTCGTAATATGTTTGGGACATATTTTCCAATAACCTATTATTTTCTCTATCATAATTTCTATTGTGGAGTTGGATTTATGTTTATTTAAGAACTAAAGTTATTATGAGATATGGTTGCAGATGTGTAGCGGCATTCACTTCAGATCTAATATTTCTTTCCGTAAGTTTGAATCCTCATCGTAGAAAGGGTTTGAAGACGTCATCAGTTAGTCTGGATCATGCGTAAGTGTTGAAGTCGATTTACAAAATTATTAATTAGTAATTACCGATTGTCATCATGTTAATTCTGTTCAGAAATATTTAAGCATTGCAAAAGTGGAGACATCCTGCCCCTAGTGGACTCATCTTGTGACCACTATTGGGTTTGTTATGAAAGTCCGCAGATCAGGACTTCTATAATTTTGGATGTTTTAATACTGGGCTATTTCTTTTGGCTAATTTTCCATGTTTGTAGAATTGAAAGTCTACAATTAGATACAAAAGCTCATTTATTGAGCATGGAAACATGGTTTCATCTATTATCTAGAGCTAGTTAAAAGCTGTTTCACCAAGAGCTAGCTACTTTTTTTAAAGAGATGATCTTTTTGTTCTACAATAGAGCTAATATGAGTTCTAAAAAATGGCTCATAGAAATTGACTCGGATGCATCTGAGTTTGTCAGCGACTTTAAACTTCTTGTTTTCAGTTTTTTTTAAACAAAAACAACGCATGCATAAAATTGCAGTTTGCTCCCTTTCCATTCTGAATATGATCCACGAGAGTACTTGTAGTTGTTTGTAGTGTTACCTGAAATGTGATACGCTTTGATACACGGTACAAAGATGGGTACGTAGTATGCTATATAGCTAAAACGCGATATGCTAGGATATCTTTATATAAGTTCGCAAGTTTAGAATTCTCTTAGAATCTAAATGTAATAAACCTAGAAGATTTTTAGTTGAATCAACAAATTAATTATTTTATAAATATTTTAGTACAAATGTAATATTTGAGCATCCAATGCTAAGGTATAATATTGATATGTGTGCAATTATATTTAAACAACAACAAAAAAAATCGGTATGCTAAATTTAGAGTATTGGTACGTAAGAGTACCCTATTTGGGTACGCAAATATCAATACGCGGTTCTGAGGTCTACTATGAGAGTATCTGGTATCTCTGGTTGCTTGTTACCTTTTTGTGCAGGATGTGGTTTCACAGGCCCTTCAGAGCTGATGACTGGATATTGTTTGTGGTAGGGACTAGAAAACAATCTATCTTTTCTTGTTTTTCTTCTTCCATCTGCTGCTGATTTATGGTTATTATATAGATTTTGAGTGCTGATATGAATCGAACATTTCTGGTGTTACAGATCGAGAGTCCTGCAGCTTACAATGCACGTGGCTTTGTTTCAGGAAAAATGTTCAACAGGAAAGGAGAGGTATACAAGTCATCTAGCATTATTGGCCAACATATTTCTTTTGCTTTCCTACTATCAAAAAATTACATTGTTTCACAACTGAGTGTGCATTTCATGATCAGCTGATTATATCAGTAATTCAAGAGGGTGTAATTAGGAAGACAAAGACACAAGATTCTGCAGTGGTATCAAAGCTGTAATGTTATGCACTCGGTATACAAAGGCAGCATTGCCGCTCTATTCTGGCTTCCCTTTCGGCGATTTTAGGTTACTTGGGTACAGTCTGTTGGTTTATCCAACATGTCGAATTAATCTTGGCATAAATTATTGTAATTCACTAGATTGAATAATATTTGCAGCCATTTTGGATATCCGGAAGTAGGGATGAGTGGTAAAATGTTCAATAATCCTGCCTCTTGTAAGTGCTACACCTTTGTGCATTTTTTGCCTTCCTAAAGAGAGATGATTGTTTTCCTTTCCACACATTCAGTATCCCCGGTGCTGAAGCTTTCTTCAGTTAATCAGGGAGAGAGCCATAATCCTGCAGGAACCCAAAGTGTTACTGATATAATTTTATGTTGTATTAATGGCACAGTCTTCAATCTTAAATTTATTTTAGGTGTACTATTTGGCATATTTTTGCTTCCAACTGCGCAAAATTTTCAAATTGCTAGAGTTTTAAGCTGGCCCAAGTGTATGTTTAAGAAACTAAAGTCAAGCAAATAAAGCTCTGGCTCCCCTTGTTCCGTTAGGTATTCTAACATACCTCTGTTTTGGTATGAAGTTTTAAGAATGTTACTACACAAAGAAGTTCCATTTTCAAATATTTTTTCTTCCATCTTTATCCCTAAATATGATAAGTTGTTAATTTGGTTGTAGGGACATAATAATGAAATTAATATGACAACACCGTGTCATTTTATTCAACTCTCAATAATAAAAATAAGCTCGATTTTGTAGTGAAATCAAATAGTAAATGAGACTTAACATATTAAGTTTTGTAATGTAAGGAACACGCTCGAGTAGTGTTTGTTATGTCTTCAGTCTAATAAAAGTACTGCAACAAAAGATATCAAAGGATCATCGTCATCATCCATACATTGACCTTCATGAGTACGCCCTCTCTTCTCAGGGAAACAAATTAGCAAATACAAGGCTTAGAAGATTATGCAAATTTTAAGATCACATTCTCCGGTGGATGCCACACGCAAATGAGAGCAACCACAATATGAATCTATTATACATCTGTTATCACATCATTACAATCTGCTCCTATAATGTTATCAACAGTGCACAACTCCATTGCTCAACTCAACTACACCTTAATCACAACCTAGTCTGGTCAGCCAAATGATCCTTTTCCTCAACTCTGATCTATCGAGAGCCCTATTACTTATCAACAGTGCTATATGTTGTTTACGCTTGTCATTACAACACAACAAGGACTTGAATCTTCCATCCGGGATATGTCATTTAGGTGGGTAAATCCCCAAGCCACATGGATTTAGGATGCGCAGACTCAAGTTTTTGACAAAAACAATAGACACGTTCCTCGAATAATCAGCAGTCCAAGAATCAAAAGACACATGTGAGATGAAATCGATTAGCAAGTCCTTTTCCTTTTAAAGGCGGGATGTATGATTCCATTGCATGACTCTAGTTTGTCAATTCTAGATATACACTCTTTCATTCTCTTTAAAACATTAGGCATAGCAGAAGCATTACTCAATAGCTTTTGCTTAAGCAATCAGCATACTCCTTATCCTCTTCTGCTAGTTTGGTAGTACTACCTGACTCAACAGGTCTTCCAGCATCTGTCAAAGAGAGAAATGTCATATAAGCCATATGGGTGATGATGAAACCCTTAAAAAAGTTTGAAGCAAATAAAGCAATGAATTCAGTTCAATACTTGCATGGGAAATAAACAAACACGAAATGACTTGGGTAGCAGAATTTTGCTTTTATTTCATAAAATTATTTAGGAGAGGGGCAGTCTGGTGCCGTGGATTAAAAACATAAAGTTGATTTCAAATAAGCTCAATAGCTCAATGTAAATATTGTTTTATAGTGTTAATTAGCTGAAGGATCAAGTCCAGCCAAGCTTGAGTAGCCTGGTTTATTGTTTTACATCCAACCAAGTAAAATGCATACAAAACATCTTTAAATGTGCTAGCCTCTAATTATGTGACAAATCCTCAAATATATATATATAAATATATATATAAAGGAAAAAAACATAAATAAATAAATAATTAAGAAAAAAATAAAAGATGAAAAATATTTTTCAAATTTGCCTAATCCTAATTCCTCGGACATGAGGCCCTAGGTAACTTGTTTCTTTGTTTATGCCTTGTTAGCAACTAGTAAATTACTTCATCCAGTTGAATTATTAAAGTAACTTAGAGCAATTCTAAAAAGTAATTCACATAGCATCAATTTGTCTATAACTGTATTACCTTGCTAGTAGTACTTGTAAAAAAAAATAACTGCATTTCCTAGATTGTCCAACAGCATACAACAAACAAGTATGACTACCAAATTATATACATCTTATGTCCGATATGGGTACGTACGCATTTGTTAGTGCTCATGTAACACAACGGAAAATTAAAAAAAGAAAAAGAAAAAGAAAAAAAAGCACCACTATCTAAAGCTTGAGATGGGTATCATGATAGTTTATAAGATGAGGAATTAACCATTTAGGAGAGGGGTGGTCAAGTGGCATGGATTAAAATGTAAAGTTGATTTCAATTAAGCTCAATAACTCACTGTAACGATTGTTTTTAGTATTTATTAGCTGAAGGATCAAGTCCGGCCAAGCTCGAGTAGCCTGGTTTATTATATACATCACTACCTATTGTTTTACATCCAACCAAGTAAAACTCACTCAAAACATTTTCAAATGTGCTACCCTCTCTAATACTGTGGACAAAGTCCTTTTTTGACTTACCATACATAGAAAAACAGAACAACACATTATGTTTATACATAAACACACACACACTCGCAGACATATATAATGGAATCAAGCTAATTTCAGATAGACCACTATTTTACTAGAATGCAGCAATCATCTAGTGCTTCTTCCAGTTCTGTATTTTGCTAGTTCTTACGAAAATTTGAACTTAATTACAGCTAATTACTAAAAGCTAAAATATACTCAAAAATATCAATTTTTTTAATATGATCCAGCTTAATTTCTTCCCACAAGACTTATCAGTTATCACATATCATAACGATATTTACAAAGTCCAAATAAGGAAACCAAAAATTGCAAACAAATTCAGGGCATACACAAACACAGGCAGACATATACATGTTTGATGTATATGTATTTGGGAGTCCGAAAAGGAGATGGAAATGTACCAACATCAAAACGGGTAAAAATGACAGGTCGCTGCAAATTAAGAACGGAAGCGAGAGTGGTGGTTAGCTGACCCGGAAGTGCTTTTCTGTATTCAGCTATTTTTGCAGCCATTTGGTTCACATCTTATTCTAGATTTTTCAGCTCACCCTCGTCGTCATCAGAGCTCAGGGTTCGGTCCGCCATCTTTGGCTTTGTCAGTAACTGTGAGCAACCTCGTGAATGTAGATCAGGTAAATTGAGCAGCGGTCAGCGTGTGAGAAAGGGAGGGAGAGCGTTAGGGTTTTGAAAATTGGCGATTTTGAAATGACTTGGGGAAAATATCAAGCCATGAAGTTACTACCTTAGTACGTAATAATAGAAGAACGTATCTACTACAACAAATAACTACTTACATAACTTTTTTAATAAAATAGCACAAATTTTATTATTTGAAGTGGAAAATATAAAGGGACCATTAAATCTTGTTTAAACTTTAAATAAATAGCTTTTTTTTTAAAATAAATAAATAAATTATGATTAACACATTGTGAAATTGTGTTAAATCACATGGAGTGTACATGTGAGGTAATCAATGACATCTAGATGTTTCAAGATTTTAATTTTAGGGAAGATTTTTTGACAAACTATCATATTAGGAAACATGACTCCATATTTTTGATAAAATTATGTACATAATTTCATCTAATAATTTTTTTATAGTTAAAATTTAATTTTTTTTGCAACTTCCACGTATTAGAGACACGAAAGAAAAATTATTTCATAGTTCAAAAACATGATGAACAAGATGCTCTTTCTTTCACATACATTTGGATCTCGTGTGAGGCCTCTTGTGTTGGGGCTTATATGTATGTAAGAGGAAGAACATACTGTTCATCGTACTTTCGATATATTTGATAATTTTTCCTATATTTGAGCGAATAACTACCATGAAAAATTACAACTAAAAAATTGGAAATAAGATAAAGAAAAGTAATATATCTCATCGCATTTATATCGGTGGTGAAAAATTGACGGTTACTTAATTCATTAATATGACCTATTTTTATTGATATAGAAATTGAGGATTTGAATTTGTTTGACAAGCACGTATTGAACAAAGACAGGTCTAATTATTTAGAAAGAAGATAATAAGTTATTCATTTTTTGACCTAAACCTTTTTTCTCTCAATTATGATAAATTATTTTAATAAATTAGTACTTTCAAAATATATATATATATATATATAAAGGGCCTAAAAGTTGATACTAACACACCAAAATATGTGAAAATAAAGTAATTCTTATTGTCAATTCAATAATGATTTGCTTTATATTCAAAAGCGTGTTGGTATTCTTTTTCTTTGGTGTTTGTCCTTTTATTGTAACAAATTCAACTCAAAATTCAAGGTATGTCGTTCGTTAAAAAAAAAATGTTGTGCCGATCTGTTAATTTTATTTTATACCTCAAACTTTATTGTTTGACTAGGACACTCAAAGATATTATTTTTTATATAATAAATTTAATATTAAAAAATTATATATAAATGTTTTTAAGCCAATCTTAATATACTTAAAAATGTGATGAAACTTTGAATTTTAGGTTAAGAAATGAATAGATAGTAGTCTTGGCTTGGCCATTAAAGTCTGGGTGGTGTAGTCGGTTATCACGCTAGTCTCACACACTAGAGGTCCCCGGTTCGAACCCGGGCTCAGACAGTTTTTATTAAACAAATGTTAACGTGTTTTTTAATCTTTCTTCCTCATTTTTTCATGCTTCCTCGTCACATTTCAGTCCCCCTCTTTTTTCTTCAAGACCTACCTTTTTTGTATTATTAAACCCCTGTTCTTGAATTCTCACTTCTTCCCAATAAACAAATCCCATTTTTGGCATTATCTGATTGATTTATTCATTTTTTCCCCCCTTAAATAATTCATTTGATTTGATTTTCAGTCCAAAGATTCTACTATTGCTAATTGCAATCGTGTCATAATTTTACTATTTATATAACTCGGGTTTCACCCAGATTCTAAAACTATGTATGTTCAAACGCTTTCATTTCCAAAGAGTAATTTCAACTCAGCAAAAAGTTCACCTTCAGCTCATTTCTTGATTTATTGCCCACCAACAGCACAAACTCCCAAATTCATGTCGAATTCAGGTTTCAAAGCTGGGTCTTGCAATTTGGGGAAAAGGGTGTCTGAATCACCAAATGTTTTGAGAAACAGTGGCGGCTTTATTGGTATTAGATGTGAAGGGTCACAGGTGAAAGATGATAAGTTTTATATGAGGAGGGCTGTGGAGCTTGCTAGGAAAGCAATTGGGTGTACCAGTCCTAATCCTATGGTTGGTTGTGTTATTGTGAAGGATGGGAAGATTGTTGGTGAGGGGTTTCACCCGAAAGCTGGTCAGCCTCATGCTGAGGTAACAATTTTCTCACTCTGGATTTCATATTTCATGTACTAAAATATTAAAAGGAATATCTTTTTTTGTTTTGATCAGGATTTTGAGCTTAATTTCTATAGTTATATGTAGTTCATGGTGTTTGTTCGGTTTTATAAGGATTGATATCTTTTTTTCTAGCAATGTGTAGTAGTTCAATCCATGATGTCTTGAGAAATGTATTTTGGAGGAGTACCATTTATGAAATAAATATGCTTGTTTAACTTAGAATGCTTTAGCAAGGTCATATACCATAAAGATGGTCATTTTGGTATTGAACCAATGAAGTACGGTCGTTCTGTAAAGATGCTTATGCAAAATCTCTCTTTGGCCTATGAAGAATTCATTTGTGCTTTTCAAGTTTCAAGAATATAATTAAAAGGACATATTGTTGTTGTGAAGGAAGTTAGATATGATTCTTGATCGAATTACTGAGCATTGTTAATTTGCTCCGAATGAGTTTTGATTTCTTTTGACATGTAAGGGAACCAAAAAGGAAACTGTGAAAGTCATTACTGAATAATCTAAGTTGGGAGGCTTGAACTGCAGGTTTTTGCCGTGAGGGATGCTGGTGATTTGGCTGAAAATGGGACTGCTTATGTGAGCTTGGAACCATGTAACCATTATGGTAGAACTCCACCATGCACTGAAGCATTGATTAAAGCCAAAGTGAAAAACGTGGTGGTTGGGATGGTGGATCCGAACCCAATTGTGGCTTCGAAGGGGTTGGATAAACTAAGAGATGCAGGAATCAGTGTGACTGTAGGTGTTGAGGAAGAATTATGCAAGAGGCTCAATGAAGCCTATATCCATCAAATGCTGACAGGCAAACCTTTCGTTACAATAAGGTAAACTCGTTTATCCTTCTCAATTTCCTTAAGCTACTTGATTCAATTGATTTCTTTTTATGTTAAGTGTGTTATCTTATGTGTGGCTTACTAATCCTTGTACGTATGATCTTACTGTGCCAGTGACTTTTGCAAAAGCATTCAAGTGGACCTTTATTCTCTTACAAACACATCATATCGAGATTCATATATGTGAAAGTTATATCTTGATATTTACTTAATAATGTGCAGATACACGCTCTCAGTCGGTGGTAATTTGACAGATCTACTTGGGGAAGAGGTCATGGCACCTGGTGGATACTACTCAGAATTGTTGCAAGAATATGACGCGGTTATACTATCTTCAACGTCGTTAGTGCAGACACGTTCACTTCCTGCGTCCAACGAACCTGGAGCCAATCAACCTCTTAAGATTGTAATAGCAAAATCTCCTAGTTCCCAAATTCAGATTCCTGTTTCCACCACTGAATCAACTTCTAAGGTGATAATATTCACAGACAAAGAGTTGGCTGTGGGATCAGAAACAGCTCAACAAGGAATTGAAACGGTTGTATTAGAAAGGATAAACTTACTACCTGTCCTCGAGTACTGCAAGGGACGAGGGCTGGGCAGTGTTTTGTTGGATTTAAGAGGTAATTTTCATGAGCTGGAAGAAATTTTGATGGAAGGTTTTGAGCAAAATTTGTTGCAGAAGTTTGTGGTGGAAGTGTTGCCAATATGGGGTGTAAGCAACGAAGAGGGGTTGCCGGAGGCACTAAAGAATCTAGGGAAAGGACTAAGGTTGAAGAACTTAACGTCACGAATCTCAGGAAAGAGTGTCTTGTTAGAAGGATACTTTTGATATAACTGACTGCATTAAGAGAGGTAATGGTAACTGTTGAGACTCAGTTACTTTCAATCTGGCCAGAAAATTATGTTCCTCATAGTTGGTAATGGAGGCACTGGTGAAGATATAAATTATGTTTCCACCGGAGTTGCAGCGGCCACCATTGTTGTCCTTCGTACCTGCTTATCAGTTTTTGGGTTCATTTTTCACTTTCTTCTCAAGTAGAAAGTGGTTTTTTCCCATGCATAACCAAATTGAAGAAAGTAGTAGAAGACTATCGAAATGAGAAAGAAACCTCTTTGATTTCGTTTTATGTAAATAGGACCTCATTCTTTATGGAAATATCACTATCATCCCTTTAATTTTCAGAAAAAAATAAAAATAATACCCTTTTATGAGTTAAAATTTTATACACTGACCATATATACACGAGACGGTATTATATTATAAGTTTATAACACATTATTAATATAGTATTTCTTTGAGACAAAATTATCCTTACTTTAATTATGTATTATGATTTTAATATAATTCGTTAATATACTATTACTGTATCGAATTTAAAATCTTTCTTTTTAGCTCTATTTTTATTTTTCTCTTTTCTATTTCCAATTTTCTTGAAACAATTAAAAATAAAATAAAATCAGGCTCTCATGATTATACTTGAGTTTCCAAACTAATAAAATTCATAATTTCCATCTCTTGATAATTCATATAGCATGTATCTGATAAACAATTGATATATATATTGTAAATTTGATACCTTTGACGTAAGTCTTTTAAGAGCTAATTTTACATGGAAATAGATATTTTTATAAGTTTAATATTTTATTTTATTTTATTTTATTTTGTGTTTTTCATGATAACTTTTACACATGACTAAGAAACGAGTCTCACTGCTCATTAAAAAGGAAATTATTGAAAGTTTCCAAATTCTTTACGGATATAGACGAGTACAAGTATGGCGGTTACCAGACCAATGACCAATTAGGCAATTACCCATGAGAGGCTGATACAAAAACAATTGGGAAGGAATATCAATTTGAGATAGGAAAAATGTTTTTAAAACTCCCCCTATCTGGCAAAGAGGGACTTAGTTTGACTTCCTTTTTTCTGATGAAGTTTATCAATTTTAAAATTAATAATTAAAAAAAATTAATTATATTTTTGAACCTTAAAAAAATTGAATGTTATAATAATTTTAATATAATTTTCTATGATTATAATCTCTTTACTTATATTTTAAAAAAAATAGGATAAATTTTAATTTTAAAATTAGTCAATTTAACTTCAAAATTCAAACTAAGTCAGTACTTAAATGACAGAAGGAGTATGAAATATACATATAGGCTCCACAGATTGGAACCCACAACCATAATGTAGTTCATCTATACAACTTTTCCTCAAGTACTAGCATTGAAATTTATAACTTCATTTACACAAAGCTACATGTAATTTCTAGCTCCAAAAGAGCTCATATGAAGCCATGTTCTATATAATGAGCTATTAGGCAAACTTTTCTACCGAGTAGGCTGTCCATTCGGTGAATGCTCCCTAGAACGGTTCTTTCTTTTTGCAACAAGTTGTCGAATCATTAGTTCATTTGTCGTTGCTTCCTGGATGTTGTGTTGTACCTGTGTGCAAAGCTCATCAAGTGGAAGCATTGTGAAGGGCTCCTCAATAAGAACACCGACCTGCAAATATCCATTATCAAATGGAATATTAATCATGTGCCCCGCTGGGAGATCAACTGACTTTAGCTCACAGGCTTTTCAAGCATTACATCTCACACGAGGGAAATACCAAAGGGGCCCAAGACAAATGTCTGAAGGCTAGATATTTTCCTCTACACATGACAATAGGAAGGCTACAAAACATGCAAATTCTTTGTGTACAGATCGTATTTGATCTACACACATACACATAATATATATATATATATATATATATATATATATATATATATATATATATATATATATATATATATATATATATATGGAGAGAGAGAGAGAGAGAGAGAGAGAGACCTCTTCAATGCAGAACAAAGAAGCAGCACTGATAAAAGTAGCAGGAACAACAATCCAGTTGCAATCATCCCAAAGTATAATGGGAAGTGTAAAATGCCAGAGGACCAGAAACCTTGAGGTCAAGCGAGTGTACGAGAGAGGGATAGGAATACCTATAAGCTGTTCGCAAACATCAATGCCATCATGGAAACAAGAAATCTTTGATTCCTGCACCAGGATGTACAAATAATAGTAAGACTGATAACTGAAATACTACACAAGAATAAAGGCTACATATTTCTAATTTTGCTTCGCTTTCAATTCCAGGCATGGGCAGCCACATAATACATCAAAGAAACAAATTACCAACACATTCAGCTTTGGCTCCTCCAAATTTAGCAACCGTAGGGTTTGAGAGATGAAATCAATAATGCAGCGGGGTCGATGCTTTGAACTGACAATTACTGAGAGATCGTCAGCCTCAATCAAAGTTTGGAGGTCTTGCGCAATGTCTGAACCATAAATGACATGACACTGCATTTAAATCTTTATGTCATTAGTTAAACAATTAAAATGATCAACCAGTATTAGATACTGTACAATATTACACCCATAACACGAGTTTTAGCGGTGGGTTCTTACTGTTGCCTCATTGGTGTATAAGTTTTGGATCTTCAACTACATTTTAACGAATATATTTCTAGGATTTCACTTCTTTGGAACTGGATGTTTGGCTTGCTGTATCAAAAAATAGTATCTCAACCCTTCAGCCAGTTGCTTGATTTGTAAGCATGGAGGTCAGGAACTAAACAAAGGTCCTTTCTAAGTTCTAACAACCTAAAAGTGACATGAATGTTTTCTATGTAGGTAATGAAATAACTATTCAAAAAAAGTACCTTCATCTTACACGCGTATACATAGGAGACGTGAAATGATTGTTTTTTCTTATGATCATACTTATTGCAAATTAAATACTCTCTCCGTTCCACAAAAAGAGTCTCATTTACAATATTTGAGAATATTAAAGATGTACTTTTGTTCCATGCTTACCCCTAAATTATGAAATTGCTCTAGTTAAGTAGTGGTGGCATGATAATGAAAACATGATACAAACTTGAGGACATCGTGTCATTTTATACTACTATCATAAAACTCTTTTTTATGAAATAATTTTTTTTTGCTAATGCAGCTCTTTTTGTGGAATGTAGAGCGTACCAATTTTACTTCCTAAAAGAACATTACATTAAATAACCATATAACATTAAAATTCACTGAGATAACTAAAAACAACACATTACCAACCTTGAGGGCAACTGGAAATGCCATGATATACTGCAAAAGTGCCTTCTTTACCAACACATCACTCGAATTCTCCACACTAGCAATCACTTGCCTCGCAAAGTCATTGGTCCCCGCAATCACCTTAGTCCAAGCTTTCCTCCCTTCTTCATACCTCGAATATGAAGCCTCTGTCCTAAACACTAACAAGAGCGCCAATGCCGGTGCAGTCAACTGGTAAGGCAGTGGAGAAGCCCTCAAAACAGGGAAAATTTCAGGTAACCAATGTAAATTAACTGCTGAATTATAACTAGCTATAACAATTGCCACTGAAGTAAACGCGATAACGGGTGGCACTAATGATAAAATCACCCTAGAATTGAGACTTGACAACAAATGCCTAATGTGCCTCAAAGAGCTTCTGTGCTCCACCCAATTTTCATGGTTGTATAATGATCTCTTTTTCTGCATACGCCTTTCCTGATTCTTGTCAGCCCAATTGGGTATTGCAAGAAGGATTGAAACTAGGGTTTTTTGGGTTTGTTTGGAAGAAGGGGAAGAGGAAGGAATTGGGGTTTTTGAGGATTGTGAACATAGGACTCTGAAAGAAAGTTTCATGGGTTTTTTGGAAGGAAGGTGTGGGGGGTGTAATTGGAGGAGTGTTCTGGGGGTAAAATGGGAAGCGGAGGACGATAAACTGGTGGAGGATTGAATTGGGTTTGTGGGATTTCTCATTGAGGAGATTTAGGGTTAGGGTTCGGAGAGGGAGGGAAGAAAGAGTGGGAGGAAATGGAGGGGACATGTTGGGGGTTTCAGAGAGTGCAGAGTGAAAAGGGTTAAGTGGGTGAAAACTGAAAAGAGTGGATTGGCAGTTACAAACAGTTATGTGAACGAGGTTTTTACACATGTACCAATATAATATTTGAGTTAAATACTATTTAATATGATGATTATGTCACCCCAAGGTGAGTCACAGTATTTTATGCTATGGATCAGTGCTACAACCTTGGGAAAGAGCAAACAGCGACATAATTGATAAATTCGTATGGATATATTAAAATTCAATATGTATAATGTTTTATTTATGTACATGTTCCTTAATATGGCATTAATATTTTTTAGTGTTTGAATTTTTCCAGAAAGTTTTGACTCCCTTCTACTCAAATTTATGGCTAAGCCTCTGGTCAGTACTATTCTTTCTGTCTCAAAATAAAAATTTTGATTAATTTTTTATATATATTAAAAAAAAACGATAAACTTATTTAAATTTAAATTCTCATTTAATTACATAATTTTTTACATATAACTAATAATATTTTATAAATATACATATAAAATAAATATATGACAATTAATACTAAAGATATTATAGATAAATTATTATAAAAAATAAATTATTTAAAATAAATAGACATTGAACTTAGAACTACCTAAAATAGTAATAAGAATTTTTATCCTAAAATAGAAGGAGTATTAAACTAACAAATTGTTATTTACGGGAATAAATATGAACAAAATATATTCTTGACATTTTATTATTTTTGCAAATAAAATTCTTTTTGTTGTGTGTGAAACCGAGAAAATATATTTATTTTATAATATATCCTACAATTTGTGCTCATTTTATTGCAAAATTTAATAACATTGTTCGAATGTGGTTTGAATGGTGAGCTCATATCATAACCATGCTTGCCACCTTTTGCCCACCACTCCAAAATATCAAGTTTCCAAATACACACCCACCTCTGATGCTGGTCAAAACTAATTTATCACTGAATAATTTATCATAGTAAAAATTCAGCAGTAAAGACTAGTTTAAGCTTTAAGCAACGTTATGGACCTCAGTATTAACATCTAGTCGCATCAACACCAGAGGAAAATACAACAAAGTTGATGCCAAGCAACTAAAGTAGATCTGAAATTTAATAAGAACTTTTGCTCAATATTCAAAGTCACCGAAAGAAAAGTAGAAAAGGGGCGGAGAAGAATCCCAGAAAGCCAAGTGATTTTTCAGAGGGGCGTTTAAAGGGTTCCTCATTATACTTCCCTTGATTCAACAAAGGACATAACAACTTTGGCCAAACTCATTTCATCTATGAAAGACTATCTAACAGACTATGGATGTTTTTCTCAACAATAAAAGTAGTTTTCAAACAGACTACGGATGTTTCTCTGCACTTTTAGAGGTCAGCTTCCCTTTCTCACTTCCTTGAGTTCATTTATCAGGTCCAAAGATGAACTCCTTCACAGAACGTTCCGCTGACTTAATAGCTGCCTTAATCTGCCATTATTAGGTAGAATAAAACTTGGGGAATGTTAGTAAGACGAGCCAACCATGCCAAAATTGTCAAATAGACCACAAAAAAAGGGAGGGGGTGGAGGGGCTTAAATAACATTTATACACCCAACATAAATAATCCATCACCATTTTTAAAATATGACATGTACATCAATGCACATTAAACTCTGCTCTACAAGGTCTTCCCCAGAAAAAAAGTTCATGTATCAGTATCATAACCGCAAATACTGCAAACTGTAATCTACCGTCTTCTAGTTCTGTTTGAAGTTCAACTTTCTTCACTTCCAGTGGTAACCTGAATCCACAATGCACAATCTACTTGGTAGGTCAATGTAATTCAATTTCGTAGTTCAAATAGTTCATTCACAGTTTTTGCCGATTAACTTTAAAAGTGTGCAATATTATAACCCATTTGAAAATTTCAATGTGGGACCCACATTAAAAGGCACAACTGCTTTCCTGAAAGATATGAGGGGTGTTATAGAGGTAATTCAAACCTTCCTACAAAAGTTTTCTCTATTACCCAAATGTCAGAATGCTACCCTAACTTTATAATAAAGAGAACCATTATATTTTAACTATAAGTGTATCAATAGATTTACGTTGAAGTTATTGTGAAACACTGGACCTTATAATTTTGAGAAACTTCCAACCCTTTTGTTATCATTTCAGCGCTCTAGTATTAAAAGTTGTAGTTCAGATTCCTGTGTAGACGTATTCAGAGTCTCACAGATAATGCACAAGGGTACCACATCAAGGGGGTCAGCGTGTGGCTCAATAGATGTAATATTTTAAGAAAACAGATAACCAGCAGCAGTAGCAACAACAAAAAAGAAAAGAAAAAGAGATTTAAGAACGAATCTAGTAATGGAGTGTCTACAGAAAATAACAATCTTTCAGGATCATGCATTATCAACCAATATATCACAATCACGTATGTTTATTGCATTTTATTTTATATTAGAACTGCATGTTCAAAGAAATGATGATATCTTGGGTGAAAATTGTAATTTCATTATTGGAAGCACTACATGATATTGAATGAATACAAACAAAAATGCATAATCAAAAGGTAGGTCATGTGCATCATGAAAAGTACATGGTATCAAGCATAAAAAAAAATTTGCAGCATCAATCACTATAATTCTTTACGTGATATCAATGTTTTGAAAACCGGTTCAGAACCGGCAGTCTGACCGGTTGAACCGAGAACTGGTTCTCTTTCCAATCCGGTTTGGACTGGTTCACCCAATTTGGTCAATAACTGGTTGACCACCGGTTCAACCTGTAGTTCACTAGTTGGCCCGGTTGAACCGGTTTCGAAGTTTTTTTTTTTTCCAAAAATATTTTTACCAATAATATAACATAATTTCACTATATTTTAGCTTACAAAAAAATAGATATTTTAAAATTTTATTAATTATTAATAATATATATTTATGACATCAGGTTCAATAACGGTTCGACCACTGATTGAACCAATAACCCATCCACCCGGTACCTTTTCCGGTTCGTTCAGGTTCTGAGAACATTGCATGATATATCCTAATCTTATCAAAGTCAATTCAAATAAAAAAATATCATGACTCCAACAAGAATGTGCAATGTAACCACAGATATCATCATAGCCACTTGGTGCCCAAAACTGGGTCAATTTATAATATATTCTCTGGCCACAGGTTAGACCTAAGTCCAATTCTTTGAATTTCGTGTAATACATAAATGTTTGACCAACTATTTTAAAATAATAACATAAAAAAAATCATGCTTCGCAAAAGACCATTCAAGTTTATATGAGTAAGTCTACTCCCAAGTTATAAGAACTGAGAAATGTTCTTTTGTTGGTAGTGCTAAAATGAAGACAACCTATACTTTGTCCTTAAATGGCCGTATACTTCAAGGACAGAAGTCTGACCCCCCACCCCCACCTACACCTAAATGGGACATGTGCAAGTAGAAACTATTACTCACAAACACTTGGCCATTTTCCTTAAAATTAAACAACATGATTAAAGTCTACAAACAGTCTTTTGACCTTATGCTCGTAGCTATAAGCTAGATCATCATTTTCTGTCAAGCAAGGGACTCTGATTCAAAAGGTTGTTTGAGAGACTGAGAGGTGTTGTGACTTTGGTAATCAGTTGTTCCATAATAGGTTCTAAATAGATCTAGTAAAACTACAAAATTTCCAAAATAGGATTAGATGGGTAAAATGAGGTATAAGGTTTTGGTCACTCTACTAGTCCCGTTCACAAATTGGTTAATGACTCTTCCCCGCACGCGCAGCTACACAACAAATTTTTTTTCACTCTATCTAAACTGAAGACCAGCATTAATAAAATTCTGACTTGGACTAACATTGCTCATGTGGAGTCCTAGGTGGAAAACGTATGTAGAATTGGGTTAGGTCAAACAAAAGACCATCAAATTGCTCAGATTTTCAAGATCAAATTACAATTTTTTACTCATATTCTCCATCATGGGTTTCAAAATCAAATTACTAGGGTCTCAAGCTTCTGTTTCATATGTTTGAGATATGTTGCAATCCTTGATTATCGTATAATAGACTCAAGAGATCAATTCCACCAAACTTGACTAGCACTAAGTTGTGGGTATCTTCCACCAAACTTGACTAGCACTAAGTTGTGGGTATCTTCTTCCCCATTTGTACGACATATCCAATAGCAAATCCAAATGGCAAACATAAGAAGTCTCATTGTAAACAAATATCTTTAGAAGGGTTAGAGACCAGGTGACAAGGCCACTTTTAATTCTTAAAATGAAAAACCAACCAAACTCTTCAACTGATTCTGAATTTACACATAAGACATCAGCACTCATCAGGCGCATAAACTTAAATGATATATACAAAATATTTTGAGAATCAAAATACATATATTTGTTTGTGTGTTTCAGTATGCATTGACAGTTATACCTTTACTAAAATGGATCAATGAGTCCCATGTGATTGAAAATGATATAACAATGCAATCCAAAAGAAAGTCTCATAAAAAAATTATAAAAAAAAAAACAACACCGAAAACTTTTATACAATTCATCACCTAGACTTGCTTGATTTTTCTTTTGTCATTTGTATCGCACCTAACTCCAACTTTTGCTTAAAGTTGAAGCGTTTAAGATGGTGTTGATTTTTTGTATTTCCCCAAGAACTTCATCTGTGCTAAGATTACAAAAATGATACAAAAATTATGCATACGTGCTAGTAGTGGGTACCAGTTACCAAGACATGGGTGCCAGTGAATTTCTACAAGAACATCCCCAAATACTTTTGATATTTTGGTGGACCAAATTCAACAGATGAACTATGAAACTTAAAACATAATCCACACAATTCCATCACCAGAAATTAAACCCCTAAAACCCTAGTCCCAAAAAACCCCTAATTGAATGAATATCAACAACAATCAGACCACAAATTAACACACAAATCAAAAAAATACTAACAACCAAAAATCTGCAGCAAATAAATCTAACATCTAAAGTAATGGAGTATTATACAGAACCAAATAATTGGAGTAATTCAGATTATAGAGAGAGAATCCACACTAAACAAATAATAACGTAAAAAAAAACCCAGTTTCGTAAATTTGATCTTCTATTAATCTTTCTAGATATATAAACTATACATAGAGAAACTGAGACTTACAGGATCAAGAACATTAGGTTCAGGACCATAGTCAGCGGTGATAAGGAAATAAGAA
The DNA here is from genome assembly GCA_947179155.2 of Hedera helix. Taxonomy (NCBI): domain Eukaryota; kingdom Viridiplantae; phylum Streptophyta; class Magnoliopsida; order Apiales; family Araliaceae; genus Hedera; species Hedera helix. Next base: position 41,760,451 of record OX359284.1, on the reverse strand, counting down.
GCAGTTGCAGTGGCCACCATTGTTGTTCTTCGTACCAGCTTATCAGTTTTTGAGTTCATTTTTCAGTTTCTTCTCAATGAGAGGTTTTTTTCATACATAACCAAATTGAAGAAAGTAGTAGAAGACTGGAGAGATGAGAATAGAAACCTCTTTGATTTTGTTTTATGTAAAATTGTAAATAGGACCTCTCACTATATGGAAATATCAATAACACGACTTTCTTTTTGCTCCGTTTCCAAAATAAATAAAAATCAAATAAAATAGGCTCTACATGATTATAATTTTTAGTTCCCAAACTAATACTCCCTCCGTCCCAAGATAAAATTCTTCCATTGACTTTTACGGTCAAATTGACCATTTTTAAAATTAATAATTAAACATATATATTTAGATTTTTAAAAAAATAAATATTGAGATTAGTACTAAATTATATGTAGTTTATAATATTTATAAGCTTTTTATATATATATAAAAGAATAATAAAATATATTAATTTGAAAAATAGTCAATTTGACCATAAAAGTCAATAAATAACTTTTATCCTAAGACGGAAGGAGTAAAAACTAAACTAAACTAAACTAAACTATATATATATATATATATGACTTTGGTCTAACAAAATTCAAAAAATTATAGTGCATAAATTATTCGGGAACTTAATATTGCATGAAAAAGAGAGTTAAGATTTAAGTTTTGTAGGTTCGTCCTCCTTTTAATTTTCAGTTATCTGCTCATGTTTAAAAAAAAAAAATAGTTCTCCAATTCAAATTAATTTACTGAATGTCACAATTTCAAAATAATTCTTTTTATTTTATCTGTCTAGCAATATTTTATATTTTTTTTAAATATCATATTAATTATTTGAATATCAAATACAAGACACAATTTGAGATAATAATTTGTATGAAAATATTAACAAAAGCAACACAACTCGTTCAAAAACATTTGGTATTAATGAATTTTGCTATATATAATGATTCTTGCAATGATGGGTACAATGACTCAATGTAAAAATGACGGGACTCACTATTTTTATATTATGAGTCTCACTATTTTTATATTTAGTCATTGTACTCGTCATTATATAAGTCATTACTCATAACAAAATTATGATATTAATATACCTAACTGGACAATCCCATTTTATTTTTATGATATCTAATGGCATAAAATCAAGAGTCTTTTTATATATATATTTTTTATGGATGTATTATATATACACGTGTGTGTGTGAACATTACAATTAAAAAAAGTTAAAAGGACAAGTTGGGCTTTGGATAAATGGGTGAATTTATTTTTTATCAAATGAGAATGCTTATTATTTTGAGGTGTGCAACTAGTTTCTTAGAGCGTACATTAGTCACTTTAGGGTGGACTAAAAAAAAAGTTTAGGTTAAGTTTTGCAAAAGTAAAACAATAGGAGGGAGCAAGTTGCAATTTAGTCAGCATATATCCAACTTTAAAAACACTAGAAAGGACGGGAAAAACCACGGCTCATTGCCTCTGGAGGCTATCTAAATAGTATATCTCATGATAGGGTTGATGTGTCAATATATAAAATTAATCTAACTAAAATATATAACTTATATATTCAGATGACATCTACGTCGAGCCTTTATTTATAATCATTTAAGGTTTTAGTAGAAGGATGTGCATGATACAATTTGATATTATTAAAAAGTATTTTATAATTAAACTGTATAGTGGAGTTATTAACTAACAAATAATCATAATTGCGATTAATTGACTCGTTTGATTATTAATTTCGGTTAATATCTTATAATTATAATATTTTTTTCTCCTAGTTATGATGTTCAAATCAGTACACAAACAAGCAAATAAAAGAAAGAAATTTAAAACTAGTAAATACTATTATACTAATATTATATATAGTGTAAAAAATATCTTAGATCGACATAAGTTAAGTTATCTTAGGTCACTTTCAATATATATATTGCGATTCGATTTATTTGGTGCAGTTTTTCTCTATAAATCGTATGTAGCTACTAAGTGAATAGTTCAAGTTTTTTCTATTTTAGTTTTATAGTTTTTTTGCGGTCTCAATTTTTTTCGATATGATTTTTCAATTATTTTGAACAATATTTTTGATTTTTTTTGTTCACATTATACTATGTTTCAAGAATGAACTGTTTGGTACAATTTTGGTATCGTATTTCATGAACTGGGATCAATGTAAAAAAATTTAAGACTAAAGCTTTATATATCGCACCACACCATTAACATCCCTGTTTTTGTTTCCTAACAACATAAATGTTGTTGGCGACATGATTTTTGTGGTTTAAAAGTATTGCCAATTGAGGAATTTTCTTAGTATACTAATTCAAATCAAACTTTGAAATTCAAAATTTATTTAATTTAATTTAATTACAACACTAATTTAATAAAAAATTATTATTATTCAATTAAATTCACAACTAATATTATTGATACAATTAAATCAAATGATATAATGTGATTGACATTTTAATATATTTTAATTTAAACAATATTTAAATTAAAAAAATACTCTTGATAGGCTAATTTGTTGATTTTTTTTTTATAGCTATTTAATGTAAGCAATTTGTATTGCTACATTTCTCTCTTATAAGTATAAAAAATTAAATGTTTGGCTGCGGAAATAACAAAACTGGTCGTGACGCCCAATAGGTCACAATCTCTCCCTCTTCTGATGAGAGATGGCAGCAGGGCCAACAATGGAGTCGGAACTGCCAGTAGAGCCACAGTCACTGAAAAAGTTAAGCTTCAAATCCTTAAAGCGAGCCCTCGATCTCTTCTCTCCTCTTCATGGTCAATTCCCACCTCCCGACCCCGTAAGGTACCATCTTTTTCTCTCTTTACTTGAACCCTATTTTTTGTTAATGGGAAATCAATGATGGGTTTTTCTCAGTTTTTATTCCCAAGTTCATTGCTTTTAGCATCTCTTATACTGGTTGATTTTCTAATTTCTTTTATTGTGCGTGTCTGTGTGTGAATTTTTATTTTTTTTGCAGCAAGAAGATACGGATGAGCCATAAGGTTAGTAATTATCCTAAGCACGTGTGTTTTGCATTGTAGGTTGATGATTTTGATACAATCTTTTGCGGGTTTGATTCGAAAAATAACGTGCTGAGAATCAAACCTTAGGGCTATGTTTTTTTATATGTTGGAAGGATTTGGGGATTGAAATATATTTCTAACCAATGCCCAGTGTTATTTTTTAAAGTAGTGCTTGCAAACAAACATAGCCTAAGGACGGTTTCTAACAACCTTGGTTTTATTTCAACATGTGGAATTTTGTTTACTAAATGTGTGTTTATTTGTGATTTCTAATGGGAATTGCATTTTTGACATTGAAGCTAAATGCTGAGTATGGGGCTATCAGAAGCACTACAGCTCAGCCTCCTAATCATGCTAACTTGGCTGCACAACAAGTTCCGCAAGCTTCCACTACTCTTGCCCTTACTGGTATTGAACCTTTTGTTTTATAGACTTGGGTCTTTTTGAGTTTAGGAGTTAATTTATTATGGTAGTGAGTTTTGAGGAAGAAATCACCCAATTCTTGTTGCATAATAGTTCTGTTTTGAACCACCTCCCATGTCATCCTAAAGGAAGTAAAGGAGAAATGGTTTCGTAGATTAGAAGATTTGAATAACAGACTTAACAATGCACTGGTACTTTTAGAACTTACGTTAAAGTACTGTAGTTTAGAACTCTTCTACGTTGAAGTTTCAATTAAGTTTTCTGTCATTCTGTAGCCACATAGATTATGTGGCGAACTCATTTTTTGAAAAGCTAAAGCCTATTTCTCTAAGTTATAGGTGTGCTGTTTAAGAAGCTTGCCTTCAACAAACAAGTTGTTACTATTGGTTTCAATAGAATCTGTGTTAGGTTTCCTTTGCATCAAGGATCCAAACTGTTGGTTCTTATTTGAAATTTAAATTTGTTGAATGTTTGAGGCTGCTTGTCTTTGCGCAGCAGTCAGACTATTGTATTAAAAAAATGACGAATTAATTATGCTTTGAAATATCTTGGCACAGGTGCTCATTGATGCCACAATTGATGTGTTACATAGAATGACCTTTTCTTTTATTCTTATCTTGAAAGCGCTAGCAAAAATGACATGATAAATTGTGCAACTTGTTTGTTTGACATGCCTGAAGGCTGAAAGAATTAATGCCATTCTTAACTGCTACTAAGAAAACAACTATAGGCCTGATAAGTGGTAACTCTGTATAACTGGCTCATGCTGCTACTTTTTCCTAACAATGCATCCATTTGCATTTATGCTCTAACTGATTGACACTACTATTAGTTCTTCTTTTGAACCTAATACTTAAAGGGGTGGTTTATACGTATTTATTTTTTTTAAATGGGGTTTATATTGAATTATCGTAATATGTGCAGGTTCTGAAAGTTCTAGAGACCCACAAAAAGGAGGAGCTCAAAACGAATTAGTTGTTGTTCCTTCTGTTCAACCAAAAGGCCTGTATGTATTACTTTTTTTGTGTGCAGTTTTTATTGTGTTACTGTGGCATTTCTGAATATACTTATATTTCACTCACGTTCCTGATATTTAATTCTCTTTTCTTTTCTTTCTCTATTTTATGGGATGTGCTACTATGGTGCAAAACTTGATGCATGCTATCATCTTATGCTCTCATTATAAAACTTTTGGTCCTAAACTGAGCTTGTGCTTTGTGAATTCTATGTTTGGCAGTGGGGATACTAGTTTTACTGGCAAAAGCACTACAATTATTCCTGCTCATGGTACATCTGACAGGTTTTTGACTTTCTCCTCTGTGTTTGTTGCCTCTATAGCATATGAGAATTGAGGAACTTGCCTTTGTTATGTATATTAATACATTATATGGCTTATCTGATGTAGGGAGTATTTCAGCCCTTACTCCATTACACAGTTTTAAGTTCAATGAACACATTTTATCTCTGATCTATTAAAAGTTACAATTACTTTTCATATCCAAGCAACTCTTAAAAAGTGTGGGCAGGATTCATCTATTCTCTTTCTGCTACTGTATTCTAGAAACCTCTCAACTGCTGCTCTCATGGAAAGAATTCCAAGCAGATGGCCACGTCCTGTATGGCGTCCTCCATGGAGAAACTACAGGGTAAGAACCTTCATGTTTTGGGTGCTGAAAGGGAGGGGGAGGATGGGGTGGGTTAGAGTATGCATTTGAGGATTTTATGATCTACCTGCATTAAGTAATTCAACAAATTTGTTATTCTTCTTCCTGTATGTATATGAGCACTCCATATTGTATAACACCAGTTATTTTAAAACTATACACCAACCATTATTACATCACTTTCACCATGGCTCTTTAAGGATTCATGTTGTGCATACTTTTTAAATTAACACTTCATTTTCATACATTTTACTGGTTGGAAAACGCAGAGATTTTTTTTAATTATTATTTTACTCCCTCCATCTCAAATTAAATGCCAAATTTTGACTTTTTAAGTCAAATTGACTATTTTTAGAATTAATAATTAAGCATATATAAACATATTTTTTAAATTATATAATTTGGGGTTAGTAGTATATTGTACATATTTTCTTTTGATTATAATCTCTTCGCCTATATTTTGACAAAAATGGTACAAAAATTAGTTTTAAAAACGATCAATTTGACTTTAAAAAGTCAAAACTGGACATTTAATTTGGGCAGAGGGATTAATTATTTTTCTTATTTAAAATTACATGTATTTTCTGAAATATAGATGCTTAACACCTATAATGTTGACCTCTAACAACTAAGATATACTAGGTTGTCTTGTAAAGTTGTGGAGATCGTATTTGCATGTGTGCGTGAATATCAAATATATTCAATATACATCAATAAGTAGATCCATCAAAATGCATATTTGTAAGCTGTTATTTTGTTGTTTCTTTCCCATATTATTTCGTATATGCCAACTTGGTTGGAAAACCATTGGTGGATTGCTTTAGAGTTCCCCCCCATCTTTGAGCTTCAAGTGTTTTTTTCTCTTCTTGTGCAATGTATGTAATCTTGCTTATTTACATTAATTCTCTTTATTACAATAATTTAATTTGTACAGGTTATTAGTGGCCATTTGGGATGGGTGAGATCTGTTGCATTTGATCCAAGTAATGAGTGGTTCTGTACGGGATCTGCAGATCGTACAATCAAGGTAATAAGCTATAAATTTATGTCGTCACGGCTGATTAATGTTCTTTTACTCCTAGAAAGTTTTGTGTTCCCCTCTGTTCTAGTGAGGTTGATTATATGGCTGTATAATGCTCTGCCTGTTTGTGACAATCAGTCAGTATATCATTGTTTAGTTTCAAATATTCATTAGTGCTGATCATATAACATAAACTTGTCCACTTATTTAACTTATTCATGGTTATAACTTATAACACTAAAAAGTAATAAAACATGCGTCATCTGTGTTGTAGTATATGAATTGTGGTAAGAGTCTAAGCTCACCCTTCTTATCCAAATAACTATTTTTGGAGTAGATATGTTGAATGATATAAAATATAGTCTCGTGATGGAATGTTACAAGTGTAGAGGGACTTCCCTGTTCCATGATATATACACAATGTAAACCGATATACTCTCTCATACGGTACTGAAACTCAAATGTGCAATGATGAGTGGCTGTACTTCAACCTCAGAAAAAGCTGACTAAGATGGTCTGGACATGTGTGATCCTGACCATTTATGCATTCGTGGAGGAAGATTGGCCAACCTCTTTTATTTTCTTGGAGGACTCATTACCTTCCTTTGTCATGGCTTTGCTATCTAAATATTTTCCTCCTTTAATTCAAAAAATAGAATTTGGAGGAAAGTTGACATGGCCGCTATGGACGATGATACTAGGTGGAGAAAAAGGTGAAAGTAAGATGGATTGAGATATTGAAGAAAGGTTCAGTAGCTTGTGGCATAAAGGAATTGATATAGCACTCCAAATATTATGGGAAAGGCTTAGTTAAGTATTGTAGTATAAAAGCACAAATTAATGACTGTGAAAAGGTGGGTAGATTTTCTTGTTTATTGATTCAATTAAGTTTGAGTAATTAAAGGAAAACGAGGGAGCATACTAGATTAGAAACCCATAGAGAAAAGGAAAAGAAACTTTTATTGAATTTTGAAACTAACGGAGCACTGTAATCACAAGATTTATATGTTTTTCACATATTGATAATTTGGGAGATTTATGGCCATGTTTAATATTTTCTCTCTTCCAACACCAAAAAGCTTCACTTCTGTTCAGTGTATCCCCCCCCCCCCCCCCCAAAAAATGCTGTATAACCTTTCATGAAAATCATTATTAATTTATTCATGTTATTCCAGCTACTGAGACTTCTTTTCTTTCTTATTGTGCCAAGATATGGGATGTAGGAACTGGAACATTAAGGCTCACTCTAACAGGACACATTGAACAAGTGCGAGGTTTGTTACCTACCTGTTTACATGTGGTGTCATATTTTGGTAGAAACCTTATAAATCAGCTATTAAATGTTAACTTCCCCTCCTTTTACTTGCAGGCATTGCTGTTAGCACTAAACACACATACATGTTCTCTGCTGGTGATGACAAACAAGTTAAATGCTGGGACCTAGAACAGAATAAGGTTGATAACTAACTGAGAAAAGTTTTTATGCAATTAGTCATTCATAAACTTACACGTTGAATTTTCCTCTTTAAAGGTTATCAGGTCTTATCATGGTCATCTGAGTGGTGTTTATTGCTTAGCTCTTCATCCTACTATTGATGTTCTGCTTACTGGGGGTCGTGATTCTGTTTGTCGGGTATGAGTACAAATTACATCAGCAATTCCTAACATCTTGTGGTTGATCAAAAAACTACACCACATTTATAATTTTGAGGGATATATTACCATTAGTTCTTACTTCTTACTCATCAAAAATTGCAGGTATGGGATATCCGCAGCAAGATGCAAATTCATGCACTCTCTGGGCATGATAACACAGTTTGTTCAGTTTTTACTCGACCAACGGTATGCAATTCGTTTCCTGTAGTGGGGAGAACTAATGTGCGATTTTACCTATGTCATACTTAGTGCCGTAGTTAAGTAGTTTTCGTTTAGTGTATGCCTTAAGACTCTGATAAAAGAGGAATGTTATGACAGTGACACTGGTATAAAGACCATAATCTTTACTCATTAATGACCTCTTGAAACTTAAATTTTGAAGTTTCAAGCATTGAACTAGTTTTGTGGCCGACTCTTTTAGAGCCTATTGAGATCCTCTTGAGAACCATAGTCTCCCAAAATGGATTGCAATAATTCTTAGAGAAATTCTGTGTAGTTTGAATTCTATAGACTATAATATTTCAATTTTTTTGTTCTAATCAGAAGCTAATTTTTCTTTGGGTTGAAACTGAAGCAGAATAACCTTAGAAATCTCGGGTATCTACAATCCTACAAGGGAAGGTGTCAAAAGAATATGTTTTAGAGAAGTCATTAAACAGGGAGAGAGGAGAGAAAAAACTTGAGAGTTGATTAGAACGAGGGGACTAGTGAGTTGTAAAATCTAGTGTTTACCCAAGGCTCCCAACGATATTGCTCCTACCAACCCAGCTGAAAAACTATATATATGACTCATATTTATTAATCATCTTCGTGCAGTGTGCATCAAGTGCATAGTGTAAGTTAAAATTTACTACTTTAGGACATCTGAAGGAGACCTGTTGTCCTCAAACTAGAACTTGGTGTGTTGTGTTTGTATTTGGATAAGCACTAGAATTTAGCGAATAGTCTTTAGATGGAGACTTGTCAGCATCTTAATCGTTGATGCTGTCAGCATCTAAAACAATTCAATACTTACTTTGTGGAATAGAAAAAGATTGACCATCCTGTTGGCAATACAAAGAACTGACAAAACCAAAACTGTAAACTGTGATATAACCAAGGAAAGAGATATTATACCTTAACTTAGTTTTGACCTTTTGCGGCGAAGGCAACTTTAACATCTACTTGCAGCCCTAACTATTCCTCTTATTAGTATTGGAACTCACTCTGAGGTCTGGACTGTTTTCTTCCAGGATCCACAAGTTGTCACTGGCTCCCATGACACAACCATAAAGTTCTGGGACCTTAGATATGGTAAAGAATTTGAAGGATACTTTCCTATCTGATATTAAATTATTTCCTCCCCTGTTCACTAATGTCAATTGCTCTTCAATGGCAGGCAAAACAATGGTAACTCTTACACACCATAAGAAGTCCGTACGAGCAATGGCTCAGCATCCTATTGAGTATGTACATCTACATATTTCTGCTCTTCTCTGGGGAAATAATGGAGCTATGGTTGATTTGTAACATGGTTATTTAATTTGTTCTTGAGTTTCGACTTAGAACTAAGTTCATCTTTCTTATTGCAGGGACTGCTTTGCATCTGCATCTGCTGACAACATCAAAAAATTCAGTCTTCCAAAAGGAGAGTTTTTGCACAACATGCTGTGAGTTTGAGAACACACCATGGACTTTGTTATCATAGTTTAAGATTGGTAGAGGATTATAACAAAATCATAATTGATGCACTGACATTCAATAAGCAGATCAATTTGTTTAAATCTTCGTGATATTGAATTATCTTAACGTTCCTGGTGTTTCTTGCAGCTCGCAACAGAAGACCATCATTAATGCCATGGCTGTCAATGAAGACGGTGTGATGGTTACAGGAGGTGAGAATTTTGTATATTCTTTCTTATGGATAGAATTTTTAGTGTCTAATGTTAGTATACTATGAGATCCGTTGTGTTTTTGTTTAGTCTGTTACTTTTATCTTAGGTATTCTTGTTATCTCTATGTTCCTGTAAAGTAGGCAGGATTTGCTCTAGAATATTATTGTTATATCTTCGAATTTTGTGACATTGAAGGTGATAATGGGAGTATGTGGTTCTGGGATTGGAAGAGTGGCCACAATTTCCAACAAAGTCAAGCCATTGTTCAGCCTGGTATGTGCCTTGGGCACTCATTTTTTCAATATTTTGGCTTGATTCTTTTGAAAGCACATTGTAAAAATTGGGGTGTACTTTTTTTCAGGTTCTTTGGATAGCGAAGCTGGCATATATGCTACCTCTTTTGACCTTACTGGTACAAGGCTTGTGACTTGTGAAGCAGACAAAACTATCAAAATGTGGAAGGAGGATCCAAATGCCACCCCTGAAACTCATCCCCTCAACTTCAAGCCCCCCAAAGAAATTCGGAGGTTCTAGTGCTATTTTGACAACTTCTAGTGCATCTTCTCATTTCTCCACTTAGCTCAAGTTTCGAAGCTTTGTAATGTCCAATTATAAACTTAAAATCTTTCATATGGGTTCGTGGATTTGAAGCAACAATTTTCTTTAAAAAAAAATGACCCCCCCCACAAAAGAAAAAGAAGAAGGGAAGTCTGGGGGGGAAGTTATGTTTTCTTTTGTGAGAATTTTCACTCTAATATATGCTGGATCATGAGATTCACTTTTTGAACTTTTACAATTATGAATAGTACTTGTATATGTTCTTAAGTAAATCAGCTGTCTTTTTGTCTCCAGTTCAAGCTCCCATTTCACTACAGTATTACAACATAACATTCTTGTATATCCTTAGTTTAGTAGTAAGCACACAAGCAATATGTTTCGATCCTAGGACCCAGAATATGTATGCATCTTGTGGTGTCTAGATTTCGGACCGGGTAATATCCAACCAACCCCAATCATTGCTACGAACTCCTAGAACTTCCCATATGACTTTCAAAGCATCAACAATGTCGTTAGAACACGGAGGCTAATTATCATGAACACCATTGCACCCCATAGTAGAATCACATTCATCAACCACTGTAGCCACCACACCTATGCTTTCTGTTGAACCATCCTGTCGACAATGCCACATGTCTCCGCCCTTTTGAAAGCTGTTGAGGGTGAGAACAGCCTTGGTGCTTGAAAGTGGTGCAGTGCTTGCCTTCTACACAACAATCGAAGTCATTCTCTTGTTGCATTTTCCAGGAGGCGGTTTCTTGCCTATAATCTTGCCACTTGGTTGACAAACTTGAGCATCAGCTTCGAAAGAATATGCTGAAAGAAGTATTAGTAATATGGAAAGTGATGCTACTAAGCAAAAAGTCTTCATACTACAGTTTCTGGAGATTTCTGTTTGAATGGTTGATGGGAAACAGGGTGATTGAGATGGTTTATGCAAGTAGCCTTGAAGCAAAATGCCAATATTTTGGCAAGCATTTGACACTTCTTCTCATATATTCTCTGTTTTGTTAATGTTTTTATGAATAATAATGTGGGGGTTTAATGGAAGGTTAATTTGGATTTTCTTTAGGAAACAATAGTGGGAACTCTTCTATTTTTGTTTCACTGAACCATATACAGACAAGATTGCTTTCTATTTGAAATATAAACTTAGTTTTATCCTATGTTACAATTGACTTTTTATTTTACCCAAAAGTATTCATATTCGACACTGACACTGGTTACTTGGATAACGGTGTGAGTACTGAACACTTCATTTTAGTGTAAATAGTCAAAAAAATTAATAAATACGAATATCACTATTTAACTACACATGTCTGATCTGGATGCTCTATCCGATTATATAAATTAGCTTTTATTATGATGGGTAACTATAGACGTGACAGTTTTTCATATGGTTTTTTTACACTTAAAGATCTGTGCATTAGTTTAAGGCTTGATTAATTAGCTTTTATCATGACGCGTAACTATAGATGTGATAGCTTTTCACATGGTTTTTTTGCACTTAAAGATCTGTGCATTATTCTAAAGCTTGATTTGAAATTGAAGGCTGAACTAACTTCAGATATGCCATGATTCATGATAAATCCTAAGATGCGAAATCTCATATTACTTGGAATTTTTTTGTATTTCCTTGATTCAGTTTTAGCCTTTTTTTTTATGTTTATAAAGGTCACTTGGAAGGCAGTCGGCTCAGGTTCACTTTAACTGTTTTGGGTTAGTGTCATTACTTTTAGACCCTACAAATCCCTCACTTGTTAGATCTTGTCAATACATATACTGTTGCAGATTATATGTTTATATGTATAGAGAGAGAGAATAGTCTATAGTTAAAGTTAGTTGCTAACGTCCATATATTATATTTCAGGCGATATTTTATACTAGTTGTCTGCGTAATTGTATATTAGACACATTTATATGTCGTATATTGACTATCAACTATCTGACCAGAGATTATATATATATATATATATATATATATATATTATTTCTTATATAATGCAGAGCATGAAGTACCTTCCTTGAAAATGTTAAAAATCATCCAAAACAATACAAAGGATTTGGATTTTTGATAATTCTATTGATTTCTACCTACTTTAGAAAACTCTGACTATATATATATATAATGCAGAGCATGCAGTACATTCCTTGAAAATGTCAAAAATCATCCAAAACAATACAAAGGATTTGGATTTTTGATAATTCTATTGATTTCTACCTACTTTTGAAAACAATCATAAGGTGCTGCGAAGAGTTATATTTTGAATAAATATGTGCTATTATAAATATGGTGCGGGTGGGCAAGGGAGCATGTCAAATATATATATATATATATATATATATATATATATATATATATATATATATGAGTCTCCGTCTATGACAATGGGTTGCAGGGTTACTGTTTCGACAACTAGTGCGGGGGCCATTTTTACTGTGGATTGATCCTGTCGCTCATTCTTCTTGCGACAGGCCAATTTATGATCCGCTAATTATGCGTAATTGTCATTGCCGCTCATCCTTATTACCTTGCAGCTACCCCTCTTGGGACATGCCAAAATTACGCGTAATTGTCCTTGCCGCGGATCAATTTTGGTTGCTCCCAGCAATCGGTTATCATAAATAATTTTTATATATATATATTACATCCAAGTTTCCACTCTAGATCTCAGGATCAGAATCAAAGCTCCATGGGACCTCCCTCAGGCCTCACCTTTCATGAGTAGTTGGTACTAGTGAGTCAAACATAATGGCTACCAAATATTAAAAATCACACGAGCATATCAAGAGTAATTGGACTAGTACTGATATTATAATTGTCGGTTGTTCCTGCCGGTGGTGTTTTTAATTTTTATTGTTTTATATAAAAACTAAAAATTTTGTGCTTGACATTTCAACTTCGGGGTTGCTTCCTAGTGGTACGGGCCAGCCGTACCCACCACCCCAAGGCATAATAAATGTTCTTAAATAAGTACCAATCACAATAATTCATTGTCAAGTACACTGCTAGCTAGTTTCAAGCTTATTTGCATTGGTTTCATTCATTTTCTTAATATTCTTGATAATGATCATAGCATTCCTTAAGTTTATAAAGTTCAAGATTAGGCGAAAACGTGTCCATGATGGAATTGTTGCTGTTGCTCCACATGGAAATGGTGAATGCGGCAAGTCCATTAGTACTATAGATGATTTTTACGCGAGGAATATTAGCTGGAATGAGATGGAGATGCTGACAATGAATTGCTCTAGCTCTCGTGTGATCGGATATGGAGGATTCAGCACTGTTTATTTAGCCAAGTTTTCGGATTCTAGCCTCGGAGCAATCAAGATTCAATGCAGCAGCGAGCGTCTTAGACAAGTTTACCAGCAAGAACTCAAAACTTTGCTCCACATTCGCCATCCGAACATTGTCAAGCTAATAGGCTATTGTGATGAACGAGAAGAAGGCGTTTTGGTGTTTGAGTACATGCCTAATGGAACTCTGGAGGAGAATCTCCGCGGTAAAGGAAATAGATTGTCTGTTCTTTCGTGGAGAACTCGAATGAGTATAGCATTTCAGCTTGCTCAAGCTATTGAATATTTGCACGAAAAGTGTAGCCTTCAAATAGTCCATGGGGATATCAAGTCTTCAAATATATTGCTGGATGAGAATTTTTGTTGTAAACTCTGCGATTTTGGGTCTGCAAAAATTGGGTTTGCTTCAATGGTACAACCACCATCGTCTTCAATGAATCATCACCGGATGATTGTGGGTTCTCATGGGTATTTGGATCCTCACTACTTAAAGACGGGGCTTTCCTCGAGAAAACAGGATGTTTATAGCTTTGGGGTAATTATTCTTGAGCTTATCACAGGATTGGAAGCCTTTTGTTCTGAAAAGAGACAGAAACTGACATCTATAGCTGAACCAATGCTAATGGATGCCACAAAGGTCGGGGCTATGGTGGATTCGAGGCTTGATAAAGATGATACATTAGACTTGGAAGAGGCTAATGCTATGGCTTCTTTATCGGCTATATGCCTTCATAGTTCGCCTAGCCTAAGGCCTTCTGCCTCTGAAATTTTAACAGCCATGAAGGATAAAATCCCTTCCGTCTCATTCCTGTTTGAGAAATCCACTGCCCTTTCGAAAGGATAAATAGACAATAATTTTGCTTTTTTATGTTCTAAACTATATGTATGTGATTTGAGAGTCTTGAGGCTGTAAATTTGTAAAGGATTATGCCAAAATTTTCGGCTAAAAAGGAAAAGAAAGCTATTTGTTTATGGGGTTGTGTAATTCTATCTGTTTGTTTTGGAAGGTTAATACTATAAGAAATCCATTACACTATAGTTTAGTAGTAAATAATTTCATTACATAGTTTAATTTACTTGTCATACAATCACAACAATTAAATGTATACCATGACAAAAAGGACAAGAAATTGAAATGCAAGCTCTAAGCTTGGCTAAGCATCAGACCAAGTAATGTCCAAGTCGCCCCAGTTATCTTCAGGCACTCCTAAGGCTTTCCACACAGCTTTTGAGGCATCCACAATGTTATTAGGACACGGGGGCTGATAATCATGGTTCTCGTCACATCCCATAGTAGAGTCGCACTCATCAACAACCATAGCATCAACACTTCGCCCATTAGCACTTATCGTGATTTTGTTAAGACACCTTGATCTGCCTTTGTACCATCCAGTCGATAGTGCCACAACTGGTGTGTCATCGTCGTGATATTGGTTATCACATTCTGATGGACCGCCACCATCTCCACCCTTTTGGAAGCTATTTAGGGTGAGTGTTGCTTTTGTTTTGCCGGTTACTGGAGGTGAGCATTTGTAAGTCGGGTAGAACTTGTGCAGCTTGAACACAACAATCAGAGTCATTCTCGCAGTTGCATTGTCCAGGAGGCGGTTTTCTTCCCCCAATTTTGCCACTAGGCCTACAAGACTGAGCATCAACCTCTAGAGAAAATGTAACAAGGAAAATGAGAAATATAATAGTAGATTGTCACGCCCCGCTTAATTTTGTCCGAGGTTCCTCCCAACACAGATGCAGATTAATTATTTAATGCAGTACATTGGAGCTCTGTATGGGAAACCTCTAGAACATTCTACACTTTTCTTGTATATTCTAGACTTTCCTAGAATCTTCTAGACTTTGGTAGAAAGGTGTAGAACTTGTACATATCTAGAATATTCTATCTAGATCTTTCTAGGATTAGGAATATAATATTAAATTCTAGAACCTTCCCTTAAGGAGGTGGAGGACTATAAATAGGAGGATGGTCTCATTTGTTCACCATCCAAGGAAAAGCATTCTCCAAGCAATCTTGTAAAGCAATCTTGTAAAGCTCTCTTGTGTAATAAAAGATTTCTTACTTTCAAAGTGTTATCTTGTTCCTTCTTAAAGTTTCTTCTCAAGTTCTCTTGGTGTTCACTTGGCGTAAGGCTTAGTTAGCAACTACAAAAGGGTGATAGTTGTCTAAGGCCGCACGGTTAGGCTTAGGAATCTCTAAGGCCGTGACAGTTGGTATCAGAGCCAAGGTTTAACGAAGGCGTTCGTTACTACCCGACACCATGTCGAACATGACGGAGGAGCAACTAAGGGGTAGGGAAGAGGTGCCCACTTCTTCTAAAGGGGCAAGACAAGCCAAATCAAGGGACGCTATGGCTACCCTGGATGCTCGAGTGTTAAGGCTAGAAGTGGCCATGGCGGATGTCAAAGAACGACTTGATCGTCTTGAGCAAAACATGGAAGACTCCATCGAGGGGCTCGATGCCAAGGTGGAGAAGTATCATGACAAGTTACTCGAGGCCTTCAAGTCAACCACCTATGATGCGGCACAGGAAAGTATGGCTTTCCAAGCTAAGGTCTTGGAAGCCTTGGCGAATGTGCAATGAGAAATGCAAACCATGAAGGCTTCCGTGGAGGAAACCAAGGCTGATTGGACCCTATGCAAAAGAGCGGTGGCGAATGGCGCGGTGGAGGCTCCACGCCCTCAAGTTAGGGAGGTGCCAAGAGTGAAAGATATCCCCAAGCCGAAGGAGTACGACGGCAAGCGAGATGCCACGGTGATTGACAACTTCTTGTGGCATATGGAAAGATACTTTGCAGCACTCGACTTGGAGGATAAGGTAAAAGTCAACACTGCTTCTCTTTATTTCACTGATATTGCTATGGTGTGGTGGCGTAAGAAATGTGCCGAGATGGAAAAAGGCACTCTTACTATTGATTCTTGGGATACACTTAAGGCGGAGCTCAAAAAGCAATTCTATCCCGAGAATGTTGGCCGTGATGCCCGTAAGAGGATGAAGGAGCTCAAGCAGGATCGGTCCTTCCAAGGTTATGTGCGGACTTTCTCCGATCTTATGCTTCAAATCACGAACATGAGTGAGGAGGATCTTCTTTTCAACTTCATGGATGGGCTCAAACCTTGGGCTGCTCAAGAGCTAAAAAGGCATAAGGTTGAAGATATTGCAACAGCATTAACGGTTGCGGAATCTTTGGTGGAATATCGTTCCATGGAAAGAGGCGAAAGTTCTAAACAAAAGAGTGACCCACCAAAGAACAAAGGCACCAAGCCATGGCATGCTAAAGGTGGGGGAGCAAAGGATGGATCCCATAAGACGCATCCCCACCCCGACAAGTCAGGGAAGCAAGGGCCGGAAGGGAGCAAAGGCAAGAAAGATATGAAACCTCGAGAATGATGCTTCCTTTGTAGCGGTCCTCATTGGGCTAGGGATTGCCCTAAACGAAAGGCACTCACCGCAATGTTTGGGCAGCACGATGACGATGGAGATGAAGGCACAGAGGCTACAATGGGCTGTCTCAAACTGTTAAATGCATTAAAGGTCCGACCTACTTCTCACCAGGCGGGTGACCGAAGCTTGATGCACGTGGAGGGCCGCGTGAATGGAAAGACCACCCAACTTATGGTTGATACGGGTGCGTCTCACAACTTTGTAAGTCCCGCTGAAGCTCGAAGATTGGGACTTAAGATGGCGGAAACTAAGGGTTGGCTAAAGACTGTGAATGCTCACGCTAAACCCATTAGCGGCGTAGCTCGTGGCGTGGACCTACAACTTGGCTCGTGGCAAGGCAAAGTGGATTTCTCGGTGGCGCCCATGGACGACTTCAATTTGGTCCTAGGTATGGATTTTCTTAAGCAATTCAATGTCGTTCATTTTCCTCGTTTAA
This sequence comes from Hedera helix, assembly GCA_947179155.2. Classification (NCBI taxonomy): domain Eukaryota; kingdom Viridiplantae; phylum Streptophyta; class Magnoliopsida; order Apiales; family Araliaceae; genus Hedera; species Hedera helix. The sequence goes on along the minus strand of OX359284.1, from coordinate 41,743,007 downwards.
ACATGGTGATGATCTTGGAGGGAGAACCATGTTTGGTTCCGGCGGTTTCCCCTACTAAGGAAACATCATCAAAATTGGGGGCAATGTTCCTTTCCGCTATGCAAGTGGAGAAGGGATTGAAGAAGGGGGAGGACACTTGGTTGGCAATGCTTAAGGAAGAAGGAGACAATCAAGGCCATGACGAAGTTATTCCCCCATCCATTCAAAACGTGTTGGAGGAGTTCAAAGATGTAATGCCACCCGAGTTGCCCAAAAGACTCTCACCTAGGCGAGAGGTGGATCATCAAATCGAGTTAGAGCCCGGGGCAAAGCTACTTGCCAAGGCACCCTATAGGATGTCACCCCCGGAGCTGGAGGAGCTAAGGCGACAATTGAAGGAGCTTCTGGAAATAGGCTTCATCCAGCCATCTAAATCCCCATTTGGGTCGCCCGTGTTATTCCAAAAGAAGGCGGACGGGTCACAACGCCTATGCATTGACTATCGGGCGCTAAACAAGGTAACTATCAAAAACAAATATCCTATTCCTCTTATAGCTGATTTATTTGATCAACTTGGTAAAGCCCGATACTACACTAAGCTAGACTTGAGGTCGGGTTATTATCAAGTTCGAATCGCCGAGGGAGACGAGGGCAAGACTACTTGTGTCACTCGCTATGGAGCATTTGAGTTCCTCGTGATGCCCTTCGGCCTAACTAATGTTCCAGCTACATTTTGTACTTTGATGAACAAGATCCTCCATCTTTTCTTGGATCAGTTCGTAGTGGTATACTTGGATGACATTGTCATCTATAGTAATACTTTGGAGGAACACGTGGAGCACCTACGAACCGTTCTCAAGGTTCTCAAGGAGAACGAGCTCTATGTCAAATGGGAAAAATGCTCTTTTGCTAAGAAGGAGGTACACTTTCTGGGGCATGTTATCAAAGATGGCAAACTGATGATGGATAAGAAGAAAGTCAAGGCGATAGAGGAATGGGAGCCTCCGACAAGGGTGACGGAGCTAAGATCTTTTCTTGGGCTAGTCAATTATTATCGGCGTTTCATCACGGGGTATTCAGCTCGGGCAGCCCCACTTACTGACTTGCTCAAGAAGGAGAAACCATGGGCATGGACTTCTCAATGCCAACAAGCTTTCGAGGGGTTAAAGAAGGCTGTCATAGAGGAGCCTGTGTTAGTTTTACCCGATTGTGCCAAGGCTTTTGAGGTACACACGGATGCCTCGGACTTTGCTATTGGTGGCGTTCTAATGCAAGAGGGGCATCCTATCGCCTACGAAAGCCGCAAGCTAAATGATACGGAGAGGCGATACACGGTCCAAGAAAAAGAGATGACGGCAATTGTGCATTGCCTACGTACGTGTAGGCACTACTTGCTTGGGTCTAAGTTTGTGGTGCGAACGGATAACGTAGCTACTAGCTACTTCCTCTCTCAAAAGAAACTTAGCCCAAAGCAAGCCAGATGGCAGGACTTCTTGGCCGAGTTCGATTACATCCTTGAGCACAAGCCGGGAAAAATCAATTTTGTTATAGATGCACTTAGCCGCAAGGCGGAGTTAGCGGCTATCTCCAAGGTCCATATGGAGTTGTTGGACCTTATAAAAGAAGGGCTAAAGCATGATCCCTTGGCTAAGCAACTGGTGGAAATGGCCAAGGAAGGAAAGACTAAGCAGTTCTGGGTCGAGGATGGCTTACTCCTTACAAAAAGGCGGTGGATTTTCGTCCCAAAATGGGAGAAACTTCGGAGAAGTATTATAAAGGAGTGCCACGACACCAAATGGGCTGGTCACCCAGGACAGCGGCGTAGCCGAGCCTTGTTGGAGGCAAGCTATTTTTGGCCTCATATGCAGGATGAGGTGGAGATGTACGTGAAGACTTGCCTTGTATGTCAACAAGACAAGGTAGAAAATCAATTACCCGCAGGACTTCTGGAGCCTTTACCTATCCCAGGACGGCCTTGGGAGAGCGTTAGCATGGATTTCATCTCAGCTCTCCCTACTTCTGATGGTTTTGGGAGCATTATGGTCATTATTGACCGATTTTCTAAATATGGCACGTTCCTAGCGGCTCCAAGGGATTGTACAGCTGAGGAGGCAGCCCGTTTGTTCTTCAAAGGCGTGGTGAAGTATTGGGGCTTGCCTAAGACGATCATAAGTGATCGTGACCCTCGGTTTACCGGGAAGTTTTGGACGGAACTCTTCAAAATCGTGGGGTCAAATTTGCACTTTTCGACGAGCTTCCATCCCCAAACCGACGGGCAAACGGAGCTGGCGAATGCCTTGTTGGAGCTATATTTGAGGCACTTTGTGAGTGCCAATCAAAGGGATTGGGCCAAGTTACTCGATGTTGCCCAATTCTCTTATAACTTACAGCGGAGCGAGGCTACTAACAAGAGCCCATTTGAGTTGGCGACTGGCCAACAACCCCTTACTCCACAAACCTTGGTGACCAAGTACCAAGGGAAGTGCCCAGCGGCATTTAAGGCTGCTAAGTCATGGCACGAGCAATCCGACATCGCTCGGTCCTACCTTGACAAAGCTGCCAAGAAAATGAAGAAATGGGCGGATACGAGAAGGCGGCACGTGGAGTATAGCATTGGGGACTTAGTTTTGTTAAAACTAAACGCCGAGCAACAGAAGCGACTGCGTGGACTACACAAAGGATTGCTTCGGCGTTACGAGGGACCGTTTCCTATCCTTGCCAAAGTTGGCAAGGCCTCATATAGGGTGGAGTTGCCACCCAAACTCAAGTTACATCCGGTCTTCCATGTGAGCTGTTTCAAGCCTTATCATTCGGATGAGGAAGACCCCAGGCGAGGCGAATCTACTCGTGCACCCCCAGCCGTTACCACTTCCTTTGACAAAGTAGCAGAAATTATATTAGCGGATCGGGTCATAAGGAAGAAGCATCACCCTCCCAGCCACTAGTACTTGGTGAAATGGAAGGGATTACCGGAGAGTGAAGCCAGTTGGGAAGCTAAAGACGCTTTATGGCAATTCAAAGACAAGATCGAGGCTTTCCACAACGACTCGACGAGAACGTCGACGGCTTAGGTGGGGGAGAATGTCACGCCCCGCTTAATTTTGTCCGAGGTTCCTCCCAACACAGATGCAGATTAATTATTTAATGCAGTACATTGGAGCTCTGTATGGGAAACCTCTAGAACATTCTACACTTTTCTTGTATATTCTAGACTTTCCTAGAATCTTCTAGACTTTGGTAGAAAGGTGTAGAACTTGTACATATCTAGAATATTCTATCTAGATCTTTCTAGGATTAGGAATATAATATTAAATTCTAGAACCTTCCCTTAAGGAGGTGGAGGACTATAAATAGGAGGATGGTCTCATTTGTTCACCATCCAAGGAAAAGCATTCTCCAAGCAATCTTGTAAAGCTCTCTTGTGTAATAAAAGCTTTCTTACTTTCAAAGTGTTATCTTGTTCCTTCTTAAAGTTTCTTCTCAAGTTCTCTTGGTGTTCACTTGGCGTAAGGCTTACTTAGCAACTACAAAAGGGTGATAGTTGTCTAAGGCCGCACGGTTGGGCTTAGGAATCTCTAAGGCCGTGACAAGATTCTCCTAAGCTGAAATTCTTCATTCTCTGTGTGTTTTTGTTTCTCTTCCTTAGATTTTGGATGCAGAAAGGATCAAGGGATTGGGCATTATATATATTGTTTGCACAAACAAAAAGCCAAATTTGTGCTCAAATATGATAATTCTACTAATCCAGAGCAATAATCTGATGGTTCTGTAGTACAATGGAATATTCATCTGATTTTTGGTAGAAAACATTTGAAGGGTGTATGAGAACACTCCATACACACCTTTTTCAACATATCTGCCACGGCCCGATGCCTAGGCTAAATTAGAGATTTGATTATAAATCAAACTCCATCCAAGGGGACATGCATATTTTGACAATTAGCATGTCATATATAGTCTTAATCAACTAATACAAATAATGGAGATCTTGTATCCACCAAAACAAAGCAATAAGGCTTCAGGTACACCTAAGGCTTTGCAATACATATTTTGCCCCTTGGCCTACAAGACTGAGAATCAACTTGTATAAAATTCTAGCTTCATTCATTTATAAATTGGAAAAAGAATTTGTTGCCCTTTAGATCTAAACTAGTTCCCTAAACTGATAAAGTCTCTATATTTTAATAACAAGAAAGAACTTCACTTCATAAAAGAGGTCCAAAGTACAAATCATCAAGCTGAGGCTCAGCCTATAAAAAAGACACCTTCTGTGCACATAACTATAACCAGAAGGGAATTTAGAATCCTAGAAACTCACAACACTTTGTTGGACCATGTGATCATTACCCAAAAAAAAATTGGAAGAAAAAGATACTAGTGATACTAGTCTATCAAAATTTTAAATATGAACAAACTTGCCATTTTGTCAGGCCAGAACCTTATAAATACCACTTATGCCTTCAATTTCAATATCCCATCGAAAACATTTCAACACTAGTTAAGCAAAAAACAGAGAAAATGAAGAACTACAACTTAGCAGCATTCTCTTCTCGTATTGCTCATTCTTTTAGTTACACGTGCTCAAAGTTGTAGCCTGAGCGACAAAATCAGGGGAAGAAAGCTGCCTCCAGGACAATGCAATAAAAAAAAAGGCTCCGATTGTTGTGTTCAAGGCAAACTTTACACGACTTACAAATGTTCACCTCCAGTAAATGGCAATACTAAGGAAACACTCACTTTAAATATTTTCCAAAAGGATGGAGGTGGTGGCGGTCCATCTGAATGTGACAACCAATATCACGAATCACGATGATGACACATCAGTTGCGGCACTTCAACTGGATGGTACAATGGAGGGTCGAGGTGTTTAAACAAAATCACGATAAGTGCTAACGGGAGAAGTGTAGATGCTACTGTTGTTGATGAGTGTGACTCTACTATGGGGTTTGATAACGACCATGATTATCAGCCTCCTTGTGCTAATAATGTAGTTGATGCTTCAAAAGCTGTGTTGAAAGCCTTAGGTCTGGATGGGAATGTGGGCGAGTATGATATCACTTGGACAAATGTTTAGTAGAGATTTTCTTGAATGTTAATATGTCATGATCAATCTTGTTTACCATGTCATTTAATAGTTAATGTGTCATAAATTTTGTTTATGATCATGTTGTTTAATATGTAACTATGCTTTGTTTTTTTGTTTTTTTTGTTGCTAAATTAACTATGCTTTGTTTGTGTTGTGCTATTAATAATGAAGTTATTTGAATTTGAATTGTGGCATGCTTTTGTCACAAATTTAAACCATTTTTTTTAGCTAGAAAATTCACCTTAGAGAGTATGGTATAATCATCATTTGAGACTTGATTATGGATTCTGGCATGCCTTTTATCATACTAAGAAATTTAACTGTGCATAATATTTCTTTCTGTGCTTTATGTAACCATGTATATATAGTACACATTAGTGTATGCATAATTCTGGCTGAGATTTGGGTACAACATAGGCGTGAGGTCCTGCAAACATGCCATTGTCCTTTTAACTAGCAGAGAATGTACAATTTACTACTCTCTGGCATTCCAAAATATAAGAGCAAAATGACTTTTAGTCCTGTTCCAAAATATACGAGCAAAACGACTTTTGGAAGTATAAATATACAAGTGAGGCCTCATTTCTCAAGAGGATAAGCCATCTCCTTAATTATTTTTTTTGCCTTTTTAGTGAGTTGCACTTATAATTTTGAATGGAGGAAATATTAATGAAGTACAAACTTGACATATTCATGTGAGACTAGTACTCTGTCTTCATCAAGTAATTTGTGTTTTTGTATTTCTGGCCTCGAAAAGCAATGTGGTTATTCAGATACTTCTAATCCTAGTGAAGATATTAATGATTCTAGTGAAAGAAAGTAATGGAAATATTGGTTGATGTCAATATATATGATGCACATTGTAACAACTCGGCTCAAATGGGGTCTCAATAGTATTAACTTGAGTCATCTCGGTTCATCACATGCACATTAAAAAAAATCATCACTATTAATACACATTCATCAAATTCGCATTATCCGAAGTGGGACTGCGGTATTACACACAAAGTTATAATTGATTCATAAGGAACTACAAACAAGAATTCTTTTTCTTGGTTGTTTGAGTTTCAGCATACATGCAGCATGCCAATTACACATGTTATAGTTTTTGGTTAAGAATTAGCAGAATTATCATTTCAACAAAATAAAAAATAATTAGTATCTGTACACTAACTGTCTTGTATTTTTGTTCAAAATTCATTTCGAGTAACTTGTAAAATTCCATCTCAAATGCAACTGTGTTTACGTACACATTGTTACTACAGTTAATGCTGCCGTCAAAATTCTGAACGTAGGGGAAAACCAACATTCCATTATTATATATTCTTCTTTTTATATATCTCTAAAACCCTAATCTGTCATGTTTCAACACAAGAAAACATGTCCCTGATCCTATAGATAGTTCCAATTTGTTCAGTGCCTTCGCAACAAATTAAACCATCAAATTCCTACGGAAAAATCTAGCAAAATATAATAATATAAAATGAGAAAAGCTTATTTTACGGTACTGCACCAAGAATTTAAACGCACAACTCATGCATGCATGTTTGTGTGTATATATCCAAGAAAAGTTTATTCAAGAAAAATTTATACATTGTATCAAAAAAAAATAAAAAGTATTGAATGATTGACTCAGTTTTAATTCGGTATCGACCTATGACCAACTAAAATGACTCACTAAAATTATAAAATTATTGGATAAAATCTCTTAATATTTTGTTATATATAATTATTAATAATTGATTAGTACAAATACTCAGTAACACACGCGTTGCGTATATAAATGATATGGGGTAAAAAAAATTATAAAATTTAAACGAGTAAATAGAAAAATAAAAAAAATAATATAAAAAAAATAGTACTATAACTAAAATTATAAGAGTAAAAACAGGAAGAAAAAAAATTGTGACACTGTTACTGACGCTTTATAATATAAATAGATAAAAAAAACAACCAATAATTTACCCCAAAAAACAAAGATCTAAGAATAAGCATTGAAACTCAAAAACAAACCTTACAAACTACCTACATAGTTCAATATACAGAACTGAAACCCAACTTCTGCAAATCTCAAAATCTATCAGCTTTTGATAGAGTTCACACCAAAATCTTAAACACAGTTGCTCGATTCTCAAATACTTTGTTTTTTTTTATTATATAAAAGAACGAATTAGAGAAAAAGGATAAAGGGGCACCTGAGGGGTAGAAAGGTGCCAACCTATGGGCTATTCAAGCTTAACTACCCAAAAAAAGTAGCCTTTTAAGGTTTGAACCACAGCAGTATGCAGTTGTAACCAAGATCAAGCATTACAAAGTACTGTTCAAAGTATTATTCAAGAAGCTGTACATACTCCCTCCATTTTAAAACTAGGGATGCATTTTCCTTATTAATATATTTCAGAATTAAAAATACCTTTCTTTTTTCAGAATATAAAATAACATAAAATTCTTAATTTCTTTTTTAGAATATAAAGTAACATAAAATTCTTAATGTCATTACTTATATATTGAATAGATTGAGTACTACATCATTGCTATCATATTTCTAACAAATGTTAAATGATATATTTAGAAAGATAAAGTTCTTCTTAAAACTCGTTTTAAAAATATCACTAATTTTGGAACAGACGAAATATTTTTCAGAAGAACTAAGCAAATGGTACTTAAAACCCATAATTTTGCCAAAATCAAATGTTTATTCATAGACAGAATTATAACCACATCCTGTTTCAAATGTTCATTTTTATGCACCACCATGCCAATGAACCACAGAACCAGTAAACATCAAAATCAAATGTTTATTCATAGACAGAATTATAACCACATCCTGTTTCAAATGTGCATTTTTATACACCACCATGCCAATGAACCAGTAAACACAAATACAGAAGATGCAACAGCAACAGCCACAGCCACAGCCAAACAAAGCCTGATGTACAGACTAGGACAAAATTTTGCAAGAAATCAGCTGATAACTTACAACATGCTATCGGCCCTGGAAGGCAGCCTACGGAAGAAATTGAGCGGTGCAGATGGTAACTTATGCCGAAACCTTGGATGCCTCATTGCATAAAACCCGGCAATCAAAACCAGTACCTGAAAAGGGGTTGCATACAACACAAAGGTAGCCACAAAACAGAATACTAAAAACAGAGTTGTGGCGCGTGGATCCCGCCAGTTGAGCAGCCCCTGTGCCCGTTCCCCTTGGCTTGCAATGTCACCAACGACGGTCTGAATCCGTCCAGCCACACTCCGTAACCGATCATACCTCATTCGAACCAGCTCTGAGCTTCGAGTTGTAGGAAACGTGTCGAATTCCTCATCAAGTTCATCAGGGTGTACTGCATCAGCATAAGAAATTCTTGTGTTCATGTGAGGGGGATATCTTTCCCTGAACCGATAGTTCCATAGTCCTATAAGAAACATGTATAAAAACACGGTTGGAAGAATCAGTTCCGGAAAACAGACAAGCATCACGAATAGAGCATGCACTAGAACCGTCGTGATAGGATTTTTCCACATAGAAACCTCTCCAAACCATTTTCCAACAGCAATCACTCCACTAAAAACTGACATCAACCGGAAAAAGTTAGCCTTGCTTCGTCTCATGCTCCAGAGATGTGAATCTGCATCAGTCATGTACTCGACTATCTCCTTCCGAAGGGGTGGTTCAGCTCGGCTGAACCTAGCTGCCACTATGTTGACAGCTTGGTGTCGAAGCATATCTAGCTGCACGACATTCAATGGTCTCACATAATGCATTTTCGGCAAAAGGGGCCGTGAGTATCTGAACATCATATTTGCCATAGATGTGCTTGAAAATCGAATTGCCAAGTGCAGTTCTCCCATCTTCTTTACACCAGAGGGGTGAAGGACTAGCAAGGGGTACGAGTGAGTATAAACACGGCCAGTTTCGAGAGTAGAGAGCCGAATCCGTACCTTTCCAATTTTCACATCTCTGGTACCACTAGAATCCTTATCACCAAGCTGACAATTATCAAAAACACCTACAGTGAGAACCGTTGCTGGATCATAAACCTCCCAAGTGTACTGCTCATTGTACTTTGGGTTTAAGCTGTCAATGATTGTTCGTGTCCGAATCCATTTATGACTATACTTTGCTACACAATATGTATCTGATGTACCCCTTCCGTCTCTCATTTTCATTGGGTGTAGGCCATCAGCATTCAGAATGCCAAGTTCCAGGATGCCAATCGATGGCTTCCAGAGCTGTTTTGCTGTTGGTCGAAGATCACTGCTGTAGTGGGTGGATTCGTCAAGCACATGGTACCCTCCATCGAGGCAAACTCGGAGGTGGAGTCTTGTAGCAAATTTGTCTTTCTTTGTCTCTTCAACATCATTTGAACTTGGTCTTTGGAGGTTGAACCATCGGGAGTGAAAAATTCGATCATCAGCACGTTTCTCAACAGAGTTCAATGGTATAACAACCCTTCCAAAAATTTCATCTTTGTTAGGACCAACATGATCTTCAACTGAAAGGAATAGATGATCTTCAAAGGGTTCAGCAGCAACAAACATCATATCCTCATTCCACATGGCATTCATGGACCTTGCTTGTACTGGTTTTGTCTTCAAAACCTGGTTACCTATCTGTACCTTAACACATACATCTGGAAAACGAGTCTTATCAGATAAAACCAAGTCTTGAACCTCAATCACGTTAACACGAACATACCATAGTCGTGGGGAATGGTAGACTTTAGAGCGGATGTGGGAGGCTGGCACTAAGCTATCAGCAGGGATAGCTGCATCTGAATGCCATGCTTCTGAAAAAGCCTCATCAGCTTGTGTTCCAATCCAGACAGCAAGCATCAGTTCCCCTTTGTTTTTCTCTCCCTTCTTGTCTTCAAGACGATACCATTCCGGAGCTAATGGACTATCTGGAGGAACTCGCATGGGAACCTCATTGAGATCATATCGAACAATCCCAACAAATTCATCTTTCATCAAATTCTTATCCTTAACCACAACTTCCAAGACCGATGATTGGATTCTCTCTTTCGAGAAGGAAAACACCGTATTCCATTCCGGGTTATGTGTTTTCTCGAAGTGCTGTGTGACTCCTTTATAGTTTCCAACTCTTACTTCAACATACGGGTCAAGGCTCCCTGTAACATCCTTGGTTGGAAGGTAGTGTGCTTTTACAACTCTTACAAAAAGGAACTGCATTGGTTCAACAAGATCATAAGTGCTGGTTGGCTTGTCTGCGCGTATAACTCGTCCGCCAACAATTCTGCCCCCTCCAAGGAAAGGGCTTGTCTCTTTCAGTGCATATTCAGCTGGCTGCGATGACAAACCTGAGAACATGCGAACAATTTTAGAAGCCCGTGGCTCAGATCTCATCTCATCAACGCCATAACTTACTGGTTGTTGGGTGGCAGCTGTAGAAATATGTGGCTGTTGTTGTGATTGCTTTGGGTTTGGTAGATGGTGGAATGTGTGTATAGACTCTTTATTTTCCCTCGAAAAAGGATTTGGATCAAAATTTTGGGCTTGTTGGACAGTTGATCGCACCTGGGATGATCGCGAATTTGTATGCACAGAAGATTCCATTACAGGATTTGAGGACTTAATGGAGGGATCATCGGTGATAAATACTTTCAATCCAAGCTCACCTCTTACACGGGAGAAAATGCTTAGTTTTTCTAGAGGGTAATTCAAATCAACAGCATCGGAATAGGGAACAAATGATGTCCCTGTTATGCAAACCTTGCCTAGAGAAGACTTGGAGTTGGTAGCTTTGTTATGGTGGTAGAGAAGGGCATCAAGAGTGAGATTAGATAGTTTGTTTGGATCAGAGACGTTGAAATAGAAAGTCTCGTTCCAAACAGGGTCAAGATCCTTCTCCTTGACAGTGGTGCGAAATTTCTGATGGTCAAAGTGAAGCTCCACAAAGGTGCTGGATGAACCCTGACCATCTTTGGGCATAAGGTTGTGGGCACGGAAAACCTCCACCCCTAGTTTGAGATTGCTCATGGAGTTGTGCTTGAAAGATTTTGACAAATTGGTCAATGCTGATGAAGGGAATTCAAATTCCTGCTGGCAAGAATCAAGGGGCACAATCTACACCTGGAAAACAAGGAATGACTAGAGTATTATGGTGACACGATAGTTGCAGGGGCAAAAGAAGTTGTTAAACGACAGTCCAAATAAATAACAAAACAATTTAAGTACCTGAACTCACATAGTTCCAAAATCGCAAGTAGACAAACAATACTCTGCTAGATAAGTAATAACTGGCAAGAAGAATAAATCTTTGGTGTATGCTCATGGGTATGTATGACAAATTAGCAGTTGAAGGTACGACTGATTTAGATTAGATAGAATTTCATAATAACTTCACAAGTCACCAATGTTCTCAAACCCGGACCGGTCATCGAACCGGAAAAGTTACCGGGTGGATGGGTCACTGGTCCAACCAGTGGTCGGACCGTTATTAAACCGGTGACGTCATTAATATGTAATAAATAATAAATAATTAAATATATTAATTATTATTATATATTATATATAATATTTAGTAAATATATAAAATTTGAATGAACTGAATGAAATAAAATTTTAAATACCGAATGAATATACATATATATAAAGTATTAGATAATCATGAACAATTTTTTTGATAATTATGAACACTTTTTTGATAATTAAAAAGGATAAATAATAATTATAAACTAAATTAAAATTGAACCTAGTCTAAAAGTATTTTTTTACGTTAACTATTAAATAGTATTTTCTAATTTTAAAACTACATGTATTAAAATTAATTAAAATAAACTTAACACGAAAATTAATATATATTACAAAATTATTAAACACTACACTGCTACAGTAAAAAAATGTTATAAACTATGTTAATTAATGTTATAATTTATTTTAGTGTCAGCTGATTGTTCATCTTTCGTCTTTTCCTATTCACTTTTCTCAGACCAACTTCTAAATATTATCAAATCTATGTTCTCATCGCAGCCGCAGCGGAGCAGACATCTGGCATTGGGATGGAGTAGCTGCACAACGGAGCAGGCAGCGCGACGAAGAACCCCCTCAGGCCCTGACCATCACCGAGAAAGGGAGCACCATAGCCACCACCGGTCGGAGTCATTGTCGTCCGCCAGACCACCGGCGAACTTAGACCCACTACGACCACCACCCAAATCCTCCACAATTTCTGATGGGAAACAAAAGGCGAGCGTGTTCTGTTGCATCAGCTTCCCGGAGGGGGAGTCAGCAGCCTCTAAGAAGACAACGATTGCTTCTTCTCCGGTTGGTCGGTCGGTGAAAAAAAAAAAGAGAGAGAGAAGAGGTAGGAACCGGTAAAACCGGTGACCCGGTGACCGGGTCACTGGGCCGACCGGTCCGACCGCTGGGTCACCGGTTTTGACCGGTTTTTGACCAAATCCGGTTTTTTAGTTTAAACCGGACCGGAGAGCCGACCGGTTCCGATTTTTTCCGGTCGGACCGGTGGTCCGGTCCGGGTTTTACAACATTGCAAGTCACACCGCAGTTCTCAGGAGATCGTGAAATATTTTATGTATCAACAGTATCGAGAATCACAGTAAAAACATACAACTCAAGTAAGATTATACCCAACCATCCCAATCCTTAAATTGGTTTAAATATCTTGTCTTTAACATGTACTCTGCGAAAGGTAGTATTTGTAAGTCATAGGCAACTCATCATTATCATATTATCGCATTTAAGTTAAGTGACATCATGTTGCCCCTCGTAACATCATGCACCATGAGTCACGAGGAATTGAAAACTGTCAGTATCATACATTGCTTATCGAGAATAAAAAGGAAGCTTGGCTGGAAATGGTGACTGATTTGCTATAGACACAGTCCACACAAAAACACCAACCCCGTGCACCAATTGGCAATCAGTTACCACTTACCGCAATAACATTTCAAGTTGCCAACACAGATACCATACAAAAAAAACATCTTTGCCTGGTTACAATTGGATAATAAGCTAGCCCATGCTCAACCACCGTATTTTAGCAAGAACTAAAGCCAATTTCAGAAAGGTAGCCTTTATAGAAGAATCATCATTGACAATATTAACGCACACATATTAAGAAAGCCGAAATCATCATAGACAGTTTTAACACGCACATATTAAGAAAGTATCAGTACACCGATTCTAAGAAAAAATGTAATGGAATCAAAATTCAGCATATGCCCTTTCAGAGGAATCACCTTTTTAAGCTAATTCATCAAAGACAAGAAAAAGTAAGCAGTGCGCAAGAATCAAATCACGAAAAGAAAAAGAACTAACAAGATTGAAAGTAATTATAGAATATGCAAGATTTTTCATATGATCCAGAAAAAAGTTAAAGAAAAGAATCAAAAAGGCAACCAGACAAACAATAAAGATCCTATTCAAAAGATGCTCACCTTTTGGCTACTTAATTAACTATATTCTGATCTTACAGAATGACCAGAAGTAAGCTCACTAAAATCAAATACTTAAGAACATAAAATCTAAGCTCCTTGCTGTTCAGGCAACCACATACTGACCTTAAAAATCTTGGATTCCTCCAAATATTATATTATCTTTACTTTTCTTGGAAACCAAACAGGTAACTAAGTAAATGAGTGCTCAAATTGAAAATAGTTCCTAACCCAAAAAAGAAAAATCTAAAAAAGGAATAATCTTTGGGGTTCCATTAATCTCTAAACTTACTCAAAAAAATAAATAAAAAATAAATAATAAAAAAAGAGAATCCGCCCTTCTATCAATTTCTTAACAAAATCATAAAATAACCCACCAAATGCTTCAATCACAACTATTATTAGATAGTTGATACCCACTAAAGAAAAGTAATCTTTATAAATTTCACTTATCAAACAACATCTAAAGAATACTCGAACAAAAGAAAATAGTAAACATCGTAAAATTACAACTTACTTTCAGTCTTCTATCAATATTTTTCTGTTCAGGAGCTGAATTAGAGAGTTCTGTAGTTTTCTTCTTTCTAGCTTTAAGTAAAGCCAAGATCTGAATTTTAAAAGACTTACGAGGACGAAGAATATGAGAAAAAGAAGAAGAAATGAAGGCCTAGAAAATGACTAGCTCAGAACTATATATCTACACACACACATACATATATAGAGAGAGAGAGATGAGTTAAATGAGTAGATATTTTAAGGGGAAAATGAAAGAGACAAGACATTATTGCATTAAAAAAGGAACCATTTTTCAGACATCACATCCACCATAATATTAAGGATTTTCTTAATGTGTGTCCTTAAGATACACACTAAGTGCGAAAAATAATGTATAATATTATTTATTTATATAGACGTATTGAATTCAATGTATAAAAAAATAATATATTAATGAACTCCATGTATTGAATTTAGTACAATTATATAAAAAAATAATTTTTAACTGGTCCTATCTCTTATTTTTCATGTTTAGTGTGTGTCTTTAGGACATACATTAAGCAGACCCTAACATTAATCACTATATACTATTTTATTATTAAAAAATAAAATTTAATACAAATTTTTATATAAAGACCCATTTTTTAATATAATAAAATAAAATATAATAATTAATTTTTATAATTAAATATTGTCTATATATATTTATTATTAAAAAGTAGAGTTTGATATAAAAAAAATTATTAAAATTTATTTTTTAATAATAAAATGAGATGTAATAATTGATTTTTGTTATCCAATGTTATGTACATTATTTTTAAAAAAAAGAAGAAATCCAATCCTAGGCTTCCGTGTAGTACTTTCTTATGTTTGGATTATATTAAAATATTTAATTCCAAAGCAGTATTAGGCCAAAAAAAGGAATTGAATTAATTAATTTGTGTACGCGCTTGTATTTGTTCAGATCTGTAGACTTGCTCCGTTTGGTCAAATACGTTTGCAAGTATCATAGAGGTAGATTTAAAATGTTTTTCTTGTAAATTACATTTATTTTTAGTGGGGCCCTACTTAGATAATGAAGTTAGTGGTTGGACCAATTGTGTGGTGGAGATTGTTCTAGTTTTATGGTTTCTTCTCTTCAATTTAATCGTAGTCATTTTGATCGGTGTATATCGTATCTGATCACTTTATATATATAATATTTAACTATTAATATCAATTATTATATTATATTTTATTATTAAAAAATAAAATTTAACATAAATTTTTATATTAAAACCTCTAAACTCATTTTTTAATGATAAAATGAAATATAGTAATTAATTTTTATAATTAAATATTATATACATATATTTATATATTGTATCTTCCTCTTAGTAGGGATGTTGAATCGGTTTCATTTTTTTATTGAATTGGTGAATTTGATTTTTTCGGTATCGATATTTTTAATATCGATTTTTTTGGTATTTTTAATATTGAGAGCGGTATGAAAATTTTTAAATTCGACAAAAATCAAAATGCCAAAATTAATAATGTACTAATTAAATGTATAATAAATAAATTTTTATAAAAATTTGTAAGTATATAATTTTCATTTTATTTAATTATTATTTATAATTATATATATTATTATTCGGTATAAACTAAAAAATCACTATCGATCATGTATTAAACCAGTAGCGAAACATGTAATTCGATTATTTGGAATCAATATCAGTTTAATTTTTCACCGATGAATACCACTACAGTTCCTCCTGCCAATTATCTTGTGAGTTACGAAATATTTTAAAAGCTATATTTAGTTATAAAATATTTTTCAAAATGATATTTTTAATATTTCTTATAGATTTAGGCATATAGATAATAAAAAAAATTAATTATTACTTACATAAATAATATTAATAATGATCTTTTAAAAATATATATATATAATAATAATTTTTTTATAATTTTATTTAATTTTATATATTAATAAATTTTATAATTATAAATCAACACAAACTTATGGTAATACTAAACATTTTGTTTGCTTTCTTTATGTCACTCAAACATGTCTAGAGGGGGGACGGATGTTACATGATTGTGATGCTTGCTTTTCCGGAATCCGGTTATGGTGTTACTATCCCACCAAATTATTTCTTGTGAATTAAAGTCTCTAACCACCCTTCCAAACTCTGATAAATACTCTTTCCCGCTTCACATTTTATTTTCTAAATTTTTTATTCTCCCTCTACTCCAAAATATAATATCAATAATAATTTTTTAAAATTTATTTGATGTATATTTTTAAAATTTAATATTAACATTTTTTTAATTTTTTAAAAATAATAAATTATATATTTAATAATATTTTTTAAATAAATTATAATATTCATTAGTATAATGACTAAAATATAAACGAATTACATTAATATTAAATTTAAAGAGACAATAAGATTATTTCTCATCAACATTCATTTTAGTTTGGTAAATGTACTGTATCAAGGTTTAAAAATCAAGTTTTAATGATGGACGTGGAGACTAAGACAAGACAAACAATGGGGTCTCATCAATCTCAATTTTAATACTAGTAATTTTATGAATATAAATTATATACAAAAAATTATATATAAATAATATAAAGAAAGAGAAAATAAGAAACGAAATTTATTATTAAATATTTTATATTTTTTTTGATTGACTTTTGTGCATATTAAGAAAAATAATAAAATAACGAAATTATTTATATTTAAATTTTTATTTAATCATATATTTTTTTATATATAATTAATAATACTCTATATATATATATATAAAGAATAAAAATATGACAATTAATATTATAAATATTATAAATAAATTATTATAAAAAATAAATTATTTAAAATAAAAAGATATTTAATTTTGAACTATCTAAACAGTTTTTACTATACGTAATAATCTATACAATGATTTTTTATAAAATAATGGGTCTCATAAAGTAATTAAAAAATGAGACCCACAATTTTATAAAAAATAATTGTATAAATCATTATGTATAATAAAAATTTTAAAATAATAATAATAATTTTTATCTTTAGACGAAAGAAATATATTTTTTATTAATATACAATATATAAATTATACTCTTTGTGTACAATATATCTGACTATATGAGTGAGTGATTACGTATATATTGTCTATATATATAACTGGTACAATATTTTAAGTTGGCTTGAACTAATCTAATTCTTAAAACTTAAATTACACGTCGTAAAATTTTATCTTAATAAAATTTTACAGTAATGCGATAACTCCAGTCGAGAGTCTATGTGTAATGATTTCTTTAAATTATTAATATTATTATCATCATAGTCGTCGTGGTCATTATTATTATAAGATAATAAATTTAACATATGATTAAAAGAGTAGATAATTCATTCATAAAATTAAAGATATATATATAAACAAGACATTTATAGTAACCGATTATTGAATAATATTTTAACAATTATAAATTAATTTTAAAAAATATAAATCGTTAAAGACTTTAATAATAATTTTGTAAAATAATTACGATTAAAATATAAATTATTATTATTATTATCATAGTCGTCCGTCATTATTATCACACACACACACACACATAATACAAGCAAGAAGAATAAAATAAACATAAAATCTTGGAGTGGGCTTAACATTTCAATAAAGGCCCTTAGCATTAAAGCCCACAAAAAGAAAATTTTAAATTACCTGAACCCAAAATACTACATGCAAAATTACGAGCATGTTCATGCATATTTTAGCAGGGGTCTTTTACAGAAGTATATAACTTTTAAAAAATAATTACAATAATAATACATTTACAAAATAATTATAAAAAGAGTGCAAATACAATAATCACATTAATTATTCAATTTTACAAATTCTTTAAATTAAGGAGAAGTAAATTAAATTACACAAATCTCTTAAATTAATGAAAATTAAATTAAATTCTACAAATTCTTTAAATCAAGGAGAAGTAAATTAAATTACTTCAATTCAATTTCTCCATCTCTCTCTCTCTTACTTTGACTCCACCTTCTTCCTCGTCGAAGTCTGCAAAAGATAACCAGTAACCAACTTTTAATACAAAGGTAACCAAACTTTAATATAAAGGTAATCAACCTTAAATACAAAGGTAACCAGTAACCAACTTTTAATACAAAAGTAACCAAACTTTAATATAAAGGTAACCAACCCTTAATACAAAGGTAATCAAACCTTAATACAGGGGTAACCAACCTAAATACAAAGGTAACCAAAACTAGTTACTACATATTCAGGAATTAGTTACCTTCATACTAGTGTTTGGTTACCTATATACTATTGTTTGGTTACCTAAATTAATAAACGAAAACTTTAATACAAAGGTAATCAACCCTTAATACAAAGGTAATCAAATCTTAATACAGGGGTAACCAACCTTTAATACAAATGTATTCCTCCACCACCACCACCACCACCACCACCACCGCCATATTCTTCTTCCGCCACAACCACCACTATCTTCTTCCGCCTCTACTACCATCTTCTTCCTCCGCCACAACCACCACCATATTCTTCCTCCGCCACAACCACCACCATATTTTTCTTCCGCCACAACTACCACCATATTCTTCCGCCTCTACTACCATCTTCTTCCTCCGCCACAACCACCACCATTTTCTTCCTCTGCCACAACCACCATCATCATCTTCCTCCGTCACAACTACCACCATGAACGTGAAAGATGAAAAAAAACGGCGAAGAAAATGGCGGAAGAAGATAGAGAAGATGAAAATGGAGGAAAGAGAAAACGCAAAATGGAGGAAAGAGAAAGATGGAGAAGATGAAAAAGGCGGAAGAAGAGAAAATGGAAGAAAGATAAAGATAAGTGAATTTAATTAGAATTTTAAATTTTGAAATTATCCAACTAAATTAAAGGGATCATGGTCATATCATCACTCTAATTAATTTAAACTAAAACTAACTGTATTTATTATGTAAATAAAAGATTAAAAATGCACTCTTTTTATAAATATGTTTTTAATACACTTTTATTGTAATTTTTTCATAAAAAATATTAGAATATGTAATTAACCCTTTTAGCAATCACCTACAAACAGAGAACTTCATTGAAACCGAAGCCCTGCCACCTAAATGAACCCAACTCCTCTACTTCATATAAACCCAACCTCTGTTGGGCTAAAACAATTCATTAGTAATAAAGTAAAATGCGTTTATTGTGATTATTATCTTTTTTTTGACCAAGCTTTATCAATAATAAATCAGAATTCAACAAACGCGTGTAAATTTTTTCTAGGTTCCCACCTAATTCTCTTATTCGTTCAAAATACATATTCTTTCCGTTTCATAATAAATGTTCTAATTTGACTCTAATGGTAAAATTGATCATTTTAAAAATAAATAATTAAAAAAATTTATATAGAATTTTTAGATCACGAAACTTGACATTAATAGTATATTTTTTATAGTTTATTATAATCATAAGAAACACAAATCTTGAATATTTTTAAAGATTTATTAATTTTAAAAATAATCAATTTGATCATAAAAATTAAATTATGACATTTATTATGGGACAGAAAAAATATATCGTAACCTTATTATATTATGAAATTTTCTCACATCATTATAATCTAGCTTATTGTATTATGAAATTTTCTTACATCACGTCGAAAGATTAACGATTAAAGCGAAGCTAACATACTTTTTTACTTATAAAAGGAAAGAAAAACTACAAAATACAGATTATGTCTATGAAAGGTGATTTCATCAACTCTCAAGAAGGAAAATAAGAACACCTAAACAAAAAAGTGTCATATCTTCATTTAAAAACTAACTTTTTTAGCTTTCCCACTTTTTTCCCACATCTCCACTTCCTTTCTAACACTTTCTTTCTTATCTCTTAAAGCATGAAGATCTTCGGGAGTATATGGAGGAGGCAAAATGCATGGACCGGAATCAGAAGGAGACTTCACCATGGATTCTATCTTGAACTTCTTGTTTAACTCTAGGGGTTCTCTGCATGCCATCGTCTCCGGGCAAACTTCGACGGCGCCGGTAGGAACTGTTGGTTTATAAGTCATGAGCTTTGAATATTCATTCAACATGTGAAACATGTAGTCATAAACATTCTTCATCTTTAATCCCTCTTGTATGAATTTGCTCCCAGCTCTTCCAATTTTTTGAGCCTTCAAGTCAGAAAATTGAGTTAAATATTTCTCTTTTAAGCGTTTCAGGGTTTGCGAGAGCTCAATAATTTGTGACATTAACAATCTTCATTGCAGTAATATTTTTTGCATGTGTAATTGAAGCTTTTTATATATTGTACAACTAAGTATGCGCAAAGTATAACATTAATGCTTATTCTTTGTGTGTAAGCCACTTTTTTATTTTTTATTGTATTTATAATATAGTTGACTTTATATCATACAAATATGCTGAGAATTTAATTTTATTATATAAAATATAAATATATTTTGAGCTAACGTCTTTAAATTTGTATAAAAAACTCTAACTAAATAAATTTTATGAAAGATATATATGGAGTTATAAAGATTGAAAGTCACCTTCTTTTTGTGGCTATTTCCCCAGTCAACAGCAAATTTAACTGATTTGCACTTGTCATTATTGTTTATCGGCCAGTAGTGCACCAAAGGCTGTAAACCTCTAGTAAAGAAATCATAGTACTGAGGTTCAATGAGAAGAGTCATAGAATCACAAGCTAGAATGTATTTTTCACTAACAGACCATGCCCTTCCTTCAATATAAATCTTGTATCTAAACAAATTAAGGCCAAAAAAAGAGGTTAATTAACAAATATAATTATGTGATAAAAAACGAACGTGGATACTGAATTAAATCACCAACCTATGAGTGCATTGATCTGCCAAATTTGAATGTTTGAATCCTTTCTTTACCTCATCTTTCCAATCCTGCAAAATTGATAAAGTTTACCATATTTGCAGGCACAATGATAATTCACCAATAAGCAATGTTTTGAAACCCGATCCGGACCGATTGAACTGGGACTTGGTTCATTTTCTGGTCCAAAGTTTGGACCGGTTTAATTAATTTGGTCAAAAATCGGTTGACTTAGTTTGACCGATGGTAAAACCGGTTAGTTGACTCTGTTGAACTTGTTTTGAAGGTTTTTTTTTTTTATAAAAATATTTTCAATAATATTATAACATAATTTTACTATATTTTAACTTACAAAAAATTAGATGTTTTAAAATTTTATTAATTATTAATAATATATATTTTTAGATGTTCAATAACGGTTCAACTACTGATTGAACTAGCGATTCATCCATCCGGTATTATTTTCGGTTCAACGACAGGTTCGATTTTAAAAATATTGCCAATAAAATTAATAAGAACGTTTCAAATGTATGCTAAGATTACTGCATGTTGTATTTGAAATTTGGAATCAAAACCGTGTGCAAATTAACGGTGCGATTATGAACTTTCAAATAACTTTGTGAAAATCATGAACTCCTGCATACGTTTGCTCTTTTTTTGCGACACAAATTTATACTTGAATTTGTTTAATACATGATTCTTGAGAGATACGTATACCCGTGAAATTAGTTGAATAACATGATAACTAAAGAAAGGAACAAAAAAAATAATTTAAATAAAGGGTGGATTGTAATTTGGTTGAGAAGTTAGGTGGTCTTGCACCCATGTAATACGGGTCAGGGTCCAAAGCGGGACCAAGTCTAATTATGAGATTTTTTGTCAAAAAGTAATTTGACAACACTACATACCGAACCTTAATATCAATAAAAGCTTATTTTGAATAAAGAATTTCTAAAACGGGTCCCAGTGAAAGAGTTTCTCAAATTAACCTTTTTTTATTGACAATAAAAGAATTTATATAAATAAAAGAATTTCTAAAATGGGGTCCAAATATATGTTCTTTCAAATTTTAACATCAATATTAATATATATATTTTTTAAAATACGTGCAAATAAAATATTTTAAATTTGACATAAGAAATTAAATTAGCACAATCTACAATAATTAATACCAAATTTATACATTCAATGGATGAATTATAAATGACAAAGAAAAGTAATTACCACTTGATATAGTCGAGCATTCCAGTCATGTTTCTTAGTGACATTGCATTTCATAAGGTTGCCTCTGTTTCGACTAACCCATGAATTCCCTTGCCAATGAGCATAGGGTTGTCTCTTCGACCATTTGATTCTCTTGTTTCCTTCTTTTAACTCATTTTTCAAAGACACCCATGGCTTTATATTTATCTCCGGCCTAGGAAACAAAGCAAACGAAGAAGTTGACTTGAAAATATACAATAACATTCACTACAAACAAAATATAAGTTACTCCACTAAATTAGAAATGTAGCACGCTATTGTGTCTAATCGACTAAAATTGTTAATTGAATATTTTAAAATATTTATGAAGTATGCTATTGCGTCTAGGCAGCTAAAGAGTCGACCGTAAAAATTGATGTATATAATCGAACAGAACATCTTACATATGACGTATTAATGATATCGTCAGAACAAAAATAAATAGATAAATAAATTAGGTTTAGTTAAACTAATGGAAAGAAAAAAATATCGTACCAGCCCCAGAATGACCAATCAGGAAAAACTACATCCAAACTCGAATCATCGGCACAATAATGAAAAACCGGTGGTGGAATAGATGCATTCACTCCCATATAGTCTCTCTTTGGGATCCTTGGCATATCACCTAAGTCGAACATGAAATCCACATCCGGTAATTTGCCCGGATAAAGCTTTAGAAGTTGCAATAATCCCCAAAGTGTAAATACATCTCTTGTTTGAAAAACACCTGAGTACTGATCTAGGTAAAGTTTTCCATCTAATATCACTACTCTCATATTTGCCTTGGGAATTCCACTCTTCACAATTTCTTTTGTTATGCCTGTCCTCTGCCATGGTCTCAAGTCTTCGTAAATCCATCGAAAATATTCTGGACATTCCCCAACTGATAAATTAGTGGTGTTAAGTATTTTCAGATAATTTGCAGGACATGTCTGTGTAGTATTTTTGGCAGAGCAATTGAGTTGATATTTAAATTTTTCTCCTATCGTATGATTTCTGGATGCTAAAAATGACTTTTGAAATGAAGCACCTGTAAAAATAGTCTGTAAAAACGAAACTAGTTAAAGGGGAATTAAACTTCCATGGCCAAAACAAAAAAAATTCATAGCCAAATTACTTTACATTCTATTTAATATTGTGATTGTTGTAAATAGTAACAATTGCTTTGGATGGAAAAATGAATAAATAAAGACAAGAAAATAAATGAAGATATTCAGAATCACTTCCATAGCATTAAGATATTCACTAAAATTAAGAAAATAAATCCAAAATAAAGTAACACCACGTATATCAGTAGCCCCAACTGGGCTACACTGAGGCACAATAACCCAAAATGATCACACACAAAAAAGGCAGAAATAGGTGAAAGTCAACCCAGAGCGAAGGTAACACAACAATAGCAAATGCAGTAGTTATCATTACAAAAAGCACAAAGAGAATGGAATGAAAATATGGAATGGAACAGAGCCACTCAAACAAACCATAAACGGAGCAAAACTCTCACATCAATAATCCAAAGTAGGTATACTCACAAATCAAGGTGAGAAATTGTACAACGGAAAATTATTCCATATTTTTGAAGATACTATTCAAGTCCACCTTATTGTATATTACTTTTTTCTAATAAAAAGGGATGATAGTGCATTTATATATATATATATATATATATATATATATATATAAAACTTCAATGACCATAATTCCTAAAGAATTTATAATTTTTTTGGGTCAAATATTGATCACCTCATTTATGGGGAATTATTTATTTTTTTTCTTAAAAAAAGAGGTTCAAAATGTCTATCGATAAATCTTCAATCATCTCAAAAAATAAAAAATCTGAATTCGCCACTATACCAAATCAAACACCTCAAATCTTATATGTCTAAAACACTTCTAACACCAAAATAAACAAGACTTCAACCTGAAAAATCTCCACAATTCCTTGTATACATAAATAGATTATGATATTATACAAAAAAACCCAGAAACTAAGCCTCTTATTTCTTCCCAACACTCGTTCAATAAAACTTTGCTAATCCTGATTTTATGATATTATTCTAGGTGTAAAAATTCATTAATTTCTCAATTTTCTTTTTTCATCAAGCAGAACTATCAAGTACCAAGTATGACAAGACGTCAAATATAAATTAAGACAAGAAAGTACAATATATTATCATTCCTAACTTTTTCTGTTTCTTATTTCCTCAGTTTCCAAATTTATAACAAAAGATATAGATAGCTGCATGATGAAAGAAAGAAGAACTTACAACATCTAACCACCGGGTGGCGAAAAGGGCTCCGACGAACATGAATATACAAAATACGGTGGCAGTTGTTAAAGCTCCTTTCTTCATAATCTGCCCAATTGTTTTTGAATAATACGATTGAGCTTCATCAAACCAACTCTTATTTGATGCACCATCATACTCTTCCATGACCAAACCTCGGTCCACCCGAGTTTCTTCCTTGGTATAAATATTGAGTTTTTTGGCTCGCGATCACGTATTAATTTGCTGCTGCCATATTAATTGGTCAATGGGCATTAGTCAATAAAATGAAATTTCCAAGGACTAAAAAAAAGAAAAAGAGATAGAAGTACTAATTCTGTGACTTACCGAATCAAATAAATAAATAAGTAAAATTGTAGGTACATGCATATAGTGCCCTACAGATTTAGAGGCCAAAACATGAGGTTGTTTCATGCATGTTGTATAGGATTGTATGAAAATGAAGAAAGAGGAGCTATACTACTTTTTTGAGATTCTTACGAATATATCGAAATAATTAAACAATTATATATATGTGTGTGTGTGTGCAGGGCCGGTCCTAAGAGTACAATTTATATTGAGGGCCCTGTGCAAAAAAAAAAAATTGGGGGTCCTCTCTCACATATAAAATAACAGACATTAATATATAAAGCACAATTTGTGGGCCCTCCGAATTTGGGGGCCCTGTGCGGTCGCCCCTTCTGCACCCTTTCAGAGCCGGCCCTGTGTGTGTATGCAGTTCTAGTTTTGATAATGTATATGCAGTTCTAGTTTTGATATTTTTTCAGGTAGGTTGTGCACAGTTACATAGAATAAAATTGTAAAGTCAAACACAAAATCATAATCACGAAATATTTGCAATTTTTGACGAAAACGTGCTAGCCAGTAGCAGTATATATAATTGAATTAAAAATTTGTAATGACTGTAGAATTAATATTAAACAATAAGAGGTTTTAAGGGAATTTTAGAATTTGAATAATTAGAGTGTATATATATATATATACCTACAATAAATTAATTATTCATGGAGAAAATTATGCATAATTTACTCTTCCAGGTAGTTAACACTAAGAAATTAGAAAGCTCAAGAATTGTTTGTATTCACACCCTGCCAAAAAGAAAATCATGAAACTAGGAGAGAGAGAACAGAGAAAGAACGGGAGAGAGAATCCTAATATTAATACACGTATATTTACAGATACGAGAGTTTTATGGCCATCAGGCCATCTTTATTGTAGTTTATTTGGAATAATCTGTCCAAATTTTAAATAAAGGCTTAAATATAGGTTAATATTTTGAATTTTTAAAAATATATATATTTTAGGGATTGTTTTCTCAATTTTTTTTAATTAAATGATTAAACTTTTAAATTTTTTCACTTTAAAAATTGTCTTCTCAATTTTTTCAATTAGGAGATTAAAATTTTATCGCTTTGAGAATTGTCTTCTCAGTTTATTCTGATTACGTCTAATTGATAGTTATGTGTTTGATTAATTTGTTTTTTTTCGTTAAATGAAATTACGTATTTCCTCTGTCCCAAATTAAAAGATTATTATTGACTTTTGAAAGTTAATTTAAAATATTTTTAATCTCAAAATTGATAAAATATATTAAAAATTATGAAATAACAAGATTTTAATTAGTAATACATTTATACATTTTAAATATTTATCGTCACATTGATTATTGATACTTTAAAAATCTTGTATGATAATTTTAGATAATCTTATAATTAGATATTTATTAAAATTTTAAAATAAATTTAAGACATTACAAACTCAACTCAAAAAAATTATCAATATAAAACATAGAAATTAATATCAATAAATTTTAGAATCAAAGTTAATAATTAATTATCTCTAAGACTAATCAAATATCCCACAATTTCAAAGTCAAATCCATTATTATTAATATATATAGATTGACGCAATTAAAAACGATACGATGACTAGGAAAGAAATAATAATTGCATTAATCTCATCTTTACCATTTAAATTTGTGATTTCTACGTCTTTAGAATAGACCACATAACATAAATAGTAATATTATTTAGTCGAAGACAAGTTAGTTTCAATGGTTGCACAACCTACGCTACAACAAATGTCAATTAATGTAATCCTCTCACAAGTCATAATCATTGATTTATTTTTTCATAAAAAGACCCCCATACTATACGATTATTGGTTATGTTTCCAATCTTTCTATAAACAAATACGCACTCCTTAAGAAAATGCTTTGTAACGCGTGCAGATCAATCAATAATGGCGGCCTAAAACAGGAGCACAAAACTTCAATACTATCCGATAAATTAATCATAGTTTAGCACATAAAATGATAAAATTAAAAAAAATCAAATAATAATAATAAATATACACGCATAAGAAAATATGTTTTAATTATATAATATATAATAGTGTAAATATTAATTTAATTAATACCTCCCCCTCCCCCTCCCCCTATATATCATTCGGTAATTTTTTATTCTTGACCTCATTTTTGTTTAGAATTAAAATTATCGTCCTTATTTAAAATGAGACATGAGAATCACTGTGAGATAAAAAAAATTATACCTAAATTTTTTTATTTTTTATTAGTTTAAGTGTTTTTTTTTTATTATAAAATATAAATTAATTTTAAATAAAAATAATAATAAAAATTACTGAATATATTTTTTAAATGAACCCAACTACTAAAGTTAAGTTGACTTGGGGTAAGATGGCGTGGGGTGGGGTGGCGTGGCGTGGGGAGTGCTTAATTAATTCAAAGAACAATACAACATACGATAAATTCTATAATTCAAAGTTTAGAAGGAAAAATTACTAATCATCTATAAAGCTAATCTAATATACAAGACTATATTTATGTGCTAAAAATCCCTCAGTACTCACCCCTTGCACCAATTTGAAAAAAAAAACAAAAAAAGTAAATAAATAAATTTAAAAAAATAAATAAACAGCTGAAAATAACAAGAAAGAATATTCCTACGCAGAGCTTATGAATTTTGATGCTCCAATATTGTTACCTGATTCCCATAATTCAACTTGCCTTGTTAAATTCTCTTTTCTTTCAAGAAAATATTGAAGAGCTGGAGGGTCATAGGGAGAAAAAATTATTTAGTAGTCCCGGAGTATAGTGACATAATATTTCAGGCCAATCACATCTCTCCATTTTAGCTGTGTCCTACTGTATGTATTTCTGAACCTACTAAAATAAAAAGATGTGATTAATTTGAAACACTATGTGGCTGTGCTCAAAGACTATTAAATAATTGGGGGCATTGTGCAAGCTCCTATGTCTGCAGGCTCCTCCACCAAGAACTGTAACTTAAACTTTTTCTTCAACCCTACACTGGAAACAAAACAATGACTCCGAGCAAATTTCCACCGTGCCTACTGGAACAGTTGGCTTATACCTCAGAAGTTTTGCGTATTCCGATAACAAATGAAACATGTACGTAGTCATACACATATTTCATTTTTAGCTGCTCTTGAATAAATTAGCTTCCTGCTTTCCCTTACTTCTTTGCCTGCAAAATTAAGATAAGTCGAAATAGAAATTATTGGGATACTTTTTGAAAAGAATTGCTATTATAGAAAAGAAGTGGAAGTACTATTTTTAATATGAGTATAATTTCGGGAATGAATCTATTTGTATTATGAGTTTTATTTTGAAAGTGTCATATATCAAATGAAGAAGAGAGTTATGAGTACTCGTTGAAGTATAGTGTAACAAAAAATATCGTGCATCATTCTAAGAATTGAGATATGGTGTGAGTGAATTTTGAGTTTTTATTTTTATTTTTTGCTAATTTGTGAATATTGAGTTTGTGCGATAAAGAAGATTTTTGCAGTTTTTATATTCCGTGCAAAAGTTGTATAGTGAGGATTTAGAGTTTATCTGGTGATTTTTCTCTTTTAAGGATTTTTTTTACATGAAATTTAGTATGATTTATCTCTCTTTATTTTATATTATTTAATTTGAATCCACTTAATTCTCAACATGTTGGGTACAAAGGTTAAATCTCGAAGTAGAATCATATCACTTGTAACAAATTCATATCAATTGCAGCAGATCAATAAATATTAACATCACTCGCTTAATTAATCGTGTGGATAAGAACATTAATCTTTCTGTAACATTTATATATGGTCTCGTTCTTAATAGTCAAGACTTATTATAATGAATTGAGTACATGGAGTATTGAGACGAGTTTCAGTAGCTCTCATTTATTAGTGATTGAATTTAAGAAACGATTTCAAATTCTAGTCATTTAACTTGTTCTTTACTATGTAGCCAATCAAGTTAGATTTTGACTATATAAATATTATGAATGAGATTGTTACCTTTGTGATGTGCTTATTACCCCAATCAACAGCAAATTTAATTGATCTACACTTCTGGTTCTCACTTATTAGCCGGTAATCAACCGTAGGTACCAAATTTCTCGTAAAGAAATCATAATAACGAGGCATTATTACAAGAGTCACAGGCTAGAATATACTTCTCGCTAACTGATCATGTATTTCCTTCCACACACTTTATATCTACATCCATGAAATAAAAGAAAAAAATATGGTGATAAATTAAAATAATTTATATATATATATATATATATATATATATATATATATATATATATATATATATATAGTTTTGAGATACTATTACCAACCTACGAGTGCATTGATTTGTTAAATCTGAATTTCTAAATCCTTCTACTCGACGTTCTGGTTGCCAATCCTGCAATGGCTATTGTTAACATACGTGTAAAATTGCTACGATTCTTGATTTAATGAAACATGTTTGCTAAACTACTTGAGTCCATTTCAGCATGCTGTTGATGTATTTCATTGCTTATTTTTCTGTGAAATAAGACTTAATTAGTAATCTCAGACAAAAAAAATAAAAAACAATAGTCTTATAATTCGGGGGTCTTATACTTCGTACATATATAATTGTACTTTATTTGAAACTGAAAGCTTCCCTCGAAATGAGATCAACAGCAAAAGAAAGAAGACGTGATAAAAATTACAAGTATATCAAATACAAAGATGACGTGTAGCAAATGATCCTCTTACACTTTTCTTTTAGACGATTTAGAAAGAGTAACCAATTCCATAGATTTACTATATTTTCAAAGTACGTAAAACGTTGGGTGTTGGAATTTTAAGCTCAAGTCTAAACAGTTTGAATACTTGACCATTTCGAGTCAAACGGGCTAATATGACAAATAGAAATGAATACTTTTTTGATAATTTGATTCTTTTAAATTCTTCTGTATTAGATATTTTTAAAGAGAAGGGGGTTCAGTGTAACATCCCTCACCCTATAATGTTTTTCACTTGACTTATATGAGTTAACACAACCGTAATAAAAGAATTGAAATAAATAAAAATCTCATTTATAATATCAAATCTCTAAAATAATTAAAGGTCCAAAGATAACAACAAATTAATCAAAATTAGTCGTATCTAATAACTCTAAAATTAAATTTGAGATAGCAGCTAATTTTTGCAACGTAGCTCTCACGTATATATCTCAATTCCAACTAAGTTGCGTTACCTGTTGGGAGAAATAAAAAAGAATCGACAATGAGCAAAAAATTCATACAAGGATATAACCAAACAGGAAAAAAAAAATGAAAGAATAAGAGTAAATACACTATTTTATAAATATGATAAATTATCATATATCCTTATTTGAAAAGAAGAGATCGAGATATATATTATTTTAATAACTTATTAAAATAAAATATCTTTCATTGTATCAGTACATAATTTAATCTTCTTATCACATACAAGGTATATAATCTTCACACAAATATAAAAATATAAGATATTCAAAAATTACTAAATAAAATACTTTTTGAATATATTTAATCACCGCTTACAACTTACATACTATCAAAATTCTCGTGAAAATAACTTAATAAAAGTAAGATACTTATCAAATCATACTTTGCTTACATTATTTTACTCACACTTACTCAAACTTACTTATAATCTTACAACTCACAAAACATTTGAAATTATATTTTACACATGCATATATATAAGAGAGCAACTTAAATTGGAGTCATATTAAAAATATAGGTCTCATTTACACGATGTCTCACCTTTTCGATTATCCAGAAATATATAGTCATTAAAGAACTTACACGGACTTGTAAGACACATAATACTATGCTACCCAATATCATAAACTTATGCGGGCTTGTAAGAAATACAACACAATGCTACCTAATATCACAAACTTAAACAAACTCCATACCTTATATTTACTAATCATGACTGTACGTGTCCTGTAACATCAATGACACGCCTACACTATTTGCACCGCGTAGGAAGTGGCAAGCATGTGATTCAATTCACCAACGTCGGATATCTTACAATTAATGCTCTCAAATATATATATATATCAAAATGTAATCAAAAACTTACATCATACACAAAATCATACATAAATCTTATACTTAAGTTAACTCATAATATTATTGAAACATCTCCAATATATAATGAAACCTACTAGAAAATATTACAAAAGATAAATAAAATTATAACTTACAAAATACTAATGCTCCAAAGCTTATTGAATATAATATTAAACTTCACAAAAATATAATCTCATTTTTGTAACTAAAATAACTCATAAGTAATTCATACACTTACATAATCATAAACTCATTAAAAAAAATCACAAAAGTTAAGAAATTCTCAAAAACTTCAACTTGATAAAATATACATAAGACCTCAATCCACTATCTTGGTCATAACATTCTCTTTTAGATTTTTTTTCTCTCAAGTATAAAATAGTATGAAAAATTAGAATTCAAGAGCTCTAAATTAGCCTCAAGAAACACTTAAATCGGATTTAAAATTATTAAGTTATCAATATTTGAAAATACAATTTTTTTGCCAAAAATCTGATGCACTAATTTCATATCAGTTTTAGAAAGATTCTATTTTGACGTATGGAACGACAAAATTAGCAAAAACTTAAAGAACAAATATTTTAGAGAATTTTAAGAACTTTTCAAATTGTTAAGAATCATTTAAATCGGAGTTAAAATGGATTTTATACAAATTTAATAAGATGTTGGTCAAATTTTTGTCCCGGAAAATTATATTTGCACAAAAGTTTTGTTTCAACCAATGTTGAGTCAGAATCTCCAAAAACTCAAATAACAAAAATTATAGATAATGTTTATACCATTTCAAAAAGTTTAGAATCAATCAAAACAGACTAGAAACGAATTTAATATAATTTTTCCATAAACACATCTCTCGTTTGGAAAACCAGTTTGTCGTAGTACTTTTTTTAGGTATAGTACTGTTCCATTTACTATCACACTAATCTAAAATGTGCTTTATCTTTCCCTTTTTCTACCATTTCCTTGGTGATTCCGGTCTTCTTCCAATACTTTAGGTTATCGTGAATCCATCGAAAATAATCCGGGCATGTCTTGTCAGAGATTTCAGCCAAAGTTTGCAGGGATTGCCAAAGAACAATTGACAGTTGGATATTTTATGGAGCTTTTAGAGGACATAATATACTTGTGAAATGAAATACCCGTAAAAACAGACGGTAAAAATGTAACAATTTTAATTATTAGGTGAAAAAATTTAGTATCTTGACTATTTTTTCTTTCTTTCCCTTCTTAGTTTTTCAAGAGATCTATTAGCAAATACAATGAATTTATAATCAAGATCAACAATTAAATATAGAG
Source organism: Hedera helix (assembly GCA_947179155.2). Lineage (NCBI taxonomy): Eukaryota > Viridiplantae > Streptophyta > Magnoliopsida > Apiales > Araliaceae > Hedera > Hedera helix. The sequence continues at coordinate 41,710,930 of OX359284.1, read as the reverse complement.
AATTGATATTTTCACAAGAAAAATAGATATTTTTACAAGAAAATCGTCTCTATAGGTCTATACCGACATTTTTAATTATCGCTGTATGTCTATAACAATAATTTTCTGATAAAAATATCAATTCTCTAAATATATTATTAGTATATTACAATACCAACAAACTTGAACTATTTCGATAAAATTATAATAGTCAATCTAGTCTCACACAAGACTCGTTTTACAACGGAAAAAATTACAATAATCAGTGTAGCCTCGTATAAAGGAGAAAATAGTCGCACTAGTACAAGAAATTGATTGATTGTTGATCCCAGTGTTAAATATTAGAAAGAAAAAGTAAACTTAACATGATAAGTGTGGGAATCTCACTATTTCAGTCTTTATCCATCAACTAAGACTTTGTTGGCTTTTCTTGACTACTTAATTACTCATGTAAGATCAAAATAAAACTGATTAAAATCCTTAATAATGTAACATTAATTTTGGCAGATTGATGACACCAATAATCAACCGAACTAATCAAGATGGATAGGAAACCATGCATTAGTTGCTCTCCTAGTATAAATATGTGGATGATAATTTGAAATACAATATCAAATTTTTGAAGAACTAGAGGGTATCAAATTAAGAAAACCAAAGAAATAAATAAATAAAGGAAAAGGAAATTAAATAATTGAATCTTTATATAATTAAATTGCTACAAAATTTGCCAAAAACCATAATTATACTTACAAGATCAACCCGTTGCATGGATATAATGGCAGGCAGCAACAAAGAGGACGATATAAAAGCGGGAAACACCCATTGAAACCAGCTAGTTAGCTTAAGAACCATGATCTGCATGGACAATTAAACCATTACATTTTCCAGCTAAAGTTTAACCAATATAATAGTGGATTAATCTTTATCATGAAAAGGGAAAAAAAAGAAAGAGAAGATGAAGAAGAGAAGGAGATTAAAATCAAAATTATAATCTACTTACTATTTTTTTGGCAATGTCTGGTGCAAATTGCAAAATTTTACCTAGAGCTGAGCAATCTTTTGATGTAGATAATTATAAAGACTCACAAGTTATATCCCAACAAACACTTCCTACATTTCTCCTCACAAGTGCACTTAGAAAACATTAAATTTTCAAATTCTATTTTCATTTTCAAAAAAGTGTTCAATATATATTATATATTGAACACTTTTTTTTTTTAATAAAAAATTTAAATGCAAAATAAAGTTTTTAGTTATTTTATGGTTCTGTCAAACAGACACTAAACAATTCTTCGTTTTTGTAAGCATTTTTAGTTACTCTTTCTTCCTCCAAATATAGATCTTCTAGCTACCTAAAAATTAAACTGCATTCCACCAAATTAATGTGCTATCTGAATGCTCTTTATATCCACTTTTTATTTTTGGGTTTTATAGGTAAAAGAACATGCATCACTGAAAATACCTTAGGAGGGTGACTTGATTTATTTAACACATCAACCAATAGTTCGATCCCAACAATAATAGCCTTCATGTTAACAGGCTTGATTAATACAATAACATCATAGACTCAATTATCCACTAGCCACACGTATTTGTTAAGTTCAAAACTTTTGTTTACTAGTAAAAAGTCAACACGAGATGTTTGAGTTCAATTTAGCAACAAAAAAATATTTGAGTTCATAAATTACCCATATTAATTCCTTAATTACTAAGTATTCACATTATGTTTACTTACAAATTTTAGTGGATAATACTTGCATCTTCACAAGCAACATTATTTTTTTTTTTTTTTGAAAAATGATCATTCAATTAAAGGGATAAAAGATCATGAAACAAAGCTGACATGACTGGTGGGGGATCGTCCTCCAACCAAAACAACTCTTCATCTACAGAATGCCTAGCATACTGAGCCAAAGCATGAGCCACTGTATTCCCACCCCTTCTAATACTGGAGATACTAGACCAATTCAAACTCCTAACCAAAAGACGAATATCATCTACTACATTACCAAAAAGGGAATAATTTTCCCCTGAATAAGAAATGGCATGAGTCACATTGCAATTATCACCCTCAATAACCAGCTTAGAGAAACCAACATCTACAGCAAATTCTATAGCTCTTCGACAAGCAAGTAATTCAGCTTCCTCACTGGAGCTCACTTTAGGACCAGTAGCAGTCATAGCAGCCATAACCTCTCCCTTGTTATTTCGAATGATGACTCCAAAACCAGTTTTGCCTAACTCCGAAAAAATTGTTGCATCAAAATTAAGTTTGTACGCCTCAAATGGTGGTGGTCGCCAAATATTACCACTTGATTGTGCTCTCCTCTGAACAAGCAGCTGGGATTGAGAACATTTAAACTCATTAATGCACTCCTCTGCTCGTTTACACAATCTATCTGGACTCGTCAACTTCCCTCCATGCATTAAACAATTTCGTTGGTTCCAGATCAACCACGCTTAGATCCAAAATAACTCAAGCTCATCTGCAGTCAATCTCTGCAAACAATCCTCCATCAGGAGCATAATATCAGCCTGTCCATGCTTACCTTTTTGCAGTTTCCGAATACTTCCAGCCCAAACGTCTTGAGCCACAGCACAATCCCATAAAGCATGGATTGTGGATTCTGGTTCTCTTGTACACATCAAACATTTATCGTCCCGGAGGATCCTTCTTCCCGTAAGATTCATTGCAGTTGGTAAAATTTCATGACAAGCTCTCCATGCAAAAATTTTGATTTTATTTGGGATCCTAAGCATCCATATTGCCGCCCAAACATTTTCAGTAGTACAACTTCTAGACGTTCCAATCTGATTAGCAGCAGATACAAGTCGTCTCGCCACATGATACGCAGACTTGACAGTAAAAACACCCTTTGGATTAGGCAACCAATATATAGTATCAGGAACATATCGTCTACTCAAAGGAATTCGGCAAATTGCATTAACTTCATCCCTATGAAAGATAGACATAATCTCTTCATATCTCCAACTATTCAGCTCCGAATTAATTAGATCAGATACCATCAATTCACCCCAATGTTCTTGAACGGGATTTAGAACTCTGTTTGTGGGAAAATTATGGATCCATCGATCTGTCAAGGCATTAATTGAAGCCCCATTACCAACCCTCCAACAGTAACCAGATTGAATAATAGATTGTGCAGCCATCAAACTTCGCCACACAAAAGAGCAATTAGGTGATACCTTTGCCTCAAGAAAATTTGATCTCGGAAAGTACCTTGCTTTAAAACATTGATAGAGTAACGAATCATTACCTTGAACCATCCTCCAACCTTGCTTGGCCAACATTGCTAGATTAAACGTTCTCAAATCCCGAAATCCCATACCTCCTTCTTTCTTTGAAATAGTCAGCTTCTCCCAACTCTTCCAATGAATTTTCCGTTCATTTGCCACTTGGCCCCACCAAAATTTTGCACATAATGCATCTAATTCATCACATAATTTCAAAGGGAGCTGAAAAACACTCATAGTGTAAGTGGGTATGGATTGAGCCACGACCTTTATTAGAATTTCTTTACCAGCTCTAGATAATAGCATGCCCTTCCATCCTTGGAGCTTTTGCCAGATTCGATCTTTCAAAAATGAGAATGTTTTATACTTGGCCCTCCCAATCAAAGTCGGCAGACCAAGATATGTGTCAAACTGATCCACCTCCACTATTCCCAGGACCTCCAGAATCTGATTCTTTTGCCTATCCAAAGTATTACTGCTGAAATAGGCTGAAGACTTTTCCAAATTAATACTTTGGCCAGAAGCTTTTTCATAAGTTTTGAGAATGTCGGCTATTGTTTCTCCTTCAACCCGATTTGCTTGACAAAAGAGTAATGAGTCATCAGCAAACATAAGATTCGTGACCTTTGGGGCCCCTCTGCAAACGGAAACTCCCGTGATCCGCCCTTCTAATTCTGCTTTTTTTAGCAATGCAGTAAAACCTTCTGCACACAATAGAAAAAGGTAAGGTGATAATGGGTCCCCTTGACGGATTCCTCTCGAGGGATGAATTTTACCATAAGCTCGCCCATTCACTAAGATAGAAAATGTTGGTGTTGTAACACAACTCATCACCCTTTCTATCCAAACACCAGGGAATCCCAACTTCGCCATAATCCGTTGAAGAAAGTGCCATTCCACCCTATCATAGGCCTTACTGATATCCAGGTTCAATGCTAAAAAACCTTTCTTCCCCTTTTTCCTGGAGTGCATGGCATGAATTGTTTCTTATGCAACCAACACATTATCTGTAATCAATCGGCCCGGCACAAAAGCACTTTGAGTGGGTGAAATGATCTGAGGCAGTACCTTTTTCAACCTGTTTGCCAACACCTTGGAAATAATTTTATAAATTACATTACACAGGCTTATAGGTCTAAATTCAGACATTTTCTCCGGATTTTTAACTTTTGGGATTAGCGCAATATTTGTATGATTTATAGCAGGAAGCATGGTCCCATTATTTAAGAAATTCAAAGCTACTAAAACAATAGACTCACCCACAACATGCCAAATTTTTTGGTAAAATAGAGCATTTATACCATCAGGTCCTGGAGCTTTGGTTGGTCCCATTTGAAAAAGAGCTTCTTTTACTTCTTCAGCCGTAAATTTAGAAGAAAGAAATGCTAGCATATTATCAGACACCATACGCGGAACTGCACTCAAACACTCTTCCATCTGATCCCCAGTTCCTGCCTGAAATAGATTACCAAAATAGGCTGAAGCTACCTCAACCACCTCGTCCAACTCCTCCACCCACTTCCCATGTGTATTTCGAATACCTCTTATGTAGTTTCGTCTTCTTCTTTGTGTTGCTTTATTATGAAAAAACTTAGTATTCTTATCGCCATGCTTTAACCAATTTATTCTCGATCGTTGGACCCAGTATATTTCTTGCTGCTGCAGGAGACCATCCATCCTTTTATTCAGATTCAAAAATTCAGCTTTGGAATCTTCAGTTAGTTTAGACTTATTTAGTAAGTCCAGTTGTTTTTGAATTTCTTTGATGGCAGTGGTATCCGGAACAGTTCTAGAAGAACCCCAAGCCAAAAGTTTCTCTCCACAAGCCTTTATCTTCTCATGTACTGCTGTCAAACCACTACTTTCCACCCTTGCTTTCTTCCATACCTCCTGAATAACCACTTCACAATCCGTTTGGAGCAACCAAGAGTCCTCAAATTTGAACCTTCTCTCACGGTGCTGTCTTTGCTGTGAAAAAGATTGAACATGTAATAAAAGTGGTATATGATCCGAAGCTTGAGTTGATAAATGCACAATTGTACTAAACTGAAACTTGTTTGTCCATTCTTTATTAGCCACACCCCTATCAAGCCGAATCCTGGTATTAGCGGTCCCGGGTCTCTTATTATTCCAAGTGTAAGGATACCCCTTAAAACCAAGATCTTGAAGTTGACAAAAACTCAAAGCCCCCCTAAAATCTTCAATGTGTGAAAAGTGCGGTTGCCGTGCACTCTTCTTTTCAGAAGCATACAAATAAGCATTAAAATCACCAATAACAACCTATGGTCCCACTACAAAAGTATGTAAGTATTTCAACAGATTCCAAGAATTTCCTTTCTGATTTGCATCCGGCCACCCATAAAAACCAGTGAGATACCACACAAACCCATCTTCTTCCGTAACTTTAGCTAAGACATGGTTAACAGAGAAATTAATAACTTCTAAATTAACATCATTCTTCCACAAAAAGGCTAAACCTCCCCCACCCGGATTTTTAACAATGATCTTATTCTGAAACGGTAAGTTCCCATATAATTTTTCAAACCCATCCTTATCAAGCCTTGTCTCCATTAGGAAACATACCGTGGGAACTTTCTCCCTCACAATCTTGCGAAGGCTTCGACCTGTCCAAGGGTTCCCAAGCCCTTGACAGTTCCAACTTAGTAGCCTCATTGCTCCCGGCAAGGGTGGCTCCCCACCCCCGCCGATACATAATCTTTGCTTTCATCCTCAGTGTTCAGTTTGCCTTTCTTTAGTGTCCTGTCTTCAAATTGGTCCCCTTGTGTTTCAGGCATATCTCTCTTACCCATCCCAGTTAATGTGACCGCCTTTGTAAGTCCAATTTCGGCAGAGTCCATTCTGTTTATACGTGACCAAGTTCCTTTAGGCTTACAAGAACTGGGCCCAATCAGTTTCGGGTATAACCTGGAACTCACAGATTCAACGCTATTACATTCTATTGGTATAGAATCCACTTGACTCAAATCTATTTTGGGCCTACTCAAATCCGTGTCACCATCTTCATTTAAAACCGTAACTGGCAGATCAATGTGCTGATTTGTAGGAACAGATTTCGCTAGAGCAGAGTTTGCACTCGAAACAATTTCATGGCAGTTACTACTCCCTTTGTTAAAAATAGTAATCTCAATACCCTTTCCTTGGATCACGGGATTTTCCTTATCTGCATTACTCTGATTTTTGGGCCTGAGCACGTTACCTTCCATCCCACCCACCGGACCACCTTGCTCCGCCGGAGAATCGTTCCGTCCTGCCTCACATCCCCTGGCCATCTCAGTGGTAAATTTTTGACCTGCTGCTTTACTACTAAAACTCCTAGAGCGACCCCCCATAGCCCGAAGATATTCTCCATACTGATAGTCAATACAATCTCCTTTTTTCTCTATAGCGTAATGGGCTGCACAATGCTTCAAATCATGTCCTAAAATTCCATAGTAATGACAAAACATGGGCAACCTCTCATACTTAAAAGACACCCACGACTTCACACCATCCGACCCGGCAACATAACCTCCCCTTCGAATAGGTTTTGAAATTGGTATGGCCACCCGGACTCTCATAAACATATTGAGATCATCCAGCTTTTTCTTCAATTCAACATCTTCAACCTCCCCTAAACGACAACCAACTTCCTTCGCTACTTGTGGGGAAACCATATCAAATGGTGCACCCCAAATTTGGATCCAAAAAGATGCAGAGTCCAGTTGTATATTACCCAAAGTCATGCCCTGCTTCCACCGTTTCAACAATAATAAATGATTATCAAATGACCATGGACCTCCTGACAATATCCGTTCCAAGTCGAATTCAGACTGGAATTTGAATTGGAAAATATTAGGCCCAACATCAAGAATATACAATGAGTTATTCAATCCCCAAGCACGCCTTATTGTATTCTTCGCTGCCATCTTATTATAAGATTTACAGGTAAGAAATTTTCCAATCAAACTTAGATTACAGCTTTCAATAGCTTCCCTTCTGTCTTCATCCGAAATAGCAATAGTTACCTCCTCTTCAGGTGTTAATTTCATCTTTGCAAAGCTCTGGCACACGTCACCCTCCATTCTGTCAATGAAACTATGAAAGTTAACCCTTCGCACCCAGCCAAGGGAAAGCAGATCTCGTACCAGGTCGGGAGATAAACTCCACAAAGGGAGAGAGAAACTCCACGAAGGGAGAGAAGAATTATATTTTAAGTTAATTGCAACATTATTTCAAAATTATATTTTAAAATAAAAGTGTTTTTGATATATAATATATATATATATAATAAATTATGTACAACACGACAATTCATCTCAGTATGCAACTATCAATCTAAAAAATACATATATATAAGAATTCATTTTCTAGAACTAAACACTGAAAACACATTTAGAGCCTGCATGGGCCCTACAAAGCCTATTGCATAGACGTGACGCACGACCCTCATGATAACACTTGGCCAAGAGCCACGTGTAACGATGCCCATAAGCATCAAAAAATTATTTAGTGCTTCTATTTCAGTTTCAGATGATCTTCTATGAGATTTACGTAAATTTCATATGAAATATATATGAAATTTACATAAATCTTATATCTGGACTTACTATAAGAACTGAAATGACAACATATAATTAGTAGAGAACACCACCTAACTCTACTCTCAAAACTCTGAATAATTACTAATAAACATCTCAATAAGAGTCGCGTGGACCTCTCATGGGTAGCCACGTGGACCTCGTCACATCTTAAGGGTGAGCAAAAAAATCAAAAAATCGAAAAGAAACCCAGCAAAATCAAACCTCAATTAATGAAAAATTCAATAAATTGAAATATATATAAAAAAATTGAACCGCTCATTTGGTTTCAACAACGATTACTAGTAAACAATCATACCAAATCAACTGAACTGCACCAATACACACACATACACACATATGTGTGTGTGATAGAATTTTAGTGTATGATTACTAAATAATAGAAAGTTCATTCATGAATTAATTAATTATCTACGTGTTGCTAGTTTTTTAGTTGTTTATATAATTTTTCTTCTACTTATTCATACTATATACATATATAACAAATTTGTGGGGAGTATTCATAATTTTTTTGTTTCTAAGTTATAATAATTTCATAAATACATTAGTAGCAATATTGTTAGTGAGTAATAGTTGTTGTTTGAATTTTTAGACTCATTTTATTATTTGCTTGTTTATTTGCTTCTTTCATTATTTAAATAGCATATTAACCCCTAAAAAAATTGTAACCACAAAATATTAACCGAAACTATCAGTAACCGAACGATTTGATTAACTGCAATTACGATTACTTCTATAATATTAACTACACTATATAATTTTGTCACGATTATACTTTGTAACTATACCAAACTACACCATGCATACCCTTAACATCCGATATTTGGATTTCAAAGACACTTTTACATAAGATCGAGTGCTTCATAGGGTTCTCGACAGAACGTCCTAGTAAGGCATTAGGTGTTAAATGAGATATTTGTTCAAGGGCTTGACTTGGTAGTTAGGGACATAGGATTGCCGAGAGGGCGACCCCTATCAATCGAGAATGGGTCGACAATACGTGCGGATGGGACATTTGACTTGGCACGTGGAACAATTCGAACGCACCACATGACTCTAGGTTTTCATTCATTATATATAGGAATCACAACTTGACATTTGACACATTAAATTACCTTAAGAGAGAATTTCTTCTGCATATTGCTATTATCATTCTGACATGTTTTCCTCTCTTTAGGTCTTATTACTCAAATTATCATAGTCTATGTGAATCTTTCGTCTCTCCAGTTTACTTTCTGTTGTTAACTCCTGACTCAGAGTCTATTCAGGGACAACTTATAAGTTGGTCAAATCAATTTATAAGTTATTTTTTATTGTTGAAGTGTTTATGATAGACTTATTTTTTGACTTATAAGTCACTTTTGAGAAGTAACAAATTTTGACTTCTTAAAAAATGACTTATAAGTCATTTTAAAATAAGTAGATTTGACAAAATATAAAGACTCGTTTATCTTTATTTAATAGTCTATACATCTCATTTTAACTTGTAAATCATTTTAGCAAAATACATTCACATTTTATTCTAACTTAATTTTTGACTTATAAGTCCAAATAGTGCCTAACACTTTTATTTATAAGTCACCACTTAAAATGAATTATAAATTATTTTAAATTATAAGTTATTTTAAAATAAATCATCTTCGAACAAGCCCTAAATTACAACCATCAATGCCAAAAAATATTTTATTTTTCTAAAAATTATTTCTTTGACTTAAAAGTTTTTTTTTTTTTTACGTTGAACTCATCAAGTCGTTTTATTAATTTATACTCCATTATGATATAAGGGTATTTAAAAAAATCGGTCTAATCGGTATTTCCTGTATACTGAACAGTTCTGAACTATACGGTTCAGTACGAATAGTAACCGGTACAACCGGTTCTGTGACGCCCCCAAATCTGGGCCCACACAGCCCAAACTTGAGTCGTCAAAATACTACAACAAAATTATTACAACAAAGCACAACGTACAACAATACAGTGTATAATAATACACAACTAAGTCTTCACTATTATTGCCACACTATTTTACAAAACGTGAAAACTATGATAACTATTCCTCGGACCCTCACTCCATTCCCCGGCTAGACCCTGTTATGTTTCCATCTCCTGTTGAAAAACAATGGAACAAAAGAAAGGGTGAGCTCAAATAGCCCAGTAAAGAATATCATGACTAAGATAATGATGAATAAATTATCATTAGTCTTCAACAATTGAGTTCTTGATAGAATACAATAGACTACAAGGTTTATATCAAAAACTGCAGTTAAATTCTTAAACAACGTTCAGATCAATAATAGCAGCGGAATGAGTAATCTATTAGAAGAATAATGCAGACTATAATGTCCACTCGGTTCTCTTTTTAGGAAAAACATCATCAACTTTTATCATCTGAAATATCATTAGTCAAGATAATACAAATTCACAGTTCCTGATCATAATCATGCACATCAACAGTTCATCTTTGCACTACGGGCCAAAGACATTTAATATAACACCAACGGTCATGATTATACCAGATTCAGCCTTTGGTCATAATCATACCAAACAACAGTTCATCTTTGCACTACGGGCCAAAGAGAACATTCACCACGTGCCATAAAAGACACCGAACAGATGTATCGCCTTTAACCTATCATCTGTTCAACAAATATATCACATCTGTGCCCCCGGCCACAGATATTCACAACAGCTTGATTTTTGGATGATTAGAATGATATAAATGATGAACAGAAGAAATAGGATAACAATAAGTATCGGAAGTTTACTTTGTACAGATTCAAATAATGTCCAAATTGTCAACATGATGTGGAGTGAAATTTAAAAATGATATTCAAGATCCACAGTTCAGAATAACGGTTACAATTCAATAGAAAGGTTCACGTAAATAGGAAGGTTCAGTTGAAATAATGAAGTTCAACTATTATGGAACATATAATATTTTCAGGAATTATAGAAGCAATAGTTCCATAATAAATTTCGATTTAGGAGTATGAAAGAAAATAATATCCCTTACCGTAGCAGGTTTGATTAACAAAAGGTGAAGGAAATTAATACAAAGGGTTATTCACCAACAGGCGGCAATCCGCTCCGTAAGGTTATTCCCACAATTTAATAGAATTTGAGTACAAAGAGTTATTCACCAAACAGGCGGCAATCCGCTCCGTAAGGTTATTCCCACAATTTAATAGAATTTGAGTACAAAGAGTTATTCACCAAACAGGCGGCAATCCGCTCCGTAAGGTTATTCTCAGAGATTAATAATGAATGAATACGAAAGGTTATTCACCAACAGGCGGCAATCCGCTCCGTAAGGTTATTCCCACAATTTAATACATGGAAATAAAAGGCACGTCTTATGAGTAAGGAAGAAACAATATTATTATCGAGAATCAAATAATGATAATCCCTTACCATAGTATGTTTGAATAATGGAAGATGAAAAAGATGGTATCCCTTACCGTAACACGTGACTGGATATTGATTTAAATGAGGTTGATTAACTTGAACAGTACACGTATACTTATAGATCTTCACAAATACTCAAGATGACTTAAGCACACTTAGAGAGAACTTTCACAAGAAGTATTTAGAGAGAGAAAGAAAGAACAAGTAAGGAAGTTTATGAAAAATCCTTAAGTTAAGGCTTCTATTTATAGCCAAAAATCTCATCATTCATTTAATCTAAACCATTCATTTAAAGATCATCTTTTAATCTACACCATCCATTTTAAATATTATATTATCTTTAATCTACACCATTCATTTCATATCACCTAATAATCACCTAACTTTATATTATAAACAAATCAATTTAATTATTCAACAATAATTCACACTTTAATCTACACCATTCATTTCATATTACCTAATAATCACCTAACTTTATATTATAAACAAATCAATTTAATTATTCAACAATAATTCACACTTTAATCTACACCATTCATTTCATATTACCTAATAATCACCTAACTTTATATTATAAACAAATCAATTCAATTATTCAACTTTAATCTACACCATTCATTTCATATCACCTAATAATCACCTAACTTTATATTATAAACAAATAACTTTATCAATTCAATTATTATGACTAATTGTTATAAATACAGTATAGTTAGCTCTTAGATATCAAGTCAATAAATTAATGAAATACAACTGTTTAAATAACATCATAATAGAGATAACAATAATGTAAAATAAAGCATACGTTACTGTGTAATGACAATTATTGATTCAATAATGTGAATTACTGTGCATATGTTACTGTGACAATTATTAGGTTCAATAATTTTAAAAACAGTGCAACAACAATTATTGACTCAATGATATAAAATACAGTGTAATGACAATTATTAAATCAATAATGCAAAATACTGTGTAACAACAATTATTGAATTGATAATATAAAATATTATGCAGTGACAATTATCGATGAAATGATGCGTAACAGTTATGGTGTCAATTATCAGACCAATAATATGAGACACTATGCAATACCGTGTGTTACTGTAGAGTACCGTGTGCTACAGAAAATACCATAAACTACCGTATGCTACTATTCTTTTATCACCGGTATTTTAACAGTTCCGTTGACTATTTTTATTTAAAAAGGTTACTTCTGTCGTTTTCTATATCCGACAAATATTCCGTTGTGGGGTCCACCAATAATTTATTATTTCGGCGCCGTCGTACGGCACGAATATTCCCCGACCAAACGAATATTCCCCGACAAAGCGAATATTGTCCGACAAAATAAAATTTGCACATAACATCCTTAACTTTCAATTTTGTTAATTTAACCACTTACTGTTTCAAAAAAAATATATATGAAGAAAAATTAAATTTTGTATTTCATAAAATTCGGGGTCTTACAACCTCCCCTCCTTATGAAATTTCGTCCCCGAAATTGACGTACCTGACATATCGAAAAGGTAAGGATACTTAGATTTCATCTCAGATTCTAGCTCCCAGGTCATTTCCTCAGTATCTTGGTTCCTCCATAAAACCTTAACTTGAGGTATAACCTTTGAGCGTAGGATCTGCTCCTTCTTATCCAGGATCTTAACAGGTACCTCCTCGTATGTTAAATCCTCTGCTATAACGTCTGGTTCTAACTCAATGACGTGGTTTGGGTCCTTCACATATTTACGTAACATAGATATGTGAAAAACGTTATGGATGCGAGACATACTTGGTGGTAGGGCTAGTCTGTAGGCTACGGTTCCTATTCGATCGAGGATTTCAAATGGGCCAATAAATCGAGGGTTGAGCTTTCCTCTCTTTCCGAATCTCGTAACCCCTTTCCATGGAGAAACACGTAAGAATACATGATCTCCGACGTTGAAACTTTCGTCTCTCCGATGAAGATCAGCATAACTCTTTTGTCGTTCTTGTGCGGTCTGTATTCGTTGTCGGATCATTTGGATCTTTTCGGTCGTCAAGCGTACCAACTCGGGTCCCAACAATTTTGCTTCTCCTACCTCATTCCAACATATTGGAGAGCGACACTTCCTTCCATACAATGCCTCGAATGGAGCCATGCCTATGCTTGCTTGGTAACTGTTGTTGTAAGAAAATTCCACCAACGGCAAGTACTTATCCCAACTTCCTTTGAAGTCTAATACACAAAGTCTCAAAAGATCTTCGAGGGTCTGGATCGTCCTTTCCGATTGTCCGTCCGTTTGAGGATGGTATGCAGAACTAAAACGTAGTTCAGTGCCCATAGCTTTTTGTAGACTGATCCAAAAGCGTGAAGTGAATCTAGGATCTCGATCAGAAACTATGGAAACTGGCATGCCATGCAATCTCACGATCTCATTTATGTACATACCGGCAAGACGTTCAAGTGAAAAGTTTTCTCGTATAGGCAAGAAATGAGCAGATTTGGTCAATCTATCTACGATCACCCAAATTGCATCTAAGCCTTGAGAAACTTTTGGAAGACCCGTCACGAAGTCCATATTGATGTGTTCCCACTTCCATTCGGGAACTTCAAGTGATTGTAATGGACCTTTAGGAACTTGATGTTCTGCCTTGACACGTTGACAAGTTAGGCACCTTGAGATAAACTCCGCAATCTCTCTTTTCATATTGTTCCACCAAAATGTATGTCGAAGATCTCGATACATCTTGGTACCTCCTGGGTGGATTGCAAACGGCGTGTTGTGTGCCTCCATCATGATTTTATGCTTTAATTCAGGATCGTTAGGAACACAGAGTCGAGAGTTGACTCGAAGTATTCCTTTCTCGTCGATTCTTGCTTCGGAAATGACACCTTCTTGTATTTTATTTATCATGTTTATCAGTTCCGGATCGGTAGCTTGAGCAGCTTTAATTTTATCGATTAAAGTTGGTTCTACTCGCACGTGAGCAATCTTCGAGTGGGTCCCTGGTGTCTTTAGCTCTATCTCCATCTTTTGCAAGTCGTACAAAATACACTTTTGTGTTGTCAGCAGTGCACTTGTACTTGCATAAGATTTTCTGCTCAAAGCGTCAGCTACAACGTTCGCCTTTCCCGGGTGATACTGGATTGTGTGGTTATAATCCTTTAACAGCTCAAGCCAACGTCGTTGTCGCATGTTGAGTTCCTTCTGGGTGAAGAAATACTTGAGACTTTTATGATCCGTATAGATATCCACTTTTTCTCCGTACAAGTAGTGTCTCCAGATCTTCAACGCGAAAACGACTGCTGCCAACTCTAGATCATGAGTAGGATAATTTTTCTCATAATCTTTGAGTTGTCGAGAGGCGTAGGCTATAACCTTTCCATGTTGCATAAGGACACAGCCTAGACCTTTGCCAGAAGCATCGCTGTAGATAACAAATTCTCCTGATCCTGATGGTATGGTCAGAACAGGAGCTGAAACCAGTCTCTTCTTGAGTTCTTGGAAACTTTTCTCGCATTCCTCGCTCCATATGAATTTTGTGCTTTTCCGAGTAAGCTGCGTTAATGGAGTGGCGATTCGAGAAAATCCTTCTACGAATCTTCGATAATAACCAGCTAGACCCAGAAAACTTCGGACTTCGGTTACTGTTTTGGGTTGCTCCCAATTTAGTACCGTTTCAATCTTCGCAGGATCGACTGATATTCCTTGACTAGAAATCACATGCCCAAGAAACGCGACCTCCTCAAGCCAGAACTCGCATTTCTTCAACTTGGCATATAATTTATTTTCACGGAGCTTTTGTAGTATCAATCTCAGGTGTTGTTCATGATCCTCGCGACTCTTGGAGTATATGAGGATGTCATCAATAAAGACAACCACAAAATGATCCAAATGTTCCTTGAATATCCGGTTCATCATGTCCATGAAAGCTGCAGGAGCATTAGTTAGTCCAAAAGGCATGACTAAGAACTCATAATGCCCATAACGAGTTCTGAAAGCAGTCTTTGGAATGTCCTCAGCTTTAACCTTTAACTGATGATATCCAGAATGGAGATCAATCTTTGAGAAATGTTGAGCGCCTTGCAATTGATCAAACATGTCATCAATCCGAGGTAACGGGTACCTGTTCTTGATGGTGACATGGTTCAATTCTCGGTAGTCAATGCACAATCTCATACTCCCGTCTTTCTTCTTCACAAATAGAACAGGAGCACCCCAAGGTGATGCACTCGGACGAATGAAACCGGTATCCAACAATTCCTGTAGTTGGACTTTTAACTCTTGAAGTTCAATGGGGGCCATTCGGTAGGGAGCTTTGGAAATGGGCTTGGTACCGGGTTCAAGATCAATATAAAAATCAATTTCACGGTTTGGGGGTAAGCCAGGAAGTTCTTCAGGAAAAACGTCAGGAAACTCATTAACAATGGGAATATCATTCAAGTTTGACGTATTTTTGTTCAAATCAGTGACATGAGCTAAAAAGGCTTGACATCCGTTTTTCAATAAACGAATGGCTTTATGGCTAGAAATAACAGTTATAGATTTCAATGGTTTAGTTGCTTGAATTTGCATGACAGGTTGATTAGGAATATGAAAACTAATAATCTTATGAAAACAATCAATTTTAGCATGATGGGTAGTCAACCAATCAATTCCTAAAATCACATCAAATTCACGCATCTCCAAAGAAATAAGGTCAACAGATAATGTGAGGTTGTTGATTTGAACTAGGCAAGATTTATAGACAGTAGATGTAATGGTCATTTCTCCTAATGGGGTTTCAACTGATAAGTCAAAGTCCAAGTTTTCAGGAGTTAAGTTTAAACGCTGAGCACATGCAGGTGAGATAAAAGAATGGGTAGAGCCAGTATCTAACAAAGCGTAGACTTCACGAGAATTTATGAATAGCTTACCGGTTATCACCTCGTTCGAGTTTCGTGCCATTTGGGATGTCACAACAAAAGCTCTCCCTTGAACTACAGATTTTCCTTTATCCGCGCTAGCTTTTGGTATCATCATTGCAGCTGGACTTGATTTTGTGGCAGGACAAAACCGCGCAAGATGACCCTCTTTCCCACAACTGTAGCACTTTTTGGACTGCAGTGTACAGTTTGGGCTGATGTGACCTTCCTGACCACACCTATAGCATCTCACTGGTGGTCGATCTTCTCCCCTTGAAACTGGGGTCGGTGCTGGTGTTGGTACTGGTGCTGGTGCCCTTCCATAATTATTATGGAATCTCTTTCTTTTGAAATTGTTCCCACTAGATTCTCCTCTTCTGTTATTTGGTATGGAATTACCACCGAAGTGTTGGTTACCTCCTCGATGGTTCTCGTTCCTGTGGTTGTTGTCACTCCTTTCTCTATGCTGATCATTAACTCTTGGCTGCAATGTTTCATCTGTTTGCTCCACCCTTTGAGCCCTATCCACAACATCTGAATACAAACTAAATTTATGAGAGCTAAGTTGTTGACGAATTTTGAATCTCAAACCTCTTAGGAACATCCGACTCATTCGTGCTTCGTCATCCACAAGATGGGTGGCAAAGCGAGATAACTCGGCAAACTTAGCTTCATATTGGGAGACTGTCATGTTTCCCTGCTCCAGCTTAATGAATTCCACTTCCTTCATATGGCGGATGCTTTCTGGGAAGTACTTCTCGTTAAACAGTTCTTCGAATTCTGTCCAAGACATTTCGAGTGCTGAAGGTTGGATACGTTTTACCGCTTCCCACCAATGGTCTGTCTCACCTCGTAACATAAAAGTGGTAAATGGCACCTTCTGATCATCAGCGCATTGTAAGACATCAAGTATTTTTGTCGTCTGCTTCAGCCATGCCTCCGCTTTGAGTGGGTCAGGCTTCCCGTGGAATTCAGGTGGTCCTAATTCTTTAAATTGCTTAACAGTGACCATCCTCAAATTGCCAGCGTTTCTACCGTTATTATTGACTGGATTTCCTCTTCCTTGATTCTGTATGAACTGCATGAAATTCCTAAAGAATCCATCGTTCATCATGTTATCAGGAACATTATTTCCTGAGTTGGCAGGAGGATTGTTTGGGGCCTCTTGATTCTCGGCTACATTTGCTTCAGGCATTCCATAGTTAACCTCTTGATTTCCAGATGCCATACTAAACTGTGGTCACAAAATAAATGTTAGTTCAAATAAACTGACTCATCACTTCATGTTCCTACATTCAAATCGACTCATTAGATAATAAAATCTATTTTAGGTAGGACACACTAGTGACTGATTCTATTCGTCTCTCCCCTCCTAGTTCTACCCCAGATCTCCATTAAAGACCATATCCCTAAGCTCTGATGCCAACTGTGACGCCCCCAAATCTGGGCCCACACAGCCCAAACTTGAGTCGTCAAAATACTACAACAAAATTATTACAACAAAGCACAACGTACAACAATACAGTGTATAATAATACACAACTAAGTCTTCACTATTATTGCCGCACTATTTTACAAAACGTGAAAACTATGATAACTATTCCTCGGACCCTCACTCCATTCCCCGGCTAGACCCTGTTATGTTTCCATCTCCTGTTGAAAAACAATGGAACAAAAGAAAGGGTGAGCTCAAATAGCCCAGTAAAGAATATCATGACTAAGATAATGATGAATAAATTATCATTAGTCTTCAACAATTGAGTTCTTGATAGAATACAATAGACTACAAGGTTTATATCAAAAACTGCAGTTAAATTCTTAAACAACGTTCAGATCAATAATAGCAGCGGAATGAGTAATCTATTAGAAGAATAATGCAGACTATAATGTCCACTCGGTTCTCTTTTTAGGAAAAACATCATCAACTTTTATCATCTGAAATATCATTAGTCAAGATAATACAAATTCACAGTTCCTGATCATAATCATGCACATCAACAGTTCATCTTTGCACTACGGGCCAAAGACATTTAATATAACACCAACGGTCATGATTATACCAGATTCAGCCTTTGGTCATAATCATACCAAACAACAGTTCATCTTTGCACTACGGGCCAAAGAGAACATTCACCACGTGCCATAAAAGACACCGAACAGATGTATCGCCTTTAACCTATTATATCGCCTTTAACCTATCATCTGTTCAACAAATATATCACATCTGTGCCCCCGGCCACAGATATTCACAACAGCTTGATTTTTGGATGATTAGAATGATATAAATGATGAACAGAAGAAATAGGATAACAATAAGTATCGGAAGTTTACTTTGTACAGATTCAAATAATGTCCAAATTGTCAACATGATGTGGAGTGAAATTTAAAAATGATATTCAAGATCCACAGTTCAGAATAACGGTTACAATTCAATAGAAAGGTTCACGTAAATAGGAAGGTTCAGTTGAAATAATGAAGTTCAACTATTATGGAACATATAATATTTTCAGGAATTATAGAAGCAATAGTTCCATAATAAATTTCGATTTAGGAGTATGAAAGAAAATAATATCCCTTACCGTAGCAGGTTTGATTAACAAAAGGTGAAGGAAATTAATACAAAGGGTTATTCACCAACAGGCGGCAATCCGCTCCGTAAGGTTATTCCCACAATTTAATAGAATTTGAGTACAAAGAGTTATTCACCAAACAGGCGGCAATCCGCTCCGTAAGGTTATTCCCACAATTTAATAGAATTTGAGTACAAAGAGTTATTCACCAAACAGGCGGCAATCCGCTCCGTAAGGTTATTCTCAGAGATTAATAATGAATGAATACGAAAGGTTATTCACCAACAGGCGGCAATCCGCTCCGTAAGGTTATTCCCACAATTTAATACATGGAAATAAAAGGCACGTCTTATGAGTAAGGAAGAAACAATATTATTATCGAGAATCAAATAATGATAATCCCTTACCATAGTATGTTTGAATAATGGAAGATGAAAAAGATGGTATCCCTTACCGTAACACGTGACTGGATATTGATTTAAATGAGGTTGATTAACTTGAACAGTACACGTATACTTATAGATCTTCACAAATACTCAAGATGACTTAAGCACACTTAGAGAGAACTTTCACAAGAAGTATTTAGAGAGAGAAAGAAAGAACAAGTAAGGAAGTTTATGAAAAATCCTTAAGTTAAGGCTTCTATTTATAGCCAAAAATCTCATCATTCATTTAATCTAAACCATTCATTTAAAGATCATCTTTTAATCTACACCATCCATTTTAAATATTATATTATCTTTAATCTACACCATTCATTTCATATCACCTAATAATCACCTAACTTTATATTATAAACAAATCAATTTAATTATTCAACAATAATTCACACTTTAATCTACACCATTCATTTCATATTACCTAATAATCACCTAACTTTATATTATAAACAAATCAATTTAATTATTCAACAATAATTCACACTTTAATCTACACCATTCATTTCATATTACCTAATAATCACCTAACTTTATATTATAAACAAATCAATTCAATTATTCAACTTTAATCTACACCATTCATTTCATATCACCTAATAATCACCTAACTTTATATTATAAACAAATAACTTTATCAATTCAATTATTATGACTAATTGTTATAAATACAGTATAGTTAGCTCTTAGATATCAAGTCAATAAATTAATGAAATACAACTGTTTAAATAACATCATAATAGAGATAACAATAATGTAAAATAAAGCATACGTTACTGTGTAATGACAATTATTGATTCAATAATGTGAATTACTGTGCATATGTTACTGTGACAATTATTAGGTTCAATAATTTTAAAAACAGTGCAACAACAATTATTGACTCAATGATATAAAATACAGTGTAATGACAATTATTAAATCAATAATGCAAAATACTGTGTAACAACAATTATTGAATTGATAATATAAAATATTATGCAGTGACAATTATCGATGAAATGATGCGTAACAGTTATGGTGTCAATTATCAGACCAATAATATGAGACACTATGCAATACCGTGTGTTACTGTAGAGTACCGTGTGCTACAGAAAATACCATAAACTACTGTATGCTACTATTCTTTTATCACCGGTATTTTAACAGTTCCGTTGACTATTTTTATTTAAAAAGGTTACTTCTGTCGTTTTCTATATCCGACAAATATTCCGTTGTGGGGTCCACCAATAATTTATTATTTCGGCGCCGTCGTACGGCACGAATATTTCCCGACCAAACGAATATTCCCCGACAAAGCGAATATTGTCCGACAAAATAAAATTTGCACATAACATCCTTAACTTTCAATTTTGTTAATTTAACCACTTACTGTTTCAAAAAAAATATATATGAAGAAAAATTAAATTTTGTATTTCATAAAATTCGGGGTCTTACAGGTTCTGTACTAGTTCGGAGCTTTAGTAGTCCGATATATCCTAGACCGTACCGGTTATCTTATTTTTTTAAAATTATTATTATTATCAGTTATTTATTATAATAATAATAATAATAATTTTCGGTAAAAAAAATCAGTACCGATATTGATACCAGTATCGGTATCTAGTTTTGAATAAATTCGATGCGATTCGATAATGATTCGATATAATTCAATTCGATTTTAACTGAATGAACACCCCTATTATGAGATAATTTAAAAGTTTATGCCAATGAATTGGTCGTAGACTAGTAAAGGACCTCCATTGCAATTTGAGTAAAACTCAGGGCACTTAATGTTAAAATGTAAGACAATTGTGATAGTTATTCGAATTAAAACAAATATGGTAACCATTTTGCAATTTTAACCAATCTATCTGACGCCCTAGAGCCGTCTTGCTGTCTTACGGTGTCACTATTTCTCGTCCATCTCTAATCCCTCTACCTCGATAAACAGGGTTCCGAATCTTCTAAATTTTTGCAAAAATTCAATTTGAAATCGTTGTCATTTTCCGTATCAAATTTATAGTACTAGAAACGCAAATAGTGGCTCTTTTTAACCCCCACGATTTTGCTTTCTATTACATTTTTCGATCTGCAGCTTTACATATTGTATACTAATCATTAGTGATTGTTAGGATTTTTTTTCATTCAATTTGGTTCAAATCATTAGAGTTTAGATCCGATTGCAGTGATGAACTCGCGAGGAAGGTATCCGCCGGGGATGGGCGCCGGCCGCGGTGGAAATTTGCACCCGAACCCGAATTATCAACAGAGAAATCCTAACCATCAGCAGCAGCAACAACCACAGTATGTTCAGAGGAATGTTATGCAGAATCATCAACAGTTTCAGCAATATCAACATCATCATCAACAACAACAACAGTGGCTTAGAAGGAACCAGTTGGGAACCGATTCCAGCACTGAAGAAGTTGAGAAGACAATACAATCTGAAGTTGTTGATTCTAGGTATTCTTTCTTCTGCTGTCCTTAAAAGTAATTTGTCTTAGACCTCTACTATCTCTTAGTTGTAAATCAGTGGATTTTTTTATTTATTTTTCCAATTAAGCATTTAAGTTCTTATTTAACTTGCTAAGAACTTTTTGTCAATTATCATAATTGAATATGGAATCCGTGTCTAGTTAAATTTATTGATTTTATTATTTGAAGCAAGATTTTTAGCTCTGATTATAAAGGGGATAGGAGAATGTGGGGTATTTTGCATTTTCAGTAGATATGCAGCAGATTTATTCATAGTTGTGGTGGTTGTCTTAGCAGGAAGGGAAAGACCCAAAATTTGTTTTTTTACGCAATTCATTCATGTAATGGTAGAATGACACCATTTAACTGAGGGGAGCCACATGTATATAGGTCAGTGAAGGATGTCATTGAGTTAGAGACAACACCATAAATGGAATACTACGGGGAAAATCACTACTGTTTTGGTTTGAGAAAGAGATTGCCGACCAAAGTCGAGCAGATTGCCTAGTTTTTGGAAGATAGGAATTGAGATCCTTAAAATTATGCTGTTACTGGTTTAAACTTACCGCATTTTTTTATTGATGCTGTTCTTTCAAGTAGATAAAACAGAAAAGGAATAGAAAATTTTGGCGGGATTGTTGGATAAGCAGTGAAGAGACAATGGATCTGCTCTACTTAATCTATTAATACAAGCAAATTAAAGTAGTAGGACCCATAAAAAACGAGAGTTAATAGTACCAGGCATTTTTTGGGTTTTACCCTGTGTGCTAAATCTAAACTGTTCTCTGTTTTTTTAACGTTAGTTCACAAGATTGGAAGGCGCAATTAAAGCTTCCACCCCAGGATACTCGGTACAGGACAGAGGTATGATAAAAAAAATGATATGATATATTCTTGTTTTCAAAAGTTACATGTATTGTGTTTTTCTTATACATTCTATATCAAACATTTTTTGGACCATATGTTAAATGCATTATATATTTTTTTGTAAATTTAGAGCTTGTGCTTTCAATATTAACCCTTTTGATATGTAGTTGATAAATTCATAAAACTAACATGACAGACATTCAAATGAAGTTCTAGTTAGTGCTATGTTGGATCCTTGATGTACTGTCATCTTTACCATTTTCTGATGCTATTGACATGGATCCTAAGTACTATAAAATTGACATTAACCAACATATAGAGCGGTTAAGTCTTCCTGTTGCTTGTTTTGGATTTTCTTTTCTTTTGGATTGTTTAGACTGATAAAATGATGATGGTCTTTAAATCTATAAGACTTCTTACGTTCGCGTAATCTATAGCATGTTTCTTTATCATTTTGTAATATGGATTTACTTGCTTTTTAAGTGTTGTGTTATGTCCTTGGGAATTCTGGCTGCCATTATGCTAGGGCCTAGGAGATATCACCATATATTGCACTTTTAATTAGTTTCTTATTTTTCTTCCAGGATGTGACGGCCACTAAAGGAAATGAATTTGAAGACTATTTTCTGAAACGCGAACTACTTATGGGAATATATGAGAAGGGTTTTGAAAGGCCATCTCCTATTCAGGAGGAAAGTATTCCCATTGCTCTAACGGGTAGCGATATTCTAGCTAGAGCTAAAAATGGTACTGGAAAAACAGCTGCCTTTTGCATTCCTGCATTGGAAAGGATAGATCAGGACAACAATGTGATTCAAGGTTTCTATCTTACCATCCTATAATGTTTTTATATATATGTCTGTGGTGCTCAATTTTTTCTTTTGTTATTTTATGATTCTTGCTCAAGTGTTGTACTTCTGAATTCTGGAAAACAGCATGCCTATATTGTAAATTGTTATAAATATATATTTGGGAGTTGATATTGGACTCCAAACGATAGCATGAACAACATTTTACTGCATTAGTGGAAGGATAGTAAATTTAGTTTTGTTTTTTGGTTAAGTGTTCTTAGAGGGTAATTATGACTTAAAGAATAACATTTAGAAGGGTTAATTCAATAAAGTTTGATAGAGGACCTTTTTTTCAATGAATTCCATGGGTTTTATGTCTTTGGAGACCTGCTAATTACATTGTGAGTCAGTATTCCTCTAGATCATCTGATACACACAGTTCGTTGTGTAGGCCGTAGGGATGTCATAGCTTCTAATTCATTGATAGTTATTTTAGTGTAATCTGCCATTCATTTTGACATAGTATTTTAAAATTCACCCTCAATAAATATGTGCCTAGTTCTTGGAACTTCTTATTCTGTTTTTCTCCCCCGCATATTCATCTTTGCTGTGCTTTCTGTGCAGTTGTTATACTTGTCCCTACACGAGAATTGGCTCTTCAGACTTCACAAGTTTGTAAGGAGCTTGGAAAACATTTGAAAATTCAAGTCATGGTTACCACTGGTGGAACCAGCTTAAAAGACGACATAATGCGTTTATATCAGCCGGTTCATTTGCTAGTGGGTACTCCTGGAAGAATACTAGATCTTGCAAAAAAGGGTATTTGCAATTTGAATAATTGTGCAATGCTTGTTATGGATGAGGTATGTCATGATTTTCTTGTTATTTTTCTTTCTATCTATGAGTCGGATTTGAGCTAACATTCTGCAGTATGCTCCTGCATAATGGAGAGAACAAGTAAAAAGATTTTGGGCAGTGGGAAAGAAAGCTAAAAATTGTTCTAAGAAAGAAAGAGCAATGCTCAGAAAATTTTCATTTTTATCAAGCAATGGTTATGGGCTATGTCATGTTAAGTCTGTCTAGAAATTTTACTGTGGAAGAGACCTTTAGCTTTTCTCTTGGAGTTTAACAATTTAGACTTTTTACTTAATTAGATAATAACTGTGGAAAAACCTCGTCTCGCTTTGAAGTTTGAGAATAAAGCATGTATGTTTGGTTAGTAACCCAAGCCTCTTAGGTAGTTTGTGTCTGCCATTTGCTATTATTATATAGGGTGAAGGGTTGA
Organism: Hedera helix; assembly: GCA_947179155.2. NCBI lineage: Eukaryota > Viridiplantae > Streptophyta > Magnoliopsida > Apiales > Araliaceae > Hedera > Hedera helix. The sequence goes on along the minus strand of OX359284.1, from coordinate 41,686,398 downwards.
TACTATCTTGAATGAAGTTTTTTTTTTTTCACAAGTCACAATATTTATCATGGTAGTTTATAGATATCTAATTTTTGTATTAATCATGATCTGCTTGGTCTTAAACTTAGAGAGGCAAGAATCTTATGGGTTTCTTAAAATATGTGTCAGGCTGATAAGCTGTTGTCGCCAGAGTTCCAACCTTCAATAGAACAGCTCATTCGCTTTTTGCCTACAAATCGTCAAATTTTGATGTTTTCAGCCACATTTCCTGTGACAGTCAAGGATTTTAAGGATAGATATTTACAGAAGCCCTATGTCATTAACCTTATGGATGAGCTTACTCTCAAGGGAATAACACAATTTTATGCTTTTGTTGAAGAGAGGCAGAAAGTTCACTGCCTTAACACTCTTTTTTCAAAGGTTTGACATCTAGTGAACTTTGAATTATTGTGATTGTCATTATTATTTTAATTATTTTTGTGGATGAGTCTAGTTAATTTCTCTGTTACAGCTTCAAATTAACCAATCAATCATTTTCTGCAATTCTGTGAACCGTGTGGAACTGCTGGCCAAGAAAATTACAGAGCTTGGCTACTCTTGCTTCTATATTCATGCAAAGATGCTTCAAGATCATCGCAACAGAGTATTTCATGATTTCCGTAATGGTGCATGCAGAAATCTTGTTTGCACTGGTACAGTCTAAACTATCTGCTTCATACTACACCACTACTTATACTCGGTACTTGCTTGGCATAATAAGTTTTATGTTACAGGGTAGTGAATTTGTTTGTAATACAATATGTATATATCCGTAAGTACATTATGTGTATGTAGCAATAGTGAATACAGACGTTTATTGTTGCCTAGACATTGCAAATATGCAAGACATTGTACAAGTCGGTTATTATTTGGCTTAGGCCAATGTTTCAGCTGTGTGCTAAATTGATAATTTTTTCCTAAAGCTCATATGAACTTTTTCATATTAATTGGGTGGTATAATTGCAGATCTGTTTACGAGGGGGATAGATATTCAAGCAGTAAATGTTGTTATCAATTTCGATTTTCCTAAAAGCGCTGAAACTTATCTCCACAGGGTATGTTTGGAAACAGTTTTCAGAAAGTTTATCTTTTATGTGAATTCTTATGCACATTCATCTTCTATCCAGGTTGGTCGATCAGGGAGGTTTGGACACCTTGGATTGGCAGTGAATCTTATCACTTATGAGGACCGCTTTAATTTGTATGAGTACCGTTTGTTTTTTTCTTTTTTCAGAACTGAAGTATATGATTGTACGTTGGGGATTTTGGCATTTGTTTAGTTTCTTATATTTTTCTCTGACAGGTATAGGATTGAACAAGAACTTGGGACTGAGATCAAGCAAATTCCTCCACATATAGATCAGGCTATTTACTGCCAGTGACCTGTGGTAGAAAACTTGCCGTATGGTCAATCTTGGCTACATGGTGAGTGATGGCTTTGGCAGATGTGTGCAAATCTCTTCATATCTCTGAAGTCTAATGTTACTTATAATTCATTTCATAATTTGAACATAGATCTGAAATTACAACCATGTTCGTTATACCCCAAGGATCTTTTACTGATGCTCCGCTACCACTACCCCCTGAGAGTTTCTCAACCGCAAAAGGTGGGGAAATAGCTCATAGCTATCAAGACTCAACCCTAATATTACTTGGGGAACAATAAAATAATAAAACGACTAAAATAGCTTTACTAAATATTACAATCCTAATCACTATTTAATGTCCTAAAATCCCACTAATAGTAAATAAATAAATAATTACATCAATTTATCCCAAATTAAACATAACAAAACTTTCAATAAACAAATATAATTTCTTCTTGACTCTGGACTTGTCGTCCTCATCAGATATGTTCTTTCATCATAACTCATGTATAGCACAGCCTTAATATGTTGGTCTCTTATTAGCATGTTGTGTGAACCCTTTTTTGCAGGATTTCTGTTGCCTGTTGAAGAATGTTCGCAACTCACAGCACCTGAGGGTTCATTCTAAGACTATGCTAGTGTAAGATTTTAGGTTAGTTCCTTGTGCAAAAACCCTGCAGTTTGTGAGATGTTGGGATTTCATAGCCTTGAAACTAACAAAATACAGAAATCTACAACGGTACATAATTCCCAGATTGATTTTGGGTTCACATTGTGATTGTGTTTGATGTAGTTTAACAGATTGGTTTGGTAAAATTTGCTGTAGGACTAGGTGAGATTTGAATTCTATGTATGAATTCACTGTTCCGACATATGTTGCTTATGTAGCTATTTAGCAATAAATTTGTTTAGGCGGTGAAATGAAATGGTTGCGAACTATTAGCAACACCACCTATAGAGGAGGAAAGTATGGGCTGTTTGAGTTTGATTGGTACAGTTTTGTTATTATATCTGCTTTTGGAAGAGACGGGTTTTATTTTGTTAGTTAAATTAGAAAAACCGACAAAATAAACGTCTGAGTGCAGTTTCTACTCGGAGGTAATGGTAGATGCCACCGACTCATCTTTGGGTCTAATGTTGATAATTCTAGGATTCAGGATTCATTCCCCTGGGCTAGTAGTAGTTCGTAGTTTATAAGAGGAAGCTAGACTCTGTTTGTTGAACTACATATGAAATTGTTGTTTTGTTTTTACTCCCGATCTCTTTCAAGTGTTTATTGGTATTCTCTTCCCTTTCTTTACACTTGATGGTGTTTGTTTTTTAATTTTTCCCTTGCGGTCGTCTTTACTTGTACAAAGAGGAATGACAATAATTACTCGGATATAAAGTTCCCTCCGTTCCATAAAAAAATTGTTTCATATGAATTTTTTGTTAGCGAACTTCTAAGATTATTTTGATTAATAATAACATTATTTGTAAATAATTTAAGGGAAAAAATAAAAGATTGATATTTTTGACACTAAATTTATTCTTTTATTAGACATGCACAACTTTTAATATATATGTGAATACACATTTATAGTAATCGGTTGTCGAGAATATTGATTTAGCAACTAATATAAGGATAAATTTCTTTGTTAAAAGTTATATGTCGTAACAGTTTATTGCGACAGGATTTTTGTTATTAATTTTGGTTTTGTCACAACAATTTGTTGGTTGCTATGAATAAGTTATATATATATATGTATGTATGTATTTATATGTATAAGTACACATAAATACAATCGTGTAGGGGGGTGTAATTTTTTTCGATTTTTTGGGTATAATGGACCGGTACGAACTGACCGGTTGGGTATAAAAAAATTAGTCCCATATTAGTTCGATATAGCGGTACTAATAGGATCGTACCTGTTTTATTGATTTCTTATTTTTTTATTTATAATAATAATAATTATTATTATTAGTAATAAATAATTAATAATAATAATAATGATAAAAGTATTTATTATTATTATTATTATTATTATTATTATTATTATTTATTAATTATTTAATAATAATAAATAATAATAATTGATATTTATCCGTAAAAATTCGTACCGAATCGATGCCGATTTAGTATACCAATTTAATAGGTACCCATTTTAGTATCGAATTTTGTATATTTTTTATGTTTTAAACCGTTGAACACCCTTGACTGCGTGCGCATTATTTAAAAGCTAAAATGATGGACTTTAGAGGTTGAAATAGCATTGACCTAAGTAATTTTCAAAAATTCAAGACAAATTACAAGATATGGAGATGGGAAAGTATAACTACACATAAATTAAATATAATATTATTTTTATTATTAAAAAATATTATGGCATAAATTTTAATATAAAAATATTTTTTTTTTAATAATGAAAATAATATTATATTTAAATATTTTTTGTATATATATATGTATATTTGTTCTATAAAAATGTATTATATATATTAAAATAATAATATATAATTAGTTAATATTTTAAGAGCACCGATATATAAAAAAATAATATACTAGTGGATCTTATATATTGAATTCTGTGCAAATATATAAACAAATAAAATTTACTCTTATTTTTTGCGTTTAGCATGTGTCATAAAAACATATGCTAAGAGGACTTATTTTTATATAGAGACGTTGGTTTACTAAATAATTGCTCCAATCACTTCTCCGTCAGTCCGTACTGTGTCCCTTTTTTTTTCGGAGGGGCCGAGGGGGTATACGGTGTGTACTGTCTCTGTTACCGCCATTAATTTTGTCTCTCTAACTATTTTACATACTCTCCATTTATGAATAAATATATATATACATACATCCACAATATATCAATTCTACATCAACCCTTTTTTAAGGAAAAAACCAAGTATCGGTTGTTTTGTTTAAATAAAATAATATGCCAAAAAAGAATAAAATGATATAGAATTAATGTATGTGTATTTATATGCCCCTCCATTTATACACAGAAAAAAAGGGAGAATAATAGTGTAATGCTGTCTCTCTCTCTCTCTCTCTCCATTTAATTCATCTCCCTCTTATCTTACCCGCTCCCTGTCCCATGCTTTTAAACTAAAAAGCTATTTTTCATTAAAAAAAATATATACTTTTGTTCTATAAAAGACGACAGATGATTTAATTACCAATTTTTCACAAATTAAAATAATTAAATAAAAAAAATATAAATTTATTTTTTATTTTATTATTGTATTAATTTGTGTATATTAATTAACACTTAAATTTGTGTAGAGAAATTAAATTAATTTGAGTTATTTATTTATAATGTATTATTATTTGATTAAAATATATTTTATTTTTTAAGAGTGAAATGACATATTTTAAAAATAATCTTTATACAATAATAAAAACTAATTATTATATATATTAGTAATGTTGTTTGAAAAATTATATTTACTTAATATATAATAATTCATAGTTAAATTATATATATATATAAAAGTTATTTAAATACGGATATGAATATCGGATACCGTATATATATTATTCGTCGAATATATTTATAGTTAAATAATAAAAAAATATGAATATGTTTACATTTTTATTCATATTTATTTATTTATAAATATTTTAAAATTAAATATATTTCTATTTTATTTTAAATATAAATAATATTTATATTTTTTGAATATAAATGCGGGGGAATAGGATGTTTTATTATTATCATTTACTGTCCTGCATATGATTTTGTCTCTTCATATCGGCTAGCCGTATTAAATGCATACATAACTTACCAAATCTTCTGTCTACCGCACCATGATTCTATTGACAGGTCCTTTCAATGAGCCTGTAAAATGGATAACTCTTGGGCGATCCGTTCTGTCTAATTATTATTATTTTTTTAATTTTTAAAATATTTATTTTAATAATTTTTTTTTATAAATTTCAGTAATTTAAGTATATTATATTATGAATATAGTAAAATTTATATATCATACGAAAATTATAATATAATTATATTTTTTGTTCCTACGAAAATTATAGTAGTTAAATTTTATTATTATACAAAAATTATTTTTTAAATATGTCATTTTACTTTTATAAGATAAAAAATAATACTTCTAAAAATAATATAAAAAAATTGAAATATATTTATTTAATTTTAATTATTGTATTTTTTATTGTAAAATATAAAATATTTAAAATATATCATTTAATTAAAAAATTATATACTATAAGAAAAAAATTATAATTATTAATTTCTTACAAATATTTTATTTTCAAAATTTTATGCAAGAACAAAAATGAATGATAATTAGTATTATATTTTATTAAAAATACGATTAATTTGATATTTTTTCTAAAATATTTAAATTTTAATTGACTTTTATAACCAATGACGATAATAAAGTGCTTAACAAATTTTAAATATTAATAAATATTTATACAATTTTTAAAATTTTTATAAATAATTTGAATAAATTATTTATTAAGTAACTGATAAACGAATTCAAATACTCAAATTTTCAAATAATTTTTTTATTCAAATAAATATTATCCATATTTAAATATTATTTTAAATATTATATTAAATATAAATACACATAAAATATTAATTTTTTAAATATGAATATGATACCACTATATCTAAACCCTTATATATCCGTTTACGATCCTACTTTTTAACCTATTATTCATTATTAATTCTCTTTCTTTCTCCTCTGTGTTCTCCCTCCCTCCCCCCTCTCTCTCTTTCTCTCTCTCTCTAAAGTCGTAGTACTAGCATTTCTCATTTTTTTAAGCATCTCCTCTTCGTTGTTGAGTAAAATTTCATTTCAGGAGTTGTAGACAGAGGGCGGAAAGAGAAAATGAGAAGAAAAGCTTGTTGTGATATGAAGGGATTAAAGAGGGGAGCATGGACTCCTAAAGAAGACGAGCTTCTCCTTCAATATATTGACAAAAACAACGGCCATGGAAGCTGGCGTTCTCTCCCTAAGCTTGCTGGTTCATTTTCTTCTCTCCCTCTCTCTGTTCTTTTCAACTTTTTTTCCATAAAAGAGGTTTTTTTTAATACTTTTTCCTTGTAATTATATATATATATATATATATATATATATATATATATATGCTTGTTTTGATTTATTTGGTTCAATTTTGAGTGTGTTGGAATCTTTAACAAGTCATATTATTGATACATGGGTTGAAAGGAGTTCACTCAACTCGCTCGCTCTATAACTCTCTCGGTTTATAAAGAAAATTTTAAATATCCCTAATATTGTTATCAGATATGTAGTAGTAATTTAAGAATAAATATAATTATATAATATCTAAACATAATATTTATCTTAATTGTTAAAAAATAAAATATAACATTAAAATTTATAATATTTTATTTTTTAATAATTAAAATAAATATAATATTTAATTTTATATTTCAATTTTATATTTTAAAATTTATTATAATTTAAAAGCGATAGATTTATTGTCTGTCGCTTTTGACCGCTTGGCCACTCTCCCCTCCCAGGCCGAGGCGGCCCTCGATGGTTCTGAAAAGGAGGGTGGCGCTCTGAAATTATATTATCAGGGTAATAATTGTTCAACAAATAAATGCATGCTTGACTTTTTACTACGTCCAAATGGGAATTAAAACCCTCCTCATTTTTATTGTGTGGACAGTTAAAAATTAAATCTACTACTAGTATTATTGGTCAAAGAGAAACAGAGAATGGATAAGTTGAAAACAGGGCATTCATGATGCTGCTGGAATACTCACTCCTATATTGGAGCATGTACGTTCTGTTTCCATCAGTACTCTCTCCCCTATTAAAGAGATTTCAATTGCCAAAATTCAGCAAAAGAGTTTCTTTTTAATTATACACCATATTTGCAAGCGTCATCTTATACCACTATTAAACTATCAATTTATTATTTTTAAGCAAAAAAATAAAATAAAATTACATTTTTAATATATATTTGTAAATGAGATAAACTAGTTTTTTGTTACTTGTGGTTATTGACTACTGCAAGTATATATTCAGCTATACATATACTGCTTTTGTTTGGGTTATTATGCATGACCCTTTTCTAAATACTAGCAAAAGTAGAGATTGAGTTAGTATGAAGTTAGTAAGTTGGTTCATAGATTAATACAGTACTGACACGTGTTACGGGACCAACGCGTGTCAGCACTGTATTAGTCCAGGAGTGGACTTACCATGAAGTCCACTCCACCATAACCGGATCCCAAAAGTAGTTTATAACTTGTTGGTAAGCTCCCTTCTTACGAGAGCTAGCTAGCTATTGAAGTATTAGATAGAAGTTGTTAATATGAAACACCAAGGTTGAAGAATTAATACTGAATATACAACTCAGACACAACACGAACTCTTGCAAAGAACAATGAAAAACTGTTGTCTACACTACATTTTTCCAACAACATTATCAAATATGCAAGATGATACTTAAAAAACTCGAATGAAAAATAGGATCATTTAGGTTTTGAAAAGTGCAATATAAATTATGATGGTTTTTCTCCACTGGCAGGTCTTCTTCGGTGTGGGAAGAGTTGTCGGCTGCGTTGGACAAACTACCTTAGGCCAGACATCAAACGGGGTCCTTTCACTCCTGAAGAGGAGAAGCTTGTTATACAGTTGCATGGGATACTTGGTAACAGGTATACTTAGCCTTACATTAGCATGAGAAGCTGCACTACTCATTCTTGCTGCACTGCACTAATAGTAATTCTAGTCGTTTTTAGGTCACTCTAGCGGCACCAATAATCATTTTAGTCATTATTGGCCAATTTTAATGGTCACTTTTGGATTAGCAGCGGTTGTCTATATTTTATTTATTCAAGTTCCATGCAAGTTTTAACTTAAAACATTCAACTGCATTATTCAGATGGGCTGCCATTGCATCTCAACTACCAGGAAGAACAGACAATGAGATCAAAAACTTATGGAACACACACTTAAAGAAGCGGCTTCTTTCCATGGGCATCGATCCACAAACCCACGAACCCTGCACCTCAACTAAAGGACCACTGACAAGACCAACTGCATCCCCTTTGACCCGCCACATGGCACAATGGGAGAGTGCTAGGCTTGAAGCCGAATCTCGCCTTTCAAAGGAGTCTCTGTTCTTATCTTCACCTAGAACTGATGCTGATTACATTTTAAGCATATGGAACTCCGAAGTAGGAGCATCCTTTCGAAACTTCAAAAAGGGAGGTGAAACTGAAAACGTTTGTCAAAGTCCAATCTCTCAAGCATCTTCATCGGCGAAAAATGGGTCTGGTTCAGGCATAACAACAGAAGTAGGCCTTGCAGCAGCAGAGTCCTTCCCTGCTACTAACGAGCAAAATGAAGACGCAGAATTAAAAAGCAGCAAATCCTACACTGATTATTTTATGGCCAGATCGGATTCCTCAAGCTCTGATGACTTGGAAGATTCATCCGAAACGGCCTTACAGTTGCTTTTGGATTTTCCCGGCAGCAATGACATGAGCTTTTTGGAAGGACATACTGATAACTCTGATATATATCCTGCCCTTTTTTAAACTAAAGCACCTTAAATATTTAAAGCTGGTTCTTCTTGGTGTGTCCAGCTGTGGCGGAAGAACAAGTAAATTAGTCCTTCCAATGTAAACCATATGCTAATTAGTTAAGAGTTAGCCTGTTGAGTGTATATGGAAAACTTTGATCAAACCATCTTATCGAGTGTAGTAGTATGGTCTCTATTTTTATCGCGTTGTAATACAACAATTGGATTATTCAGTGTCATTTGTCTTGCATGTTTTGCTGTTTAACCAGTCTATATATGTAACGCGATAAAAATAGAGAACATACTAAAACCTTTTTAAAAACTTTAAACTAATGGGATGCGTGTTGAACACGCGAGATACACGTTGGTAATCAAAGATATCCGGTATAATTGCGGTTATAATAATTTCATGAAAAGTTTTTATGATTAAATTAATTGAAATATTTTTTTTATAATATAATTTGTTAATTTTAATAAATAAAAAAGGAAACAAGAAGAACTGCAATATGAGTATGGACTGTTTGACCGGAAAGATGACTTCACTTCTATGTAAATGCGAGATTTATAATATAAAATGTTATTACCTATATTCTGTATATTTACATCGCTGCAAAACTCATTTCAAAGTCCAAAAACAATTCAAACCAATTAATCAATAATAACAGATAATAGTCAAATGACTTGGAAATTTCAGATGTGATTGATCGATCACAAGGAGACTCTAACGGTGAGTCTACACACAAAATAATCAAATATTATATTTATTTATATTATTAAAAAATAAAATATGATATAAATTTTAATATTGTGTCCTACTTTTTAATAATATTAATATTTAATTATTATGTGTTTATACATATTCAAACTCTAAGACTATATTTACAAAAAAATATATTTAAAATTAGACTATTTTTCTTAATTAAATACTATTTTTTACTATTTAATCATTTGATATGGATTATTAATCCCTTAATATTAAACTATTAGTCCTATAAAACTATTTAATAACTTAAAATGAGGGGGCTATTAATCCTAAATTTTTCATGGAATTATATAATCCCAAATAAATAGCTTTAAGAATGATAAAAAAATAATCTATAGGACTATTTAATCCCCTATCATAAGATAAAATAGTTCAAAATTATGTTAAATTAATACAAATAGTCCAATCTTAAGTATATTTTTTACAAACAAACATAGTCTAAGGCTGTGCTTGTTTGCTAAAAACATGCTTGAGATTAGACTATTTACCTTAATTTAATACTACTTTTCACTATTTGATCATTTGATGAGAGATTATTAATCCCTTAATATTATGCTATTAGTCTTATAAAACTATTTAATAACTTAAAATGAGGGGAGACTATTAATCCCAAAATTTTCATATAATTATATAATTTCACATAAATAGTCTTAAGAATGATTAAAAAAAATAGTCTTATGGATTATTTAATCCTTCATTACGAAATAAAATAATATTAAATTAATATAATTTAATTTTAAATATATTTTTTATAAACAAACGTAGCCTAATAATTTATGAATTATGACTAACAACATAGCGGAAAAGTAATAGTCATATGACAGCTGTTTGCACTAATGTTCCTTTCATCAAATTTTTATTTCGACACTTGGGTAAAGTCGATGATTTTAAATATATATTAAGGGTTGTTATCTTGTTCTCATTCAACATATGAGCAAGTTTTTTTTTTTTGAAGAATAATGGATGGAAGGTTGATTAAGGCTGCTCAGGCCGGAGATTTTGATTACTTGCTGAAACTGATGAACAATGAACCCCTTGTACTCGTGACAGTTGCATTATCAAGAGGCGGCGAATCGCCATTGCATATTGCTTGTATGGCCGGCCATCTTAGTTTTGTGGAAGTTCTAAAATGGCGAAAAGAATTCGCTGCAGAACAACTGAACCAAGATGGTTTTAGTCCTTCGCATATTGCATGTTCTACTGGGGATATAGAAATTGTGACGGAGCTCTTGAAAGTGGACCATAATCTATGTCGGCTTAAGGGAAAAGAAGGGCGAGTTCCCCTTCATTATGCAGCCATCAACGGAAGGGTCAAAAGAAATACTTTCTGCTAGTGCGAATTCTGTTGAAGATTTAACAGCTAGAGGAGAAACTGCTCTTCACCTTGCTGTGAAGAATCATCAGTTTGAGGCTTTTAAAGCATTGTTGGATTATATCAAGCAGTACAAGAAAGAGGATGCTTTAAATAAAAGGGATTGCCAAGGCAACACCATTTTGCACCTTGCAGCCTTGAGAAAACAACACGAGGCAGTATACATTTCTTATGAAAACTGATATTTCCACAGCAGTTTTAACCGACGTTACAGGTCTATAACGACGGTTTTAATGTAAAAATATCAAAAAATGCAGTAGAAATATCAATTTCCCCAAGCACTGAGCAATCCAATTGTAGCCCCTCTTGTTCTACTACTTCCTAGAAGTATAGTGTAAAGCCACAAAAAGGGCATCAAACATCTCTGCATTCAACAGGTAACACAATATATATGAATTACTTTTTACAACCTGGTAAATAAAGACAATCCATGAGGGTATTACCAGCTTCACTTCTGGTAAACAAATACAATCCATGAAGGCATTACAAGCCACAACTCTCTATTTAAACAGAACAAAACAACTTGCAAAGGCTTCTTTGTCTAATCATAAATGCCTATTTCAAACCTGAGTCACATGATTCTGGGCAACCACCCAATTCACCTAACTACATGAATAGAAACATAGACCCAAAATGAAACTAAGCATAGTTAGACCTCTTCCAATAAAATTGAGTCTATCAAGGCAGTTTAACAACTGGCCAAGTCAACCGTGAATGTATGTATATGTCAATCAGCCGACAGAGCCACAGTTCAGATCCAATTAAACAACTAATTTATGTTACTGATTAATCAACCCTTGCAGTTTGTTGCGCCCTTCATGTGTTGATCATGTTGAACTGAAATCTGGAAAGCTGTTGCGGAATTGTAGAAATAACAGGTCCATATCTCTGCAGATAATTGAGCAAGAATAGTTAAATGAATTAAGTCAAAATTATATATTTATTTTTTAGTAGAGGAGTACCAATGGTAAATAGAAGTGGGGAAGCAAGTAAAGTTGGGAGACAGAAGCCAACACCAGGCCTCCGAATCATAGCATGTGAATAAACAAATAGCCAATAGCATTTTAAAAACCATGTTCTCAGTTATCATATTCACATGCATGTTTGAGACTACCAATGTTTAAGTGGCATCCAGACATACTATGAAAATATAATACACAGAAAAAGCAGTGAACAAGATACATCAATCATGACCCAAAAAGTGAAGCCTCAGTATACCTGAACATTATCATACAACTCAAACAGGGGAACAGCAAGTAGCTTCAGATTTTTTGGTACAGCAAAGTACTCTCTTTCGGACAAGTAAACAAGGTAAAGCTTTTTGCACTCCTGGGTAGCAAAATATTTCAGGTAAGTGGATTCAAGAAAGGTTTCAATCAGAAACTAAGGAAAATATATTATTAAGGTAAACAAAATGGATATCCAATAAAAGGATTGCAAGATCATCTAGTTGCAAGAAATATACGTTAGTTTTACCTTGGGTTTTGTGATGTGTGGAGGGCAGTATGGGTACATAATAGTTTCGAAGTTTGGCCTCCACCAGGTAGCTACACACTCGCCAATCTACAAGAAAATGTGACGCAAGTACAAATAAATTCAGTGTAATCCATGCCCACCAATGTTGTCATACATGATAGTATGTACATGGGCATGCAATGAGAAAGAAGCAACCAGAAATGACAGTTGTTTCTTGATGATAAACTTGGAAAAGAAAATTATGAAAATGGGGTCAAAGTTTGGACATGGGGTCAGCTTCTACATGGCATTAAAAGGACAGATATCAGTCAAACACCAAGTGATACACAGTAACCATAATTCCCTTCTCATCATTTATTCTTTTCATCCTTCATCAAACACCAAGTGATACACAGTAACCATAATTCCCTTCTCATCATTTATTCTTTTCATCCTTCGAATTTTACTCCTGGTTTCTTACATTTGGGCCTCACTGAAAAATAGCTTATTTTTTATGTTAATTTTTTCTCCTTTTTTTGTTGTTGATTTGTACCCTTCTCCAGATGGTATGATTGACACTTAAAACCTGTTTAAAATATTTTCTGCACTGAATCATGGATTTATTTTCTTTTAGGTTGATAAGCAGATATACTTATTACTAGGAGTAACATGAGACCAAACCTGCCAGTTAGGTTGTAGGGATGGCGAATTTGCAGCAAGTTTGCTAGACAATTTCCTTTTCAGGCCTTCAATTTCTGCAAAGAAAATAAACTAAGAAGTTAGAGCGGGGGGGGGGGGGGGGGGGGGGGGAGAGAGTGGTGTGAGCAATAGGCATAATATCATACCATTTTCCCCAGGCTTCAAGCGGCCACCAGGAAGTTTACAGAAGGTGTTTCCAATTTGCAGAAGAAGAATGTGGGGATGGTTATGCTCTTGTACCTGCAAAATCATTGCCATATATTCAAAGACAAGTAAGGAAAATACAAGTACATAGCATGGATAAATCTAGCTAAACAGAAACTACACAAGTGCTCAGGCCTTTGTTAGAGAGACAATGAATGAGTATGAGAATGCAACACACTTGCAACAAAATGCAGGCACAAGGCTTCAAGAAGAGCATTATAAATCAGGGTCAAACAATTAAGTTTTTTAAGATCTAAGATTTCTAAACACAAGTTTAATTATTCTATATACATGTTTGACGTTAAACTATGTTTACTCGCATTATATTACCAACAGAGCAAATGCCTTCACGACAATAACAAAGATTAATTCAGTTCCTGCAATGAATGTAGAGTTGTGAAAGGTACCTAAGTTTGGATCATATTAGACTCCTTTAAATCTATTTTGATATCAGCTCTCAAATAAACAAGCCAAGCTTGATCATACTTTTGCTCATTAACATAACAAGCACGTTTTGTTTAAATAATTGATACATTGAAACAATAGAAAATATATGATAAAATGGAAGCAATTGACATAAGTTACACGTCCTCTAACAGATTCACAAGTATAGAATCAATCCACATTTTATGGCAGTAAATATAGCAGTATTGAAGATAAGATGAGTTAGGCTTAAGTAAATTGATTTCTATTGATGATTTAAAGTTCAGGTAAGTTCATTACTTTAGATAATTTTAGAATTTTCTGTTTAATATGTAACTTTATTTTTTTTTATGGACAACAAGATGTCTCCAAGGGAATGCTTAATATGTTACTAATATTTAGGGTTCTTTGATAAATCCTCAGTTTCCTCCCATAAATTCATTACTCTGTTTCTGAATTGATCGTTGGTATTCATTTACTTAACCTATCGGCGAGGGGTTCATAATCATTGGTTTAGGTGTCTTGTTACTTCACCAAAACAAATTATTAAGAACCCCTTGCCAATAAGCTCCAATCAACCCCTTGTAACCCTTGGTGTAGGTCTTAGATGCCAGAACAGATATAAGAAACTTCCAATCCTAAAATCACCTATTTGTATATATAGAAGTACAAATTTGCCAATATCATGGAGCTTCTAAAATGGCTTGCGCCTGATCATATTGTCACCTGCTTGAGTTAGGCTTGCACTATATGAGCTCGAGAACAATAGCTAAAGACCCTCCAGTTTAAATTAAATATTCCTACATTATCTTTTAGGCACTAAACACCAGCCTTAATTTCACAATTGTCATTACTAACATGAAAACCAGATTAAGCCAAACTTTTTTCAGTTTAAGCTCAAGCTCGAGTTGAGCCTCTGAACCATGCTCAACCTAAGTTGAAAAGGTTAATACATAATCCACAAATAAATCAAGCTCAATATTTTCAAAGGCAGTTTAATTCATTGGCAGTCGTAATAGTGGTTCATTTTATAGCTCTGTATCAGTAAACTACATAGGAACACAACATGTAAATTAGTAGCACAAAAAAAATACTCTTTAGAGACACATAGCCTTTAATTCTAAGCACTTACCAGTAATATTGCTTCAACGCTAGTCCTCATGCCTTCCTTCATATAACTATAGACCAAAACCACATATTAAAGTCGGTCAATTTCATTCAGCTATTATCGAAAGAATTATACTCCTAAAGTGTACTTTCTCTTTCTACACCCGGAATGAGAACCCACTACCTAAATCAATGACCAAATAAATATTTAGGTAAAGCTGTGATCCTTGCCAATAATTATGTCAAAGTCGGAACCTTCAATTTTAAATGTGGACTTCCATTTGGGACAAAGGGAATAACTAAAAAAAATGATTTTGAAAACCCTAGAACAGAATAAATAGATAAATGAAACTAAAAAAAAATCAAATCTTTACTAATAACTTTTGTTAACTGATTAGGAACTGATGAAAATCAAATATACACACACATATTCATATACATCAGAAACTAAAACGATCACTAAAAAGGATTTTTTGACTTTCAATAGGTTCTCTTTCCCTACAATTTCTGATCGAGCAAATTAAAATAGAAAATAGAAAAACAAACTTGAGTTTCATTCTGGCAAGACGATCGGCGACAGAAGTATCTTTTTCCATCTTGGCATCTTTAGTTCCAAAAGTGTAGCTTGACAGTGGGTACGTATTCACCACCGCCGACATCACCATCTTCTCTCACTTCAGCGGCGTCGTTGAGGACCGGATTCTCTCTCTCTCCCTCCGTGTTCGGTTTTCGCAGGTAAATTTACTTTTACTAGACTAAAATGTCCTCATGAGAATGGGTTTATTTATTTATTTATTTATTTATTTTTGTCTTCTTATAAAAAAAATGAATGGGCTTTTGTTTGGTTTATATTTTGTGTTAATTGAGGATGATCATTAAAGGGGGGGAAATTAATTGTATTCAAGTGTGTTAGGTAAAATGCTCAAATTAAAATATTCTTCCTTTCCTTTTAATGTGTTAGTATTTGATTTTGGGTGACCGAAATAAAAAGGTTCGAATTTTGTACAATGTGATCACTTATAATTAATTTTAAAAAATAAAAAGTATTTAGTAATCTAATTTTAAAATTACTTATAATTATTTTTTATTGAAATAATCAAAAATTTTAATTTGGAGTTTATGATTATTTGTCAAATTTAATAATTAATTAGGTTTGATCAAGTTTATTATTAATTTATTTTAGTAATTCTATTCATTACTCATCTTAACTTTTTAAAACATTGTTTTCTAGTAATTTACATTTAAAATAAGGGATTAGCAAATATTTTTTGTGTTTTAATAATTTTAAGTATTTTTTTTCTTTATCAAATACAAGCTACTTTTTTAAAATTGATTATTAATAAAAACGATAACCAGGATCATTAATTATATTTTTTTTAAAATTCTAAACATAAATACTTACAATTATTTGTACAAAGGATAACTTTTATTTAATAGTATGTACTAAGTATTAAATAAGAATATAAAATTTTATTGTTTAAACTATTATACCCTTATTATCAATAATAAAAAGATCAAATTCTCAACAGTTTGACTAAAAATTAATAGAATAGAATACATTACTCATTTTAAACAAAGATAAATATTCATTTTGTCCACAAATTTTTAATCCCAAATTGTATGAATTATAATACTTGGTTAGATATAATATTAAATAATTCCATTTTTCAAGTCATTTTATTATCTCAGAAAACAAATAAGCGACTTAAGATGAATAGTCGAATTTAAGTGTTATACCATAGTTTAATGAGTACATATTATGCATGTATATGTATTTAGTTTTGAAGCAAACAAATGAAAAAATGAAAGAAAAACTAACATAACTACCGAGACAACAAAACATTTAGCTATTTTTATTCTCCTCTCATCTCCCATAGAATGAGTCAAAACATCAAACCTTATTTCACTCAAATTCAATTACATTACATCCACATTTTACACCAAGAACATGAATTTCTTTTTTTCCTCATAATATTGGGATCTCCAATCACGTGTCCGAAAATTATCGGTGCGACGCAATAAAATTTTACAGCACCCCAAAAAAAGAAAGAAATTTATTTTTTGTGTGATATAAATCAGTTTTTGCTTAAGAAGGACTTTTTTGTAGTCTCAATTACAGAGGGAGATAATAATTATAATAAAGTGTTAAACGCATTAGAATTAAATTTTCCTTTGATCCTAAGATACCCAATTAATCAATTGGGTTCATTTTGTTATACAGAAAAAGGAAAAATCTAGCTAGCTATTGGGTTTTGAATCTTTTTTTTGAAGAAGGAAAATATGGCGTTTACAGGAACTTTGGATAAATGCAAGGCTTGTGATAAGACTGTGTATTTCATTGATTTGTTATCTGCTGATGGAGTAACTTATCATAAGTCCTGCTTCAAATGCAGCCACTGCAGAGGAACTCTTGTGGTATATATATGTGTGTGTGTTTGTGTGTGTGTGTGTGTGTTAATTCCTTCTTCTTCTTTTTTTTGAATTCGTCTTTTTTCTTTGATTTTTTTTTTATTTTCTTGTACTTTTAATTATTTGTTTCAAATGTTTATAAGTGGGTTCATGAGGGTAATAATTAATTTGCATGGCAGATGAGCAACTACTCCTCCATGGATGGCACCCTTTATTGCAAACCTCATTTCGAACAACTTTTCAAGGAATCTGGGAATTTCAGCAAGAATTTCCAAACCTGTGAGACCATTAACATTAGAGAATTGTGTGTGTTAAAATATTATATATGTAATTATATATACATAAACTTCTTTTATCCTCTAAAAAGAGTTCTATACTTCTATTTACTCAAAAGAGAAACCATAAAAAGAGTCATCTATTTTATTGAAGACGGTATAAAATGACACAATGTCTTCAATTTTGTCGTTGTAATTTCATCATCGTTTCACCATTGCTAATTAACAAGTTATTAATTTTAAGGGTAAACATGGTAATAAATACATTATTAATATTTGTAAACTTTAAATGGGATTTTTTCGTGGGAAAGGTTATTCTAAGTTTTATTTCATAAATTTTTACTAATCATCTTTGTCGTGATGATTATTTTGACAGCAAAGCCGGAGAGAGAAAATTCCCTGGTATGTTCACATATTTCTATTTCTTCTAGTTCTTAAACAAATCATTTAAACTGATTCTTTTCCCTTAAAGCTAGTATTAGTTTGGATTTCATCAAATGTACAATGTTTTAGTTGTTATTGCCTTTCTAGTTGTTTTTATCTCGATTGGGAATTTGAATGATATTATGCAGACAAGAACTCCAAGCAAGCTTTCTTCAATGTTCTCTGGAACTCAAGACAAATGTGCAACTTGTCACAAAACCGTCTATCCATTAGAAAAGGTTTGTAATTACATATATATTTGATAAAGACTAAAATACAATTTATATCCCAAAATTTGTAGGGTTATTGACATTTGCACTCAATATTTAAAACGTATTTAATTGCATCCGGTCAAAAGTGATGGCGCGTTTTTGTTTAGCGAAAAAGAATTTTAGGGTGCATTTTGATGAGTTTAAAGCTCGAATGGTGTATTTATCAGAAAAAAAACATTAGGGTGCAAGTAGATATATTTTAAAAATTAAAGTATAAACCTCAACAGTCCTATAAACTTTAGGGTTCAAACTATATTTTATTCATTTGATAAACTACATACACATACAAATATAAAAGTAATGTTTTGTCCCAATATATAATATGATTTGATCGCAATTTTCAAAAATGGTACTTAAACACAAATAACCCATGATCAATTAATTCTTCCCCAAAAATTAACAGGTGAACCTGGAGGGAGAATCATTCCATAAGTCATGTTTCAAGTGTGCTCATGGAGGATGTCCCCTTACACACTCATCTTATGCTTCTCTTGATGGAGTCCTCTATTGTAAGCACCATTTTGCTCAACTCTTCATGGAGAAGGGAAATTACTCTCATGTCCTCGAGGCCGCCAAGATAAGAAGTGCGGTGGCGCCGGTTGAACCCGAAGCCACGGCAAATGCCGATGCCGACCAGTCGGAACCCTAGGAGGCACAGGACTGACCCTGGAAGTCAATCATGCATGCATGCACGCACCTTGGTTCCTTGTTATAATTCAGTTTCCAAAGTTTTCTTTGACCCTCTCATTAATTGGGATGAAATTCTGACTGTTCAATTTATTTTTTCAAATTTGTAAGCATGCATGTTTGTTCAAGAATCAAGAGGTTATTGATTATTGAACGTGTGAAAGATACCCTCTATATCTTCTTTTGCTTAATTATACTTTTTATCCCTTAATTGTTTACCAAATTTGCACTTTAATTACCTTCATTAATTGTTGGGGTAAGTCCAACTGTTAAATTACATAATTATAACATCTGAACAATATTGCACAATCAAACATCCCTTGTCTCGCCTACAGTCTCATACATGATACCAAATCATCTTTAATTTACAAAACTAAGTGCAAATAAAAGAATAACAATAATTATGACATTGTTGTCGAAGCAAATAAATATTTGACAATATTTTTATACTTGTTATAATAATATTTAAAAAAAATTAACGATATTTATTACTCTTCTAATAGCATTATTCTTAGTATTATCAATGGCCATTTACAAAACCAAATGCAGAACCAAAAATATATAGAGAGAGGACAGAAAGCAGTTAGACTTGGACTATGACAACTAAATCATCGAAGATGAGCACCCAAAAAATAACATCAAATCCCCTAATTAATTAAAAAATAACATCAAATCCCCTGATTAATTAATTAATTAACCACAGTTATAAGTAAATAGGACATATTGCAAAAAAAAAAAAAAATTAAGAGCCGTTTCTTCTCACTGACCAGCATGCAGCTGCTACTAGCCTACTACTTCTTCGTGTGCTTTGAGCGCTTCGCAGGGCCCAGCGTTTCTTGCACATCCTGGCCATTTGCCACGTAGTGCATCCATGTTCCCCACCGTATTTTTCAAAGGCTTCCTTCATAATCTCATCCTCCCGTTCTTTCCAAACTTTCCTCCACAGACGCATGTTGAAACCTTAATTCAAACTTCCTCTTTAATTTCTCAAACTAGGGTATAATAGATGTTTAAAATTGAAGATCAGGAATGTAACATTCTATCGAGGTGAGAATATTTAGATTTAAGAGTTCGAAACCAAATCTTTGAAGAGCTCAGAATCAATATATTTAGATTTAAGAGTTCGAAACCAAATCTTTGAAGAACTCAGAATATAAAATATTAACAACTATAATATAATCTCGAAATTATAATCCCAAGTCATGAATTATAATTTTAATTTTATGTTTATTTGCAAAAATTACACTTGAAATAAGACTATTAATCACATATTTGTCTTGTTTACTTTTAAATTTGAATTTGAGACTATCCGTTCATAAATTATAAGATGACTTAATATGAAAGACTATTTAATATCATGTTCAATCAGAAATTATAATCCTAAAACTATTAAGTCATTTTATTATCAATAAACTAACAGTCCAAAGTCCAAATTTAAAAACAAACAAGACATTTTAAAGATTAATAATTTTATCGTGTAAACTTTGCAAATAAATATAACTTTGAAATTATAATTCATGTCTTGGAATTATAATCCCGGAATTATAATTCTTACAAACAAACGTAACCTAAAAATTTGAATATATTCTAATAATTAAATAACAAAGGTTATTCTTAATATTAAATAACAAAACTTCTTGTCCTAAAAAAAGGGGGGAAGAAAAAAAAAAAACTTCTAGTCCCACTGAACTTTGAATTGTTAGCGTTTACCGCTTTGAACTGTGCATATGCCACACTCAAATTTCTTTTCTAACACAAGCCGAATAAATCCCAATATCCCATGTAATTATATCATTAATAAGCTTTCAGCCCTGGCTTCATCGTCCTCAACTGAAGCACAAACTGGTTATCCATGACCCGCCAGTTTTCCTGGATACAGGCTACAGCTAGGAAGAGTTCTCAGCAGAAAGATCAATTCGTGCAGCAAATTGATTTATCCTACTTCGATCTTGATGTTTTGTACTCCTAAGAATTGAAACCTGAAAAGATTCGAGAACAAAAATTAACAATGAAAAACAAACACGAATAAATAACTACTATTGATGGCACACTTGACATTTCCATTAAATTTTTAGCAACTAAAAGGACTCAAAAGGGTGGCACGGTAAATCTCCCAAAACAGCAAAAGCAGCTCTGGAATTACATCCTTGATAAAAAAGACACTTGAAATAGTAACATACCTTAGGCCGCTCCATAGAGCTTCCAAAATAACCAATTCCAAAAGACAAGGAAGTATAGGCAGCAGCAATCTCAACAGCTTTCAGCTCTGGTGACCTCCCAAGAACCTAATGGAGTTCAAATATCGGTTAGCTTTTTTTCTTTTTTAAATAAAAAAGTACAAAATTTAAAGTGCTTTTGGCCTTCCCTCACCATTATAGGAGCATCAGCTTGCACAAGTAGAATCCCAGAACTTTGGTCAACATCATATTGACTAGTCTCTTCATTGATTGATTGTAGAACTTTTGTGCAGGCAGAGGCTGGACCCGACTGTGACCTGGAACAGAAATAACCGTCAGATCAACATGTATGGCAGGATATAGATGGTAAATGTAACATCCTTCAAATCACAAATGATGCAGAGAATATTGTTATTCTAAATCAGATTTTTCTGTTGTAAGGGGTTTGATATTTAAAAAAACATATATTCTTCAAAATAGAATACAAAGACAAAACAGCATATTCCCATTAAATATATTGCTGTGAAGAGTGCAGTATTCTTAGGACCTGTATCGATATCAAGGAAATAGGGCGAAAAAAGGAAGAAGAAGACGAAGTAAATCATACAGTGATGATGATATGCAGCATTCTCGAGCAGCGAATCCTTTCATTAGGTATTCCCCGGCGCCACTGACACAGCTACCAACTATGAAAGGAGAATCAAATGGACCCTTTGTGGACGCCCAACAACCAGCTCCATACATTGCTGCTAACCCCACACGCCCACTAACCTGTAATAAATATGTTTGGGATACCTTTAAACATTCAAGTAAATGATATCTGCACAAAAGCACATGGACTGATGGACAATTCAGTTGGAACGAGTTAGGAAGGCAATTGTTCTGAACAGAATATTTAATAAATAAACAAACTTAAAGTGGCAATATTGTTGAAGTGATAGAATCCCTGATAATGAGGGGCATTAAAATTATTGGAATTTGTGATAACCTCAATGACGCATCAGGTTATACACTAGTTTCTTAGTATTTCAATATCTGGGAAGTGAAAGATTAGTTTTTTAGTTTCCAGTATCACCCGATTGTTGTCAACTGATCGAGTATGAAATTATATGTTGTGTGAGCTTCTTGGTTACAAGGGTACCCGAGCATGGGAAGCTTAAGGGGAGTTGTTTTTCTAGGAATAACTGAAGAGGCTGATGAGATAGCATCTCCGAGATTATATATATTTCAATTTGTTTTTCTTGTTCTCCTTGAATCTGATGGTCCTTTTTCTTCAATAAAAAAAAAATTCGCAAGTACAAAAAATATAAAAATAGCTTTTATTAGAAGAATAATGAGATTACAAGCAGAGGGAGTGAGGTAAACTGCAAAATATCACCTTTAATGCAACACCACCACTTGATGCTCCAGATGCAATGTGTCCTTCAGTGTCAACACAAATAACTCCAACAGTGTCCATAATGCTGTCCTCTTCCAATGCAATTAGTCTAGAAGACTGCCCACTAACCCCATTTTGCTTTGAAGCAGATTTGGAGTTTGCTACCAATTTTTAAATTGAAATGTAATCAGAACAACACAGTATAATATCTTATTTCAAGCATCAAAAAACAAACAGCGAAAGGCTCCCGAGTAATGGCATAAATTGAGATAATATGGATACAATCTTTACCACAAGTGATTGATGAAACAGAACTGGTCTACTCTTAAGATTATATGTGCAAGTTAGGAAGGAAACTTCTAAGAAAGGCATTTTTGCAACTACCTACCTACAAAATATATTGCCACTCTCAAGAGGAAGCAGCTATTTCTTCCATAATTAAAATATGATGAAAACCTGATACTGAAGTGGCCTCCGGAGGATTAAATGGAGGTCTCACAACAGAAACATCTGATGCAGCTTTGGCATCATGAAGCATTGCCGTGTACTTTTTCCACTGTGTTTTTGCCCTTTCTGTAACCAACCACTGCTCCAAAACATGCAGAAATAAGACCATTGATTCGACAAAGAGTCAGAATAAATGCAATTGAAATTAGAAGAAGTGTCGCGTTCAACTGGAGTACAAGAGAGTGAGCAAAGAAACTTATCAAGGAAAAGAAAAAAAGAGTGGGTGGAAAAATAAAACAGACAGAGTGAGATATCCTTGTTAAGTAAAACAAGAGGCCATGCTACCTCATCAGCGTCTTTTGGGGCTCCGGGAGAATCAATGCCCTTGGACTTTGCCCATGTTCGGGCACCCTCACCAACTAAGAACCTGGCAACAAATGAATGCTTCGTCAGTAAACAAAGATTCAAGGAAAATGATTCTCTTTTACTTCTTGCAGAAGCAAAATCAGTATCCACCATATACTAAAGCATCAACAAGCTGGCTAATAGTAAGTATACAACTTAATTACTAAAATGTCAACAAAAAAAAAACATATTTCAGCATAAAAGCTAACCATATTCCTGAAATAAATTAATAAGACTCGGTCTAAAACTTTTGTTACATAATCTCTTAACCATAGAAATCTCAACTTCTTAAGTGCATTAAGTCTTGAATCAATTATTATACAGTAGCTATTGCCAACAATGTCATATCACAGGAATGATGCTGATATGCTCAAAAGAAAAATGAAAGTAACCATACATGGGAGGAATTCGACCCAGCAATGATGAACCCAACATTTGTTCCCTAGCCAACAAAGCAGCAACTTGAATTGGATTACAAACACCTGATAATCATCAACTTCACGGAAAATAAAGAGTATAAAATGGTATTGAAGGCCAAGGATACAAGCAAAACCAAAATATCCGACGGAATGAAAAAGTTAATCATAATGAGATCGAAGTAATACCTGGGACCGATCCTACAGCCCCAAATGCTCCAGAAACACCATCCATGATGCTAGCATCACATTCCACACGACCATCTTCGGTCAAATTTGATCCTCGCCCTGCGTTCGTGCTTGGATCATCCTGCAAGAAACGATATTGATCAAGAATGTGACTTCTACATGATTGAGAAGAATAACTAGGAAGCTTTCCACATCATGGAAAGAATCTTCCCCCTTCTAAAGAAGTTCCATAACAATCTTGTCTACCAAGTGAACTATATAATCACCAAAATCAAGAGAAGTAAGGGTCAACTAAGCAGGCCTTTTGCCCACTAGTTGTGAACCAGTCCGTAGTCTAGAATTCTAGACAGCGCACACCAGATTATTTGATCGGTCTATTATCAATGGTTTAAATGTCTTTCTAACTAATATCTTTTCAACAACTTATATCACTACTATTCAAGTACAGTGCTTAAGAGGAACATGATGAAAATTTTGTCAAGTATTTTCATGAGTTCAAAGTCCCATGAATGATATATTTCATGCAATTTGTTACAATTAAAAGAAATAAATGGGATATCTTACTGGCTTGCCCTTTCCAGCTTAACTCAAGTGTCGGCACACTCTCACAAGCACGTCAAGTATGAAAGGCTTAACAGCAGAAGATTCTATTATTGGGTTACTATTCACAACAATAGAACAATCCCTTTACCAAATTTCTTTCTTTCCGGTATCAAATCACTACACAGTCAACCTCCTAACCCCTAACATTTCTACATCCACCCTTGACGTCCTTGGCTATTTTTCTTAGCTATTTTCTAAACAATCATGCACCACATATTTGTCGTCTCTTTAGCAGCAAAGAATCTTCTTTTTACCAGAGTCATATCTTGATCATCCATCATTTACTACAGTTTTTACTTTATCTAGATGATGTTAGCAACAAAAAGATATTATGTACAGTTTTTCCAGAAGTAATAATCCCCATATTATCTTCAATCACCTAGTGGCAATAAAAATTCAACCTTGAATCACCTCGAGGCAGTATTAGTTCAACTCAAAATCGAGTAACGAATTCAGAATACTCCCAGCAAATTACCTCTAAAACTTATTTACAAATCAAATACACACACTTAAACGGATAAAAACGAGATAGAAATTTACCTCTAATATTTGAATGGCAGCGGTAACAGCATCTAAACATCCATTTGGTCCCTAATTAAAAACCAAACAAAGACGGGTCATACGAGTGTATATTTTCAAGTACTAAACTTTCTTTCCAGCTAATGTTTCAACTATCTTCACAATTCCAGAAAAATTGTCAGACTAATCCAAACCCTAGTGACATTTTTATCCAATTTAACTTAAACAAAGTGGAGTATAATCACCATTTCACTCATTCTAGATCATTTTTTGCAGTGCAATATCAAAGGATTCAAACTTTACATTTTCTATATACAATTAATTTAAATAGCATTTTTTGGAGTAAGTAGGAGAAGAGTGTGTGCGTGCGTGAGAGAGAGAGAGAAGACCTTGCGCAAAACAGAAGCAGCAGCAAGACAGGCACGTTTCATCGCGGACCTGAGAGCTTTCTCGTTCGACGGCGCGTGATATCCAGCGCCGACGTGCACGGCGATGAAGAATCTTTGGTTTTGATCGCCTACTTCGTCCGCCATTGAAATTTTCTGTGCAGGGCCGTGGCGTATTTTTCATTTGGTCTACTTGCCATAAAATTTGTTGACATTTTCAGTGAAAAACATAACAATAATAATTTTTTGGAATAAAAGAAAAAAACTCTAATAATGGAAATTTTGAAAGATTATTGTCTAAATAATTATTTTTTTTCATTTTCTAGAAAGTTGAAAAGGATTGAAAATGGTCTATGGCCAAAACTTAGTTATAAAAAAGGTTCAAATTGTTTCCCTTGACAATATCATTAGTTTAAATAATTTGGTCAATATTATAATTTTAATTTTTTTTAGTTTAATAGTAATAATATAATAATAAAATTATGATGACAAATTTAAATATATTTTATCACTTTATACTGTTATTATTGATAAAAAGAAAATAATTTTGTGAAACAAATTTTTTTTGTAAATGATAATCTTTTATATAAAACAGATGGAGTAAGACTTATTATTATTATTATTATGACATGGTAAGATTTAGTTAGTGTATTTTTACACTATCATATTCTTTTGAGACTAATTATAAATAAGAGAATGAGAGGTAAAAGACTACTATTCTTGCATGAAAAATGTAAAGTGTCCTTTTTAATAATAATATTTTGAAAAATTATAATAATCCGTTTATACACGACATAAGAGAGAATATATTTTTTTTCTGAATATGAAAAAAGTGTATTTAATTATTCAAAATGACAATCTCTGGCATTTATATACGACGTGTCTTAATTTTCTTTTCATCATTATAAATTATACCTTACAATTTAAAATTAAATTTTATTTTAAAATTTATTTTTAACTAAAAAATTCTAAACTTTATACTTCATACTTCCCACTAAAGTTGAGTGTCTAATCAATTTGCATAGATAAAATTTGAGTAAAAATCAAATTTGAGCTTAAAATATAGATTAAAATTTGTGATTTAGTCTCTTTTAAGAAAGAAAATTTGTGCTGATAAGATTTTAATCTAGTGATTAAGAATAATATATTATGATTTTTAGGTCTCATGACTTAGCGATTAAAATTGAGATACTATGATTTTTAGGTCTCATGCTTGATTCTCACTTAGATGAGTTTAATCCTTCTATTTATGTGAAAATATATTTTCTCATTTATGTGAGATTTGTTTAGTTTGTGAATTTATGTATTCTTCTTCTAGCGATTTCTTACTTTTCTAGTGTATGAATGATAATAGAGCAGGATGAACGCACGCGTTTCTTCCTTTTTATGTAAAGTGTATTTCCTCCTCTATGCGAGACTTATTTGGTTTGCAAGTTTATTTTTTTATCTTTTAATGAATAGGAATGATAATAGGTGAGTTTATTATTTCATATTCTAGTGATTAAGAATGATAATAGGGCGTGAGGGCAAGGATTATACATTCTACCCCCATTTCTGTTCTTATAAAAAAATTCATACCCGCCCCCATTTTCCATGGGAATTAAAACATAATAACCATCCTCATTCTCACAGGGATTTTGAACCCCCGTGAAGAATTTATATTACCGCAGGGATTAATATTTTGTGATTTTTTAAAATAAAAAATTTAATTTTAATTATATTTAAAATAACACATATATAAAAAATAATCATATTTTAACACGTACATGATAAATTAAAAAAAATTAAAAAAAATAATAAACACACACATAAGAACATATATTTTTATTATGTAATATATAATAATATAAATATTAATTCAATTAATATAAATATTCAGGGCAAATAAAGTTAATATCTTCTCCACCCCATCTCCATAAATAATATTTGGATTTCTCATCCTTCACCTGTCATTGGGCATAGTCAAAATTATTGTCCCCAATCGGATAAGGAGTGGAGATCACTATGATGACGGGATAAATTATCACCCTCACTAATGAAATTTAATTAGTTCTTAAAATTATAATAATGACGATATATTTAATTATGAAATTATTTTATATTCCTCAAAAAGTTGATTTTTTTTATAAAAAAAAGAGAAAATTGATAGATAAGAGTGGAATCAATATAATATGTTATAGAACAGTAAAAGTTCTAAATACTAACTCATCAACTTATACTATATTCGGACATAAAATTGAATATAATCTTAATTATTAACAAATATAACTCGACATAAATTTTTATATCAAATCATATTTTTTTAATAATTGACATTAATATTATGTGTGATTATTGTGTCCAAACATTTAGAGTTATTCATTGTACAAATAAAAGAAATGGTAAAGTATTGCCCGTGGCCCTAAGTAATCTTCTCTTTCGTCCTTCTCTCTCTAAACTAATGACTATTTAATCTCTTTATTTATTTATTTATTTTTGTAATAATTCCGCACAGATCTGTCGCAAAATGCCCTTTTGATTGTTCGCATCTTCATCATTCAGCTCCCTAATTTATTCATATTCTTTGCTTACTATATCATTCAGTAATTGTTCTTTCTGAAGGTGCCAAACGTACAAATTCATCAACTCCCGAGAAATTGAGGTACGTTTTCAGTTACACAAAGAATTAAACAATTGCAATTTTCCGTTCATTTTGTTTTTCAATTAGCAAACGGAGCTTAATCTTATGTATTAAGTGATAATATGTATCTAATCGCGATCATTGAATAGTCACTCGGGGGATTTGTATTGGATAGTTAGGGTAGATGTTTCAGAATCATTTCTGTAATTTCTTCAGTTTGGGATTTTGACTTGTATCAAATTGTTTTGGAGCTGATGATTGGGCAGTATTTGTAACAGTTTATTTGGAAGATGTTTTCTTTTTTACAAAGATAAATACTAATTTAGCTCTTGCAATGAAATTTACAATTTAGACGCTCTAGAATATGTAAATTTAAAACAAGCAAATGTTTTCTTTGAAGAATCCGGAACTAAATACTTCCTCCGAATTAAATTAGTCAATACTAATAATCATTTTACTCTTATATTTTGCAAAACAATAGAAATTCTTATCATAAAAAAGAGGAAAAAGAATTAAAAAATATAAATACTATAATAGAATATGTCAATAATGGAAAGCGAGTTAATATTAATTGGACAAAAAGTATGGGGACAGGGAATTGTTTTATTTTGAAAAATTGTGCCCTTCTCATTAAAATAGGGTGAAAACCACAACATGAATTGTTAAGGATAAGTCTGTCCAAATGAAAACAATTGCTTGTCCCCATACTTTTTACCCTGTTAAGATCAAATCGTTAATAATGGTTACATTAATGTGCCTAAAATAAGGCTCATACTCTGGTAATTTAGCTCTTGAGTTGAGTCTAAGGGAGCCCTAGTCAAACAAGATGTACCTATATAAGCTTACAGCCCTATGTTTCATTCATCAGTTTGGTTACCTCAGGCTCAGATTATAATTTTATTCAGATGTACTTCTATAAAAAATAAAAATAAATTTATTCAGACTTATACAGGCTTTGGATGGTTGGAGACTTAGCGGTAATGTTCCCTTTTATTGTTGATGCAGTTCGTGTCGTCTACTTTGACTGTCAGGTGCGAATTTTCAATCCAGTAATTTGTGGGCTCAAATCAGTTATAGGTATTGATTTCATGATTGAATGGATAAGAAACAGCATATTGCAATATTTACTACTGCAAGCCTTCCATGGATGACTGGAACTGCTGTTAACCCTCTCTTTCGTGCTGCATATCTTTCAAAAGATGAGGAGAGAAAGGTTACTTTGGTAATTCCTTGGCTGTCGAGGAATGATCAGGAATATTTGTTTCCCAATAAGATCACATTTGACTTACCCTCAGAGCAGGAGAAATATGTACGTCAATGGCTCGAGGAAAGGACTGGATTTGTGTCCACTTTCGGTATTTTGTTTTATCCTGGAAAGGTATTTTGCACTATTTCTCCTCTTTCTGGAAACTTGTATTGAGTATGCATTTGTTGTCTTTTAGATCCTACATTACTTAACTTAAATTTGGTTGTTAATACTGTTTCAATTGGTTAATACTTTTGGTATGACCTTTGGAAAAAAAAACACCAAGTACATTTATGATTAAAAGTTATTAAATATTGGTCGGTCTTTCTTGATATTACTTTTGAGATTATATGGAGAATGCTCTTTAGATAAAGACTTTGTTTTTTCCACACACAAATGTGTAAACAAATGAACATGTACTTGCCCATCCATTATCTATAGAATCAATACTCTTTGAGCTTTCAAATTGAATTTAAAGCTTTACTTTTGGTTATTGGTTCTATCAATGTTTCAAGAGTTCAGTTCTTTCTTACCAAGTTCTTTGACACCTTTATACCTTTGTTATCTACCAAGGGTTTGGTTTGGCTGTAACTTGTTATCTGTTTAACACTTTGAATACAGAATAAAAGTTGTGAAATTAATGTTGGTTTTATTTGAATAATTATATTAGAGACTACAGAGTAGCTTGTTAGTGTTGGTGTAGATAAGTCTTTCAAATATGGTGGCACTTTTTATAAAATCCTTTACTTTTTTGTTCATTTATCTATTATATATAGGTATAGCTGTCTAGCTGTAGTCTTATGTGGAACCTTTTAAGACTGTGAAAGCATCCTTTTCTAGCACCACATTCAGATGTGTATGGATCTTTAACCTCATTAGTTACAGCTATAGTTTACAATATTCAAAGACAAATTATAGAACTATTTCGCATTGAAATTTGTAAAAAAGAATGTCAAATATTTGGTACAATCAATAGTTTAATATAGTGATATACTCTAAGGATCCATACTACTTTGGCACTTGTTTAAGATTAACATGACTAAGCTTGATTGTTTGAATTTTTGCATGAGAAGTATAATAAATATAAAAATCTATTAAGATTTAAGAGTTGCCTTCTTCAAAATGAAGTAGTATTCAATCTGGTAAGTGATTCAAACAAAGATTTGCCTACGTGTTGATTAACGATGCTTCTTTGTGTGGACTAAAGACGCTTCTTTGTTCCCCAACAAAATTGACTTGAATACTGACTTGAAGTTTTACTTATATACTTATATTTTTAATATTGCAGTTTTCTAAAGAAAAGAGGAGCATTCTCGCCGTAGGAGATATTACAGAAATCATTCCTGATGAACTGGCAGATATTGCTGTCCTTGAGGAACCGGAGCATCTAACATGGTACCATCATGGGAATAGATGGAAAATGAAATTCTCCCTCGTTGTAGGCGTTGTTCACACAAACTATCTGGAATATGTGAGGAGAGAGAAGAATGGGCGACTGCAAGCATTTTTCCTTAAATACATAAATAGTTGGGTGGTGGATATCTATTGCCACAAGGTAAGTTTTTGGCAACTGTTTACTTTATGGAGTCGCATATCTACCACTTGTTAAAGTGCTATTTTGTTCTAGTTATTCTTAACAAGGATATATTTGTTGGACCCATGACCTTAGGCTTTTGAAGGAATTTGTAGCTTAAAATCATATTAGATCTTTTATTTCACATAGTTTTGGATTCAAGTCTTCTCACTTGCATTTAGAGTCTGTTTGGGATAGATTGAACTTTTAACTGAAACTTAAATGGTGTCCAAAACTTATTGTGAAAACTGGGTAGCTAAAATTTTAATACAAAAAAGGCATAGAATCAATAATTAAAGTGCAAAGAGCTAAAAGCTGGCCTTGCCCATTTTCTCAAAACACTCTGCGGGGTGACCGATTTCTGTTCTGAGATGTGCGAAATTCTCTCCTTCTTCATTATTTTTCATCTTTCCAATTATTGTCCTGCATCATGTACTTGCATAGGGTCCACTTTGGTCTAGTTGAAACTTATTTCTTTCCTCTAATTTGATTTTCTTAATCTGCATAAAAAATTTACTTGAGTCATTCTTTATGGACAGAAGGAGTATGATAATAATAAGAAACCAGTGTCTCATACCTAACAAAAAATCAAAAAGAAAAATAAAAGAATCACCGAATGAAAACAAGTACAATAACTAAATGCACATATAAATGATAATAGACGATAGGTAAACTAATGATTAATGAAAATAATGCTTGTGAATTATAAAAAATTGCATATCAAACTGCCTATTTTAAATGCACATATGGTCATGAAATGTATATAAGTTATTAGCTATACATTTTGTAGTAATTATATTTTGTGTAAACAACGATTTCTTACTAATATTAATTTATGAAGGGATAATGAACTATAAATTAGTTGAATTATGCTTTACATTGAACGACCTATATTTAATTATTATAAATTAATGAAGGTTAGGACAATTCACTTTCTGAACTATAGAAGTAATGAATTACTTATGGATTTGATTGTTTAAAACGAATTTATTGGGTTTGCTTAGTCATTCTGCTACTAGTCGTGGTTTTGCATTTCAAGTCGATTCTTTCGGCTAGTTAAAAATTCATGGCAAGCCATCTGTCCGGAAGAAAAGTAAGCCAAGAGGTAGCCTATCTGCTCACATTTACATACCTAGTTTGGACATATTAACAGTCCCTAGGTTCTCTTGTTCTATTAAACACAGATTTATTTAAAAAGGAATTCATTTCATCAGTCTCTCTCCCCTAGAATCAATCTTTTCATCAATATGATATTCAGGTAAATGGTCTGTATAAATGTTAAAAACATGTTCAGCTCGCATATTATAAAATTTTACAGGAAGTGGTACTGTGGATAGATTAGTAGATTTGTTCTGCTTGCACATGAAGTTTTTTTTCTAGGAATTTTTTATTGCTAGCTTACTAGATTTAACTTGTCATGAATAACAGGTGATAAGACTATCTGCAGCCACCCAGGATCTTCCAAGATCTGTTATCTGTAATGTTCATGGAGTCAACCCCAAGTTCCTTGATATTGGCATGAAAAAGAAAGAGCAACAGCAACTTGGAAGTCAGGCCTTCACAAAAGGTGCGTACTACATCGGGAAGATGATATGGAGCAAAGGCTACAAGGAGCTGCTTACACTTCTTCGTTCTCATCAAAAGGAGCTCAACGGACTTGAAATTGATTTATTTGGTAGCGGTGAGGATTCTGCTCAGGTTCAGGAAGCTGCAAGAAAATTGGAATTGACGGTTAGGGTTCATCCTGGGCGTGATCATGTCGACCCTCTATTTCACGAGTAAGATCTTCACCCATCTTACTTTGAACATTAAGTATACC
Source organism: Hedera helix (assembly GCA_947179155.2). Taxonomy (NCBI): domain Eukaryota; kingdom Viridiplantae; phylum Streptophyta; class Magnoliopsida; order Apiales; family Araliaceae; genus Hedera; species Hedera helix. The sequence continues at coordinate 41,653,621 of OX359284.1, read as the reverse complement.
CATTTTCTTTTTAAAATTATCCCCCGAAAAAATAGGGTATAAGAAAATGAGAAAACCCGTCTCCAAGCTGCTATGATGGTGCTTGTAATTTTGATACTCAATTTGTAGGAAACTTTTGTTGCAACACATGGACAACTAGAAGTGGCAAATGGGTCAATTTAATGGGTAGTTGATAAAATTTAATGGGTAATGGGTCATAAATGGGTAATTTTAAATGAGTAAAATTTTAAATGGATATGGGTAAAACTCATCAACCCATATATAACCCACAATTTAAATATATCGTATTTTTATCAAAACTCTAATTTTTATTTATATTTTTATCTCTATTGCATAATATGTAACCTCTCGGGATTGGGTCATTTTTTCTTTTTCATGACACAACAAAAAAATTACACATTTTTTTCAAGACCAAACTTTCTGGGACAGTCGAAAATTTTCAGGTTGCGCTAAACTGGAAAGAAGTGAGCAGCTCTAATCATTTATTGCGTCGTAGTAGCCCAGTAACACGTGGAGGCTCAGAGAGTTTTTGATGACGGAAAGAGGGTGGAGACGGCGATAAGAGAGAAAGTGAATCTCTGTGGTGGGTGGGGACGGTGCTGAGAGAGAAAGTGAACCTCCGTGATGTTGGTGGCTCCAGGCGGTGGGGACCGGGATGAGAGAGAATGTGAAGAAAATGAGAGAAAAAGCTGCCATATTGAGATGAGGACTGAGAAAGAAAGAGAATTGAGAGGCGATGATGCATCAGTTCTCTATATAGCAACTCAGGAGATTACAGCTTTTCGACAATACACGGAGATCGGTGATGGTGACTTTGATGTGTATTTTTCAATATATTCTCTCTACAGTGCCATGATTTGTGGTGTTGTAATTTATCCAAACCATGATTTTACCCATTTAACTGATATATTTCTCATTATCTATTTAACCCAACCCAATTAATAACCGGTTAAGGTAAGTGGATAAATGAACCCATTAAATCATGGGTTGTTGGTCAGGTTGATGGGTTGGTCAAAAAAATTGCCAGCTCTATGGTCAACCGTCTAAACTTTGTTTGAACTCTGGCTGTTTGGGCTTAGCATCATCGAAATATAACTGAGCTCAAACTTGTCCAAGCCTGAGCTTACTCACTCTGAGTTTGGTTTTGCCTAGCTAGGAAACCCTGGTGGGATTGACATATTTTGAAATGGCATTAGTTGACATGTTTTATTACTTACAGGTTAGCAAGATTATATTAAAATGGCATCAGAATTTTCTTTAATTTAGCTTTTATTGGCATAAAAGTGCATAACATTCAATGACAGAAAATTTAGTAGAGTTAAATTTACTGAGATAGAAGTTTGGTGTAATTAGATTTTAACCATAGATATTCATTTTCATTGTCTTAATCAAGCCTAAGAGAGATAACCTCTTTGTTGTTCAGACTCTAGTAAACGAGCTTAGAAGTCATGCTCGACTGCAATTTATCTAGGTAATGGATGAACTGTTAAGGTGCTCAGTCACAAACTTAAAACTATTCATGTGTTGCCAAACTCTACTGAGCAATAGATTCCTATTTCTCCTCCGAGTGTGTATATTATTAACACATCTTATATATTGTCACCATGGTTGAGATTGCTATTTATCGGCTTCTATTCTCCTGTTCCTGTTTCAGCTATAAAGTTTTTCTTAATGCAAGCACCACGGATGTTGTTTGTACAACCACAGCCGAAGCATTGGCTATGGGCAAAATAGTTGTATGTGCGAATCATCCCTCAAATAACTTTTTCAAACAGTTCCCAAATTGCCGAATGTATGAAGATGGAAATGGATTTGTAGAAGCTACACGTAAGGCATTGGCTGAAGAGCCTGCCCCACTAACTGATGCCCAGAGGCACGAGCTATCATGGGAGGCTGCAACAGAGCGATTTCTAAGGGCTGCAGAGCTGGACAATGCACCAACAAAGACACCAACGACGACTCAGAAGCATTTTATGTCTACATCCTTTTACTTGCCAAGAAATCTTGAGGATGCGTCTGCATTAATGCATTATGTGGGAACTGGGCTTGTGAGTTCGCAGCCAGATGAAGAACAATGTAAAACACTTGGCTTGGCTTTGCCTTCCTCACAATAGGTATTCTCTTCAGAAAAACCGAGCTCTTGATGTTTGCTATATGACCGCTATCATGGATACAAATGATGCAAATTCTTTGTAAAATATGCTACATTCTGTATTTCTACCCGCTGTTGCAGGGACTTCCCTTGTTCATTTATGTGGTTTCTATGTAGATATATAAAAGTGCTCAGGGAGAAGGGGAGTGAGGTTGTGGGCCCCAAACTTTTGGAAACTAAATTCTGGACTTGGAATTTGAATATGCATAAAAGAATTGTTGAAATACTCCTAGGTTTCATTATATTGACTTGTAAATTTTAATTTGAGAGCTTTTTAAATTAAAAATTAACGTAATTTATTTAAGTTTAGTAATAATTTATCTGATAATTTATAATATAATTTTATAATTTAAAATAATGATATTATTTCAACAAAAGTTAAATTAATTCATATAAATTTTGATTTAAAAATATTTTAAATTAATGTTAGAAAAATTAACATTGTTATTAATTTTAAAACGAGTGAGTACATAAGTTATAAATATTTGTTCCAATTCATCTTTCTTTTTGTTGGCCCATCTTATATTCCTTTCGTGTCGTACTTTATTTTCCTTGAGATCGATACAAATTGGTAACTGCCTATGAGGAACATAGATGAAGAATTGGTTTGAATTGAAAGAGGGGAAAGAGATTTGATTAAGAAATTAATATTTTTATATAAGATTCTATTTATATAAAAATATGAGTCTCATTTATTATTCATATAAGTAGAAATTTATAAAAATATCAATTTATACTAATTCTCTTTGATTATCGTGAATTAATAATTTATGACATTAATTGTAGGGTTTTTTTCTTGTTCCTTTTATAATTAAGTACAGAAATACAGTGTTGCGATAAAAAAAAAGGAATTAATATTTTTATAAGTTAATTTGATATTTTTATAAGTGAATTTTATTTAATCTTGTAAAAATATTAAATTAATTTATGAAAATATCAATTTTATATGAAAATTAATATTTTTATAAGTTAATTTAATATTTTTAGAAGTCTTACTTAATTTTATGAAAATATCAAATTAATTTATAAAAATATCAATTCCTTAAAAAAAAAATGATGATTACAATGAAAAAAAGATAAACCAAAATAAATAAACCTTGAACCCGACCCGCTTTAGAGTCCACTTACGATGTGACAGTTTGGAAAAGCAAGCTATTCTTCTTGGACTCTCCTCGAGTGAACTTACCCGTCTCTCTCTCCGCCAGTACTCTGTATTTCCCGCGAATTCATGTCAATCTTTACCAACCGCCATATTTTCTCTCACTAAAACCTCTGCAAACACCCTTTACTTTCTCTCTCCACCAAATCACCCTTTTCTTCAAATAATAATAATAATAATCTTGAAAATTTCCCTTTCCATTCTTGAACTCTATCTGTTTCCCCTCACCCCTTTTATTTTTTAGCCGTTACAGCTTTCCAAAATTCATATACGCAATTTCTCATGATCCCTTTATTCCTCTTACCAAATCTTGTTATTCCCATATATATGTGCATATTTCGTGTTGATCTCCTCTGTTTTTTCCTTCTGACCGTTAAAATTCTGAAAATTTTGAACTTTTAAATTCTGGGTCTTGACATGCACCGGAGACTTCAGCTAGGTTTTGGGTGTAGTATATAAAGATTCATTTTTTATTATTGAATACCCACAAAAAGTTGAAGATCATATGTAAAGTTTTCATTTTGGGTATTTTAATAATATATTTAGGGTGATTTTGAGAGAAAATTTAATGGATGAAACAGAAAAGGATGAGGATGTAGGGTCTTCAGCTCCCCTAACACTTGGAAGTGACAGCAATAGTGTTGATAGCAAGCCAAATTCTGTTCAAGGGTTTGTATTTTCTTGATTTTCTTGTTTTATCCTGAGTTTGGTTAACGAGAAAATCCAAGAAAACAAAAGGATCAATTTTTGTTTATTTTTTTTAATAATATGTTCAATGTTGTGAGCATTTTAATAAATTAATGCTCTCAGTTTAAGCCATTTTATGTTGAATGTTGTTATTGATTATTACTAAAAAAGTAGTACATTCAATTTAAGCCAGTTGTGTTTCCTAGATATATATATAAAATTATATTTTGCATGATATTAATGAGTCTTAGAAAGAGGTACTACTTTCAATTTAAGCCTATGTTGTGAATATTTGGCTCAATTAGGGTCATGATCATAGTATTATTAGATCATGTATAAATTCTGTAACAAGAAACAATTGTATCGGAGCATTAAGATTAGTACAAGAATTATGTAAAAACTAATTATCAAATCTGGTGAATCACTATACTTTGATTCATTGTGTTGACACATTTTTTCTAAGAAAAGGATGCAATGTATCTCATCAAGAACCCTTAATTATGTATTTTATACCTATACCTACTGTATTTTGTTGTAATGATGGATATTGCACTCTGTATAGGACGGTGCGTGGTCCAATAAGAAGGTCTTCGAAGAGCAATTGGACAGATGAAGAGGTCAGTAGTTGGTGTTATTTTTTTATGTTTTATATGAAACTTTTTGTTATATTATTGTAATTCTTTAGTGATGTAGTTTGAAATTTATTGGGGATTAGATTGATTGATTTTCTTACTGATTTTTCTGCTGATTCTTTTACTGAAAATTTGATTAAATTGCAATACCATTATGGTAAAAGCTTATGATGGATTATGAAAGAAAAACTGCACTTGAAGAAAGATATGTACTTGTGGTTTTAAATTAAGTAGCTCGGTGCATTTTGTATTGCACAGAAACATCATTACTAATAGGAGCTGTTTAAAAACTATATTGCTCGATCTTATGTTTATTTCCCTTACGATTTATCAGGATAAGATTTTAGAAGCTGCGGTACGGAGGTTCAACGGAAAATGTTGGAAAAAAATAGGCAAGCCTTTTAATGTTTCTTAACTTGCATTTTGATCATTTAGTTTGGGACAAATTATGGTCCTAATCTCCTAGATCATAGATGAACTTAATATTGGATAACTAAATTTTTTTAACTTGATGAGTTTTCGTTATGCTCTCTTGCAGCTGAATGCATTCCTGATCGATCAGACGTTCAGTGCCTGCATCGTTGGCAGAAAGTTATACATCCTGAGCTAGTTAAAGGACCTTGGACCAAAGAAGTTCATATTCTATCTAATTTTCCCTCTGTCTAATAAGAATCCCTTTTTGACTTCAAGAAGTCAAGTTCGCTAATCAAAAATTTAAATGATGTGAATTCATTTAAGTTTTGAAAACATATAATTTTGTAAATAGTTGTTCTTTTTAGATAATTAACAACATTCACTATTGTATTGACTAAAATCAAATTAATACATATCAACGTTAAATTCAAAAATGTTACAAACTGACTTCAAAAAATCAAATGGGGATCTTATTTTGGAGCGGTAGGAGTATTTGTTTTCCTACAAGCATTCATATACATTATGATCGTTATTGATTTCTCGGTTGGTTGTTACAGGAGGACGAGCTTATTATCGAGCTGGTTGAGAAACAAGGTAATAAGAAATGGGCTGAAATAGCAAAGCACCTCCCAGGCCGTATCGGCAAACAATGTCGAGAAAGGTTATTTGCTAAAACTATGTTATCATTTCTTCCCTATTTCCATTCGGTACCCTTTCTATTTCTGATTGAATGAAGACATCATATGGCAACTGTCTTTTTTTTTCTTCCAAATATTCATACCTAATACCTTGTCTCAATAGAATCCTTGGTTACTCATTGTTTGTTCAGGTGGTACAATCATTTAAACCCAGAGATAAACAGAAGTGCTTGGACGAAAGAGGAAGAATCAACCCTTATTAAGGCCCATGCAGTATATGGGAACAAATGGGCTGAAATAGCAAAGTTTCTGCATGGAAGGTATTAAAGAAAATTTCTTTGACATGATGCAAGAATCTCTCTATTTATTGTTATGGATTTATAAAATTTCCTTGCAGGACATGATAAATGGTAGAACGTTCATTACTTTCAGTTATTTACTTTGACTGGTTTCTAAAAATAAGACAAGGTTAAAAAATTTTGGTATCTTGACAGGGTTTATAATAAGATATATTAGGAAGGAAAGGTCATATTGAAGTGTGCATTTCAGATATCTAATTAAAAGACTTTTGTTGATAATTAATACAGAAGGTTTTTCAAAAATAGTTAAGAGTAATTTATTTTACACGGTCGGGTAAATTGGTGTTAAGCCTTTATATTTTACTCACTACAATGAGTAAAATATTGGAAGGTTGTAAATTTTCAGTTTTTACAGGAAACAAATTGTTGTATCAAACATCAGCATGATAATCTGAAAAATCAATTTAAGCACGTACATTTTCACGTAGTACAATCAATTGAAGCATGTATTTTTTCACCTGTTTGTTGTTGGAACCGGACAGGACTGAAAATTCAATAAAAAATCATTGGAACTGCTCATTGAAGAAGAAAATGGATCCGATTTCTGCTCGTGGCTCTGCTTTCAATCATCATGGATTTGCTCCGTATTCAACTTCTGGCTCTGCTTTCAGTAATCATGGATTTGCTCATTACTCAACTTGTGGCCCTGCTTTCAGTCGTATCATATCTGCTACAGATGCAGGAGGTAAAAACTCACAGGTCCTGAAACTCGGAGGTCCTGATCAGAAATTGGCCTCAGAAAGAGGTGCAGGCCCTTGTCTGGATCTGGCTCTCGGAAATTCAATTGGACGGGAGGGTCATCAACCTTTTAAGAACGAGAATATTAGAATTCCGATAGATCAGGTGAATTATATAATGAAACCACCATCTTCGACTTGCCATTTGGTAGGTGGCCAAGATGTGAATAATACGGCTAAATCTTGGGGAAAACAGGACCATATGATTGCTACACAACTTAATGGTCCATGCACTACTTTGCCTACTGATCACATGAGATCCTCTCGTTTACATGGAAATAGTCATAAGCCTAATGATCTCATCAATCCATCGCTTTTAAGACCTCCTCAGAAACATCTGCTACCCTATTTAAATTCTACCCTAAACAAAAATGATCATCGACTTCAAAAGCATTTATTTGATGATTGTGAAGGAACAAGTGGAAATAAGATTTCCAAAAGTAATTTACAAGAAAAAAACAAGATTCCAAAGAACTGCTTGGATATTGCTGAGTCTAACTTCAGCAGTCACTCTTATAGTTCTTGTTCATTCATGGCGACACAAGGAGATAATGACGAAAGTAGTGCTACTGGAGTGGATAAGTCAACTTTATTTAATAATACTGTTGGAGGGCTATGCTATAAGCCACTCGAGAAGGAGGATTGTGATGTTTTTCTGTCAACTGGTGAATTTCCAAGCACTGACAGCTTCCTTAGAGTACCGATAACCCCAGTTTCTGTTGACAGTTCAATGAGCGATAAAAAAAGAGGTTCAGTTGAATTTAGTAGTTCAGAATCCATATTGAGGAATGCAGCCATGAGTTTTAAGAATATGCCATCGATTATAAGAAAACGACGCTGTCTATCCTCAAAACAAGCTGGCAATACAAATCAGAAAGATGGAGTTTGTTCACCAGAAAAAGTTACTAACACTTCCAACAATTGGCCACAGTTTCCACGTGAATGTCCAAATGCCAGGCAACTTCCCCCGTCATCCCCCAATTCTCAGAAGCTTGAAGACTTTGGAGATTCAAAATATGCAGGAAAGCACATGGATTATGCTTCTGGAGATGTGTCGGATTCCAGAAATGCAAACACTAATACTAAAGCTGCTGCCGATACTTCTGGCGGCTGCCATGACTTAGCTAACTCTCCTGACATTTCTGGAGTTTGATACGAAGCTCCTTTTTTGAGAATCTTTTGGTGCTCCATTCGGTTGGCTTCTAAAGCTTTGTTTTGAATCTGGCAAGTCGTCTCATCTTTTACTCTTATTTTATGCATGTCCCCTTCTGAATACTGGGTAGTATATATTGCCTCATCGGTACTGAGAGCCTTTAAAAAATATAATTTATGATTGTAGAAGATGTTTGCATTCTGTAGGACAGAGATCAAACAGAAATATAATCACCTGTAGGAAATATAACACTATTCTGATCAAGATTCACATCATATTTAAATGACCTTATTTCCATGTAGAGCTTGAGCTTAGGTGCTATGCCCCGGGGCTCTCATCCACTACGATAATATGAAAAGAATTATTCCAAAAAAGAGAGAGAACTGTACTTGTGTTTTTAACAACAAAAGGATGGAGTTGGCCGTATAAGGAATAAACAAATAGTATGTCCAGTGATTTCAACGATGCATAGTTATTTTACTATGCAGTGTAGTCAAGTAAATCTTTCTAAATCGAAAAAATGAATTGAACTGATCATGCATATTGATGCTTTGATGTTCTTTTCTCTGCCTTGCAGGTAAATTATCACCTTTTGGTATATAAATATGATTATATATGATGGATATAGCTATAGCAAATGTGAATTAGAGAACAGGTGAAGATAGGTGCAGCAAAGCCTGAAACATAGGGATCTAAGCCTGCAATATAAATGTCATTTTGTAACTGTCCAGTTGAATATAATACTACCCCCTCTATCTAGAAAAAAGAGTAGAATTCTCAATGTAAATTACCGAGAAATTAGGACTCTTATTTCGGGACGGAAGGGAGTAGGAGACACTGATGTTTTAAGTCTCCAATTTTAGTATATTAGCCTTTTGTTTATGGTCTGGGACTGGTAGATTACAATTTTAATTCTAATTGATGATTGTGCAAGAATTTCCAGTCATTATTCTTATGAAGCAGAAGAAAACACCATATTGGAGTGATTTAGAATGTATGCCATCACTTTGCCTCCCGAGCTTTCTTATGTGAGTTCCATATTCGTGTATCTCGAAATGTGGGTCTCTTTTCAAATTAATTATAAAAAAAACAAGAATTTTGTAAAATTTATAATTTATTTGATTTTAGTAACAAAAAAACTATAAATTTTGTAAATTAACTAAAAAAATAACACTAATTGTCATAGATGTTGTTTTCAAAATTTAAATGAATTCATATTAATTTTTAAAAATTCAATTGACTCAAAAAGTTAAAATGTACCTATAATTTTGAAACTAAGGAGCATGAAGTATTAAGCTATTTAGGCTCCTATGAAGATCTCATAAATTTAGGGAAATATAGTTTTTACAAGGAAAATTGATGTTTTTACAAAATTTTGTTCACATGAATATTACATAGAACATACACATAAGATTGGTCTTACAAAAAAATAATTTAAAAATTAAGGCAGGTAAAATATGAATAAAATTATACTTGTCCTATTTACTATTCTTAGTCTAACATTTCCTACTTTACTCAATTTTTTATTTATTGATTTATATCACTGCTCAAGAAGGCAGTAGTATACCTTTCATATTCAGTTTCCACAAGTGTTTAGGAGCAGAGTCTCAAATTCTAAATGAGTCTATGCATATCTAGATTAAAGAATTTGAAGATACTCGTCATGTCAAGAACAAACTTTTCAACTAAGGGGGTAGTAACAGAAATATACAAATTATAGAAAACAAAAGGGAGAAGAAAAGGTGATATAAAGAATTGGTAGCGGCAAGAATCCTGCAAGTTGAGACTAACTTGCTAGTTTGCAACATAACGTGCGCAAGTCCAAACTCTAGTTTTTGCTCGCGTCGACTGTAATGTCCTGTTGCACGAAGTTTTAAGGATTGTACCACAATTTGATCTGCAGAATGGAAAAGAAAGAATGGTGATAATTTAGCAATTATCATCTTAATGTTAGAGAAGATATGTTAGAGAAGATTTCATGATGTTTTATATGATACACGCTTCAATCATCTTAATGTTTAACTTTCAAAGCGATTAGTGATGCAGAAACTTACCATTTTTCAAGCTCATGAAAATATGGCATCAACAAATGATTCTGCATCAAAGGGTTGGAGGTCTTCCACACCTTCACCAACACCCACAAACTTCACAGGAATGCCCAGCTCATCGACTACACTAACCTGCAAGCCAAATTGGTCACACAGATTAGTCACTTAAACAATTAGGATATGGGTCCAAGGACCGCCGAGTCTAAATATGTGAACTAAAATGAGCTGCAAGCAAAGAATACATACCACACAGCCACCTCTGGCAGAACCATCAAGTTTTGTCAAAACAAAACCAGTTACTCCAACGACCTGCCATGAAGTTTAAGTCAAACAATATACTCAAAATACTGTTAATTTTTCAACCAAGTCGTCGTCTTTATTTTGTAATTACCTGATGAGATTTGGATTTCATTAGTGGCAGCTTTGTCATCACCATTTCTTTTATTTTATAAAAACCAAGTTGTTTTGGGCGTTGCCACAGCCAACTAGTTGCGGCAACCACAACTAGTTGCAACAACAATATATATGTCTCTGTGTGTGTGTGGAGGCCTTGTTGCAGCCATGTTAAGCAATTCAAGTGGAGATATTAGGTGATTAGATGTAGGCAAGTCCTTCAATGATCAACTAAAATCAGTTTGTTATCAGCCCATATTATTTTGCGAAAATTCGAAGGGTGATTAAGAAGCACATATCTATAGATTATTTTCTTCAAACAATTATAAAAGAAAACCGTGCTCAATGTAAAAGGAATTAATGGGTTACCTCATTGAACTCTCTCGCTTGCGGAAGCATATTCAAACCAGTTGTTCCATCCAGAACAAGAAGGATCTCCTGCGAATTTTGTGAAAATAATTATATGTAACCCAATATAGCATCACGAAATAATGCTGGGAAGCTTGACAAGGGCAAAAGTGGAAATTATGTAATCTGGATGTGAAAGGCCAAGTTCACACAACTTATTAATCGCCAAAACGGCATCATAGAATATTATATAGACCTTGGTGAAGTGAAAGGTTTCATGTCAAAGGTTAAACAACAATCATGCATACAATGGGTTTCAAAATATGCCAATTGCAAGCTACAATAAATGGCCAAACTGAGAAAACACTTCAACCCGTATAACAAAAAGACCATCCTAACATCCTTCCACGCATGAAAGAACCCAATGACTAACTTGGGAATATAGCATCTATTCACCACAAATCTCTCCTTCTTCCACATGTTATCCCGAGCCAAAATCACTCCCCAGTCCCCATGCCCCAATCCAAGCAAAGAAAGCAACCCTTCCCCAAGCCCTAACCTACCAAATAGCCTTCCACGGGAATCCTTCAAAGCCACATCCCCTCCAACTCCAATAGTAAGACTAAACCAAGAGCCTGCACCTGCTATGAGGTCTTCGTCTAGCAGTGCCTCCATGTCACGGAATCATCCCCCCCACCACCATACTTCAAACTTACATCGGCCAAAAGAGACAACAAACCATCGACCTCCAGTAGTTCCCAATCTTGAAAGTGCCTCTGAAATATGGTTGCCTTGCCAAGAGGTAACCTATCCTCGGTGACAACATAACCTGCTATCATTGCCTCTATCCACAGAATTCGAAAAAAGGTTTGGGAATCTAACCCCCAACAGTCCCTCCCCAACGCAACAATCTCTCCAAAACCGAATCCTCCTCCCATCACCAACAACAAAAGAGACGAGTTTCGCAAGCTCCTCCCAACCACCCAGGCCCCCATCTATTGCCTTCCAAATTCCCACCCCAAAACGCATCCTCAAACTTTAAGTGCTCCATCACCCAGGTCCCTCACCAACCAGATGAAACTCATAAAAACAGTAACCTGATTTCTATTGACAATGAACATCTAACAAATAGAAGTAATCAAACTAAATATATCAACTCTAAAAGATCATTGGCTAGTGCCCTATGTTTAAGCTTAATAAAAGAAAAGTGAAGAGTTGAGCATACATTGGGTGCACCAGGAACAACTTTAGAAATAACTTTCTTGCAAGCAATCAATTCTTCCATCATGCTGTAATTAGTATGCAGACCTGAAATAAATAGAGTCTGCTGAATCACCAGTTAAAATTCAAATATCAGTATCAATAGCCGCCAATTATCTCTTCTATACTTACGACCAGAGGTGTCACACAAGACTATGTCAAAGCCTTGTTCTTTCCCTCTTTTCACAGCCTGTGAAAGAACTATTCATAACATGTGTTAGTGTATTATTGATTTAGAAGTTCTCATATATGTTTACATTATAATTAGTTAAGAGATGTCAAACTGAGTTTATAAAACATTCTAGTTTAGTAGTCTACCTGATGATGCTTTGGCCTTCTCTTTTTCAGCAACAACGATCTCACACCCTGTCCTCTCAGCCCAAATTTCCAATTGATCACTAGCAGCTGCTCTAAATGTATCACCAGCAGCCATCAATACCTAGCAAAATTTCAAACCATAAACAATAGGATAAGAACAGCCTCCTGCTACCAAAGGCATGTCCTCATCAATAGCAAAAGAGACAAATGAAAGCATTAAAATAGCAACTGCTTCAAAAAGACTGAGAAAGTGAGAACTTCTTTCAGAAGAACATCAAGGTTAAGAGTTAACAACCACTTTCGTCAATGATGAAAAGCCCTTCTCAATTTGGATCATTGTTTTAAATATACGTAATTAAACTTATTACAATTCAAAGACCTATGAGCCTATGACAAATTTGCTATTGGATAAATAACTAATTCGAGTAGGGAATTTACTACGTAATTTAAACTAGTTAAGTTTGATAGGTCAAAATTCAATTTATATAATCCCAATTGAAGTTTTTTAAAACAAGAATAATAAGCCACTCCTTTCTGTATAAGATCACAATTTGTAGAGAAGAAAGAATTCCAACGTTTACCCGTATAAAATGGATCTTAAGCTCTAAGCCAACTCAAAATTTTCATCTTCAAAAATATCTTTTCACTCGACATATTGTCCTGTAAAAGATTTAACTCTTTGAATATAAACATGAAAAGAATCATAGATATATCCTTGGATATATTAGTTGAAATCAGTGTTACCTGAAACGTGTTACGCTTCGGTACCCTATACAAATACGAATACACAGTATGCTATATAGCTAAAACGCGATCCACTAGGGTACCTTTATATAAATTCTTATAGTTAGGAATTCTCTTAAAATCTAAATGTAATAAACCTAAGTTTTATAAAAGATTTTTAGTTGAATCAATAGTTAATTGTTTTATAAATATTTTAGTACAAATGTAATATTTGAGCATCTATTCATCCAATACTAAGATATAATATTGATATTTGCAATTATAGTTAGACAACAAAAAAAATTCGGCGTGCTAAATTTAGAGTATTAGTACATCAAAGTACCATATTTAGGTACGTAAGTACTAATACGCGGTTTGCTAGATATATGAGAGTATCTGGTAACTTTGGTTGAAATCAGCTAGCTCAGACCAGCTCGTTCTCTGAGGGATACCAAATTCAGTTTTTTCATGTCGATGTCAAACTGAACTCAATTCAGGTTTTACAAGCCAACCACTCAAGAATTGGTTCTGGAAATTTATTCTAAATCGAACATATGGAAATGCAACTATTCCGATATTAAAATGTTGCCTCACCTCAGCCCCTTCTTTCTTTAATCTGTTGGCCAGCTTTCCTGCATTTTAAATGAGAACAATGAAATGACAGTTATTGCCTTTGAGTTATCTTTAACGTCAGCAGATAAGCAGATAAAACAAAACTCCCACCGTGGACATTTTTTGTGTGTGAATAAGTTCCACTGTGTACATTACACTAGGGTGCAGCACCCAAGTACCCATTTGTTTAGATGAAAAGCTTTTATCAAGCTACATTCTAGTCATCAAAGATTGAATCACGTTTTTTTTTTTTTTTTTCCTCCCCCCACCTAAATGCTATTTGAGAAGAAATGATCACTCTTAATTTTATTTTCTAGCCTTACCATAAGTCTTTTCCCAACACAATTTGTGCAAAAACAAAATAAACTAAGCCAACGAGGATTTGTTATCTATACATCTTACCAAGAGATGTTGTCTTTCCACCTCCATTGACACCAACCATCATGATTACAGCTGGTTTCCTAGAAATAACCATATAGAAGCAGCTTTAAATTAAAGCTAAATAAATACAACAATTCGAGATCAAAACCAAAAGTACAAAGTACTACAAACCTGAATCCAAGCTGAAGTTCTGTTTCAAGCCCTTTACTCGTCAAGAAATCCAACACACTCTTCTTCAAAGCATCCTACAAACCATTATAAGTCTACAGCCCATTATACTTGAAACTTCACGAAAACTGCCAGTCCCAAGTCTGGTGACCAACGGACATAAATCTCTCACATTGATGAATTACAACAAATAGACTTGCAAGATAAAAACTAAGCATAGCACACAATCTCATGTTCTTTGCCACCCTTTAAATTTTAATGCGACTAAACATAGCACATATACCAAATACATGAGAAGATGTCAAAACAGTTACCTTAATCTCACTTCCTGATTTGAGCTTCCCAGCATATATATCATCCCTCAAACTCTCCACAATCTTTATAGTGATCTTTGGTCCAAAATCAGAAACCAGCAGAGCCTGTGTTCAATTTTGGTAATATTAGAGTAACAATATAAGCGTAGTTACCCCATTTGCCAGCATTTTCCATAAAATTAGACGGTAGAACAATTTTGGCAATAAAATTGTAACTTCAGATTCCACATGACAGTTTAGTTGCTGAATGTTGACATTAAATATACACACACATTCTTCTGACCATGCAAGTGCATGCATGTGTGTACGTTAAAAATTTGTGAATTTATTAATAGAATTAAGCTCAGTTAATTGGGGTAGGATAAAGAAAATTCAAAGTTCTATTTGAAACTCGTAGACTAAGAATAGGAAATAGAAGTTATAAAAGTAAATACATATACTTCCATAACATTTAATAATGACAAGTAAAATGATAATTTTAGTCTAACTGTCAGTTTATTACTTTTCACTCTGCTCTCACCAAGTTCCAAATCAAAAGATTTCTTGAAATCTGTTTACAGATGTATTTAAAGGAAAGAAAATTCTTGAAATTAAACACGATCCTACTAACCATAGCAATCACAAGTAGTATGACTGAACCTCACTTGAGCTAAAAACGATCAAAATTGGGGATTTTTGCTTAAACCCATTTTCTCAAAGACCCAAAAACGGAGTAAAATTCCAAATGCAGACAAAATTTGAACTTCAAATTTCTGGAAAGAGATTGGGGTATGGGTTTCCTCAATATGGGAATTTACCTCTTCTAGCTCGTCGAGGACACGGTCGGTGTCGGAGAGATTCCAGTAGACAAGTAGCTCATCGATTACGACAAGATTCTCTCGGGTTTTTGAAAAACCGGAGAAGAGCTTGTCGACGTCGCTCTTTGCCTTCTCTTTGATTAGCCGGCCGAGCTTGGTGAAGAAGCCGGTTCCTCCGGCCGAGCACTTGAACCGGGACGGATGGAGGTTGAAGAAAATGGATGAATTGGTAGGGGAAGCTGGAGACGGAAGTTTGGGGGGAAGAAGAGGAGAGAGATGAGAAAGCACAGTTACCATTTTTGTTGTTCGCCCTCTTCGGTGTCAGCCGAGTGAAGTGATTTTTGTGAAAGATTAGAGTAGAAGATGATCTCAAAACGACATCGCATTTTAGGTCTTTCACTTTCTTCTTTTTTTCTTTTTCTTTTTTCCTTCTTTTTTTTTTTTGGTTGTAAATAGTAAATACCTCTTTGTTATGTTCTGCCTTAAATAACTTCAGTTTTTCTTTGTATTTTTTTTAGCTAAAAAAGAAACTATTCCTATTTTATTTTTGTTAACTCTCGGAGAAATTACTTACTTCAGTCTAATTTAAATTAATTAAAAGAGAGTTTTAAATAAATTGATAAGACTCGAATCATATTCAATATTTTATTTGCGTAAACAAGCCAAAATTTTATTATTCTTCACGATCTAGTTTTGTAAAATTGGTGAAATTTTTTGGCTAAGGTTGCATTTATTTTTGTGTTTTTTCACTACATATTATATAATATTAGAGTTTGATATTTGGACATTAATTATTTTTTTTCACAAACAAATTTTATTTTTAAACTTAGTTATTGTAAAAGTTTATTGAAAAAAATCACGTTCAAAGTGTAATTGTAACAAATCTTAATATTCATTCAATTATAATGTCCAAGAATGAAGTAGCCTTTCATGATGTTACCAAATGCTGTTTCCCCAAATGATCTTATCAAGCACCAATGGTCTAGTGGTAGAATAGTACCCTGCCACGGTACAGACCCGGGTTCGATTCCCGGCTGGTGCAACTAATTTGCAGGGCTGTGATGATAACTGCTCCTTATGCGGTGGAAGGGTCCACCGCTATGTCTTATTATTCTGACGAAAATAAGGAGCTCCTGAGCTTTGCTTTTTTTTTAATCCTTCTTTTTAAATAAATAAATTATGACAGCTTTGGCTTCAATGTCTACACATTTTCTTGTTCATTTCTTCTTCCCTTATTATTTGTTAATAAGTTGCTTGATGAAAAATAAATACAGAGTGTAGAATCACTTCATAATATAACACTAGAGGAGAGGAGAGGAGAGGAGAGGAGATTTTATCTCTACAAACACAAATGCACTTGTTACAACTCATCTATAAACCTGGTGAAAAATAGATAACCTATAACAAATCAGGCATAGAAAAAAAAAACATTACAATTATAAATAGAATGAGCTGCTTCATGCACCTTCTTGCTCTTTCAGCCCATCCCCTTTGATCCTTGGCCGCTCATTTCATCAATAGTTTTTCATGTAAGGCCAAAAGATGGTGCCTCTAGTACTGTTGCAAGGTATAGTACTATCCCCTGAATGGGAAAACAATTACGCATCCAAAAACTTATTTACAATGCCTATACGTAAACAGCGCTCACCAATTCATTTCTTTACATGCCTGGGAATGAGAAGACGTTCACGTACTTCAGGAGATGCAGCAGTCAACTCTGTAGGATTATAGTACAAGATAAATGGGACGACAAGCCATTTAAAAAGGAGGGGGGAAGAAGGCTAAAAATGGTACTGACCTTGAGATGTGAAATTGAACAGAGGAGGAAGGGGTCCGCCGTTTGGTAAGCATGCATCTGGATCCTTTAAATCGTCAAAGAAAGGATGCGCACACGCCTCCAACTGAAAATCAAGTTATAAATTCAAAAACTGCTTCCAACAAGTATTTTTGTCGTTACCTTCTTCAAAAATCCAAAAATAAGAGTTACAAATCAAGTTTTACTAGCAGCGTACTGTTTCATACACCCAGCCCAACTATTGTTTACAAATCAAACTTCCCCCATAGCTCATACATAAATCATACAATACACCAGAAGTATTCCTCTCCATCTTGCCTAACTAGTTAACTTATGAGCAACAACCCCTCGAAACTCCTCCTTAAGCATAATATGTTTTAACAAATAAAACTGTTAACACTTCAATCTCTTAGACTATCAGTATTCAGAAGAATCAGTACGTCTTCAATGGTAGACATACGTTTACTAAAGATTCAATAATAGTTTCAGGCTTGACCCTAGGGCCTAGGCATGTTACTACTTGGGAATCCCAACAGTTGTAGAATTTCTCTCTATACCTCTAATCTAGTCAAATTTTCCTCTTACAAGTTAACATTAAGAATTCAAGGCTTGACCCTAGGGCCTAGGCATGTTACTACTTGGGAATCCCAACAGTTCTAGAATTTCTCTCTATACCTCTAATCTAGTCAAATTTTCCTCTTACAAATTAACATTAAGAATTCAAGTTGTAGCGTGCCCTTAGAGATTATTATAGGTGATGATCCTAATCAACCCATAATTATAATAATTAATTAACTCCACCTTGGTCATGTAAATCCAGAAGAGTAGGGGGCCTTACAGATAAAAACTTGACCTCTTTCCCAGGTTGAGTGCATGATCCCACTAAAACTCACCCAAGATTTACAGGCTTGGCATTCATGCATCTTTCTCACCTAACCATCAAACTTACTTCCCCACAAGGCAACTTTCTTGCTTTTGCACAAAACGACGGTAAGAAAACAATACACATACCCAAAGAGTAGCAAAAAAAATTCACTCGGGTGAGTTTGCAGTAAGTCGAAACCAATTTTTAAAAAGCAGGGAACAAGATAAATGATACAAGCCATCAAAAACATCTAGTTAACCAGTTGACTATGGCAATGGTTGAAAGGATAGACATCAACATCTAATGATGACTAATAGCAAAATTACAAAAAATATCACCATCAATAGAAAATACATCTTAAACTAAAAAAGCATGCAAAAACAGACCTAGCATTAAAAACAAGAAAGTCGGGGAGGGAAACATATGAGCAAATAAATCATACTTAGTAACTAAGAAGCAAATAAGTGATATTACTTACAGGGTTACATCGCAGATTTGGTGAATACTGGAGCAGTCTTGATACAAGGTCCACTGCATCAGCAGGCAAACGCTTATTAAACACCTACAAAACACATTTCCATTTAGATGTCTTCATCTTTCATTTTCTTCTTCTACTGTACATTTTTAAGATCTCAGATGCCACATAGTGATGTACCAATAGCAATGACAATTAAATAACATACGTACTTCATCCTGATCAGATTATTAACATACCTTGTGCCATGGATTAGCTTTGATCTGAGGAAACTTGAATTCAGTGTAATGTGGATTCATACATTTAACTTCCTCTCTGGTTGGTGTGCCTAAAATCTAACATAGCATAAATGTAAAAGTAGTAAGAGATGCACAATAAAATGATACCCCAAAAAAAAGTATCAAAACATCAATGGATAAAATACCTTTATGATCTCCACCAGCTGATCAGCACTATTTTCCCCGGGAAACAGAGGCTGCATACGATGCAAAAGGCAGTATGAATCAGACAAGCTTGGAAACATGTTCCCAAGAACACGGCACAAGAAATAAAACCAAACTCTGCCAAGAAAAACTTATTTAGAGGTTAAAAAGTTGTATTGCAAGGAGATTCAGGAAATTGAGAAATAAAGGTGTTAAATATACAGATATATACTTTTTTCCTTTATAAGTTCAGCAGATCTCTCTCTCTCTCTCTCTCTCTCTCTGTGGATAAATTATGATAAACATATATCTACTTGTAACAGATGAAATGACATAACTAGACATCTACAAAGTAACCTATAGCTAACTAGATTTGAAATCTCTAATAACAAAAGAGTGCCATAGTACACAAGTATAAAAAGAAATTAAGAGAAAATGCGTTTTCCACCTAATGATATTATCTAAATAATAAAACGCAATACGCCAATTGTGAAGAAAACATGAGAACCACATAAAATCCATGCATTGCTTAATATTCCAAAAAAGTGATAATGAATAACCAGAAATTAGTTATTAAAATATAGACTTTCATAATGGTAAGAGAAAACAGAAACTTTGTTCCATTAAATTGAAGCTCAATAGAACTGTTGATGATTGAGGTTCGGTAGACCCACAGCAGAAAAAAAAATAAAAAAAAAATAACAAACTACAATATACACCTACCCGCCCCAGAAGAAGCTCAGCCATAACACAACCTACAGACCACATATCAATTGCAGTTGTGTATTCGGTAGCTCCAAAGATCAGTTCTGGTGCTCTATAATACCGTGAACAGATGTATGATATATTCGGTTCACCGGGCACCTGCAACAAGACCAATGGATTTCAAAACTACCACACAAAAACATAAATCCATGTTTTTTTGAAAACAAACTTACCAACATCTTTGCACTCCCAAAATCACATAGCTTCAGCTGATGGGTGTGAGGATTGACCTGCACCAAGCATCACTATAGATTCAGAAACTTCAATAAACAACTATAATAATACTGTCTTTGGCACATAGTATAATATTATAGCATTTCAAGATCATCACTAAATTTCCACCAAATAAGCACCTGTATAAATCATTACGCAAGATCAATAAACCAAAAAAATGATACCAGCTGTGTACTTCTGGCCAAAACAATACAGTTTAAAAATGAAAAATGACAGATTTGAATCACTTAAACGTCTATTGAAACTAGGTTGATGCACAAATACAGTTTTTGCACCCACAGCTTACTTATATTTGCCGGGTTTCTTTACAATTTTTACTATTAAATGTCATATGAGATCATTAATCAAGCAGAAACATGATCTAGTGGAAACTCTACAACTTATTAAACCAATACAGGTAGAGTTACAAAATAAGGTTTTTGTCGAACTGTCATTAATGAAGATATTGCCTTCATACCAAAACTTTTAACCAGTTAACACCTACTGAATACCATCAAAGGCATGTTGCACCTATATGAACTAGTTAAGACACAGTCATCCAAGAGTTGCTCATTCAAAAATGTAAGTATTAATTCCTTTAAATCATTCATTACAATTTCATCCTCTTTCACCAACTTATAAAGGTATGACCAAAAATTTGGGAGTGGCCAAAGCACAAAACATCAAAGATGTTTAATGTAGAAGCTGCATCTGATGTGGTAACTCAAGCAAAGGTGCAACTGCGCATATTAACCATGAAACTGAAACGGCTAACTATGTTCCAGAACTTTTTGTTCTTTCAAATGCAAAAAGTGCATTCGTTTCTGTGGAATCTACAAACCAGGATCAGAAATGCTATGCTTGTCTTAGAACAGTCCTTAATCACATCAAAAACTCCATAAAAGTTTCACAAAAAATTTACAATCTCATAAAACATAATGATGCTGATACTAGAGATTTATCCAACTGATATTGAAAAACAGAAAAACAAATAAGATTCTTACTAATAGATTCTGCGGTTTAATATCACGATGACATACGCCAACAACACTGTGCATATAGTTAAGAGCGCGAAAAATCTGCAAAAGAGTAATATAAATATTTCCAATGTTAAATTTATGGAAATGTACACCCACAACCATCAAAGGACAAACTAAAGTAATTCTTAGCTTCAAAGTTCACCTGGTATGTATACAGTTGCACATATAGAATAGGCACATGTTGGTTCAGACTGCCATAGTGCATTGAAACTCGGTAGACTGTTTTAGATACATACTCTAGAACAAGATTAAGGTACACTTCATCTTTTTCAGAAGTTGAATAGAAAAAGTGTTTCAGTTGAACAACATTAGGATGTTCAAGCAAGCACATAATCTGGAGTTCTCTGTTCTTGTATCTCTTATCCTGCAGCACCTTCTTTATAGCAACAGCTTCGCCAGTTTCCAAGCACTTGGCCTAAAAGAATCAAACATAGAAAGGGTAAAGTGAAAAAGAAAGTTGACGGAAACTGTTTAGGAACAATGTACAGTAACTGAAAGACCTTTCAACCAAACCTAAATTCTCTGTGAAGACAATATGTCTCCAAATACTGAGTTTACCTTATAGACGACACCAAATGAACCAGTGCCAACCACATGCTCCGCCATATATGACATGGTCTGGACACAGAGATCAAAATTGACATCAAATTAGCTTTAATTATAACCCCAAATAAATAAGAAAATTACATCGGATAAGGTACTCGTACATGCAAGAGATTCTTCTATTTTTTTCTGTTACGTTAATGAATATTCACAAGGACCCTAAAAGGAGGTGCCAGGTGGATACATAAAAACACAACTCGGGCCAATAAATGCCCAAAACAATAAAGAAGAAAACTCTCACCCTCCAAGGGTCCACAAGGAAAATTTCCAAAGAAATCAATGAAAAAGACCATAGAGGTGGGGTGCACCTCGTTCTGCCAAAAAAACTAACAAGCTCAATACCAAGGATTTAATATACATGTCAAAGGTTCTTAAGAAGCAGGAAATGTGCTAGAAGAAATAACTTCAATTGTTTGTAGTTATGTTTCTAATAAATCTCAGATTTATTGCAACTTGATAAAAGCTGACCCCCTCCCCATCATCCTCAAAAAGAAGTAGGAACAGTCCTCATAAATCCTCGACACTAGAATAAAGAAAGACTAACATTATGACACCACAAAAAAGCCTATTCTAGAAGGAAAACAACAAAATGAAAGCATAGGTAATTCAATAACATTAAACTGGACTACTCAAATCACCTGTTTCTTTTGCCCATTTCGACCACCCACCAAAGTCACAATTATCTGACCGGTTTCTGTTCCGTTACCACTAACAACAGTGGCTTCAATATCCTGCATGATACAAAATAAAATCAGTAAAGCTCTGATAGGCAAATGAAATTTCTACCTCTGCAAGAGAAACAAAATGGAAAAACACAAATATAAAGATCTGAAAGAATTCCGCAATAAATTTTCACCTTATCATCATGGTTTTCAGATGTATTCTCACTTATCTTCATTTCATGCATTACTAAAGGAAACTCATCATGGCCAGATTTCTCCGGTCTAACAATAGAAGATACACCGGATGTGCTTGCAGTAGTTTCCCGAGATGCGGATTCCATATGCTGCTCCACTGATGTGGTACATTTCTCAGTTGAACGAAATTTTCCAGAAACCCTTTGATTGGCTTCTTGCTCAACATTTACCCTCTTTATGCTAGAATCTCCACCCTAAAAGGGCGAGAAGAAAAGAGAGAGAAATATAAACACACGCTCATATGGCCTTCCTTGCTTACAGCACATACCGATTGACACTAGGATTTTTCATTCACCTCAATGAATTAAAAGAACAAGGGAAAGAAACACCAAAACAAAAGCAGAAGATAAAAAATAAAAATAAAAAACTAGAAAACACACTCTTCTTTTCTCTAGTCAATTACATAGAAAAAACTGAGAAGAGAAGTTCCAATAGTTCTCCTAATCTCATTCCAAAGACCTGCAAGAAAGCAAGAGGATCTTCTCGGCTACAAATATCAATAGTAGATAATGTGGCTGACACCAAAGCCAGTAGCTGCTCCTCATTTCAAATTTTAATCTCATAATGGAAAATGTTGAAATTTTAATCTCATAATGGAAAATGGATCCCTGAACAGCATCCCTCCTTCATATCAAGGTAAATCAGGAGCTATGCTTTAGTATATTCTGATAATTTAGGCCTTTTAGGTTACTTAATTAACTGAAGGGTACATGGCGGGTGCAGGAATCAAATTTTGAAACAGCATCCCTCCATATTTACCAAGTCAAATCAGGATCTAGTGATCTACTCTTTAGTATATTCTGGTAGTTTAGGGCCTTTAAGTTACTTAATTAGCTGTAGCCTGAAGGGTACATGACATGTGCAGGAATCAAATTTCGAAATAAGACATCAGATTGTGCAGATCGATCAGTAAGCAAATAATCTTTATTGAATTTTATTTGGTTACAAAGCAAGGAAATAATTAAACAACTAGTCACAGTACGGCTTTAAGTGTTGAGTAATGGATTTCCAAGCTCGAGTTGTTATTAGCTTGAGCTCATTCCGGTGTATTCAAATTCGTCTCCTTTAACTCACGAGTCAAGTTGACTAAAGTTCAAGTTCTTTACGAGCATATACGATAAAATATATAATCCATATAGTTTCTAAAAAAAATATACTTGGCCATCCAAGTTTGCATGTCTACTTTGTATGGACACATAATTTTAGGATAGAAAATTTGCAACACTATGTTCCATGATTGTCCTTTCTTTAAACTATTAGTGAGATCCATAACTTTTTTTGAATCATTTTATATCAGGACAATATAGAATATTCCAATCAAAAAGTGTATTGATGATCATAGGTGACCACATATTTTTGGACATCCAAATAAGGAAATGTGCCAACAATTCAACATAAACTTGAACGGAGGGAGTATCATTTATACTTTTTCTATATAATTTGTATTTATTCAAACACATACGAGCCTTTTCAAGCTTAGACGAGTCAAGTCGAGCATTTTTTATCCTTTAACAGTCGAGTATAAATCATGTTCAAGTACACCTCAGTTAGAACACCTCAGTTAGAACAAGAGTCCAGTCAAATTGATCCCATTAAGCGTCAAGCTCAAGTTGACTGTGAGCTGCACAGATTCATCACAGCCTAAGACGTGTTGTCTACAAACATGTACAATGAGGAATAATCTTCATGGTAGCATAAACCACCACTATAAAGTCCATAATACATCTCGAATTTAACAACTTAAAACTTGTCAAAGGCTGTTCGCTAATCTTATACTTAAGGCAACCTTTCACCGAGATCAGATACTCTAATATCAACAAATAAAAAATTACCAGTCACCCACAATTTCAACCATGTTTAAGTATAACCCACAGTGGAGTTGAAATTCTTTTAAATTACATAATTTTCAAAACCCACAAAAATTCATAAAGTAAAAACAAACACAGCTATACTATCCCCAAATGACATTTTTTAGCTCCCAGGCTACTATTAACAACAAAAACAATTAGAGATTAAAACATTACACGATTAGAAAGATAAAATGCTGCTACAGTCTGATTAACACAAAATTAAAAGAGATCACAAACCAAATTATTTATAAAAAAAACATTAAAGGGTATTCAATTAAATAAAAAAACGAACAAAGAGACATCATCCATTCCTAAAAAGCATCAGTCATAATGTACAAATCTGTATACTATAGAAAGAGAATTACATGATCGGAAACGGAGGTGCGGCCAGAAGCAATGCTCTTGAGGCGACGCATGACGTTCATTATGCCTTCACCAAACGCGAAACCCTGATCCTTTCTCTGTCTAAAAGGAAAAAGGAAAAATGGTGTTGAGGATGAGAAAGAAGAGGGGGAGAGAGAGTAAATGGTCTGCTTTTTCCTCTCCCTGTCTCCTTCAATTTACCAAATTAGACAAAATCCAATTCTCTCTCTCTACATTTGTTTTCTCTCTCTAAAAATAAATGTATTTCTCCCAGTTGGAGTTAGAGCCATCAAATGGCTTTTTCGTTGTAGATTTTGTCTGGTCAAAGTCCAACACAAAGCCAATCATTACAACCGACTTCCGGTCAAACTTTTATTAACAGCTGTCAGATTAATCATTATCCACATTCTACGGTCAGATTGGCAACAACTCAACACTTATCTTTGATCATTACGGTGCCAATTTTTATTTATTTATTTATTTTGAAAGATTACGGTGCCAATTTTAATATAACTAGATACACAAAAATTAAATATTATATTTATTTTAATTATTAAAAAATAAAATTTAACATGAATTTTTTGTGTTACGTCCAAAAAATAGTTAAAATATATTTTGTGTTTAGTTTTTATTAACTAATATTTTTTCATTATAATAACCATTTTCAAGAGAATTACTAACAGTTTATCACACCATATTTTTAAAAATATTCATCAATTAGAAAACGATATTTTATAAGGAGCACTATTTTTATTTGAGTTTTTGATATTTTTATATAATTTTCGTACATAAATGTAAGACCCACTTTATTCTCAAATAAAAAAATATCATGTGAAAATATTAATTTTTTATTTTATAACTCCGATACTAATTGATAAGAAAGAATAAAAATTAATCCATTACATAATCACATATTGAACTCCAATACATATATTTAAAAATAACTTTATCCAAAATTTCAAGTCATTAGATATTAAAATTATTCATATATTATATTAATAGTTCAATTTTTTATTAGTTCTTCAAAATCTACATGCAACAACACCAATGAAGTACATATGCAAAGTTTGAACTTAACGACTTTTAGCGGCTGTTTGATTATAGTTGAATAGGTCTGAATGACGTATAATCTGAATCGATTGGAGATGTAGATTGTTTGATAACCATCTGAATGGTTCCATCGTACTGAATCGGTAAACCCGTCTTGCAGAATCGATAAGTATCATTGTTGGCTTATTCGATCAGAAGTTTAACTAAATAGATTTTGACTCAAATATCCTCGCTTAAACTCAGATATTCGAGATACGAGTCGAAGAGTTTATGGGAGCGAATGGATTAGGAGAGGGTGATAATGAAGCTGAGGAATTTTTTGCAAGTGGGTTAGGATTGAAAATGGAGGATATTGGATTGGGAAGTGATTTTTTTGGAGGGGATTTGGAAATTGAAAGGAAGAGAGAGAATTGGGACTTCTTTTTGTTGTTAACCGTTGTTCCTTCTTCAGTTTGTTCTTCCTTTTAAAGAATAGTGAAACTTTTTTCGTCGTTCAGATTTAGAGTAAGTGAAGGCCTGGTGTGGAGCTTGGAGCATATTTTATTAGTATTAGATTTTTTATTGGACAATATTTTATTAATATTCAAAGCAAGTGAAGGCTTGGTGTGGAGTTTGGTTATTATATTTTATACTTATGTACTTTGTATAATTGTATTATTATATTTTTAAAATAAATTTATTTTGTAAATTTGTTTTGTTGATAAGTCTATTAATTTGATTTTATAATTAATATATATTTATGTTGCATATGTTTTAAATTATCAAACAAACTAGTTCAAAACATCTATGAGGGTTAAAATAGTAAAATACACTGATTCAGATATTTCATACATATCAATTATCAAACAAATATTTTAATTCAATATTCAGAATTCTACTTTTTTCAATTCATTCAGATTAATTAAACATTCAGAACTGTTTCATTCAGTTTTATCAAACGGGCCCTTAGCTCAAATTTAAATAAGAATTGGGTTGCTACCCTTTACCTAGCATACCACTTTTATTTTATTATAAGAATGCCACTCTAGGTTTTCATTTGATTAAAGCATAACATAAAACACAGATTGATCTACAAAATGTGAACTAAAAATTGATGGTATATAATAAGAGGAATTTATATTTTCAAAAGACTAACATGAATAGCAAGTGGGAGCCTACCTTTGTGTGAGTAGAGTCTTGTAGAAATATCAGTTTTTCTTGTAAAAATATTAATTCCCTATAATAATAACCACCTGCACCAAATTGAGGAATAATTATTCAATGGTTCTGGGGCACTTGTCACGTGGTATCACACAATTTATGTGGTGCCATGTAAACACTTAAAATGAAATGACCCACTTTAAGTGCTCACATAATACCACATGAGCGGTGTGATGTACCACGTGACAGGTGTCCAAAGAATATCTTATAATTTTTCCAAATTAAGAGACTTAAATTTCTTTCTCCTTGTCATAAAATGATACAATATATACTTCTAAAAATAAATTAAAGTGATGTAATGTTTCATATTTATTCCCGATGAATAGTGGTTGGACTTAATTTCATTGATATAATAAATATTGTTATTTACATAGAATTACGAGATTTGATAATTAAAAAAAAATATTCTTAAAATACACAGAATTTTAAATATTCCCCATCTTGGGCTAGGGAGTAGAAATCTACATACAAACTCGTAGATTCGTAACTGGAGCTTGTTAAAATTCAAAAGCATATAAGCCCATGAACTAGTCTGTGAAA
Organism: Hedera helix; assembly: GCA_947179155.2. Lineage (NCBI taxonomy): Eukaryota > Viridiplantae > Streptophyta > Magnoliopsida > Apiales > Araliaceae > Hedera > Hedera helix. Next base: position 41,626,230 of record OX359284.1, on the reverse strand, counting down.
GGGAAATTGATATTAGACGGCCTTGTGTCATTTATTTTTTGGTTACCTAAACTAGGCTTTTGGGCTAAGCCGATTTGAAACTACTACTCTAACATAAGTCTGATAAGAGTCCAGAGTTCATTTACCGAAAATTAAAACTAAAATAAATAAATAAAGGACGAGAGAGAGAGAAAATAAAAGCTCATGTTTATTTGTAAAAAATATATTTAGAATTAGACTATTTTATCTTAATTTAAAATTATTTAATCATTTAAGGAGAAACTATTAGTCTCATACAAAACTATTTAATAACTTAAAATTTGGGAGGATTATTAATCCCATCTATCATGAGATTATATAATCGCTCATAAATAATCTTAGGAATGACAAAAAATAATACATAAGACTATTTAAAAGAGTATTAATCTTCTATCATTGGAATAAAAAAATCCAAAATAGTGTTAAATTAAAACAAACAGACCAATCTCAAGCATATTTTTTACAAACAAGCATTATATGCATTAAAAAACTAGTTAAGTGTATGGATTACTTAATGCTTATTGATTCTACCATTGAACTTAAATACAAAATCAAATACATATTACGTATTTAATTTAAACTATATCGTTTTTTGTAATTTACTGATAAATTATTTACTGTGTCACACACAAGATGTTATTATTTTTTTTCTAAAAAAATATACCGCACTTTCTATTACTTTTGACTCAATCTTATTGAATTTAAATCTAATATCTGAATTTAGTAAACAAATTATGTTCATAATGTTGAAATAATTGGGGGTATATGATCTTCCTACAAAAAAAATAAAATTGTTTGTAACCGCTCCCGCTTCCAAATGTCGGGCACAAAATTGTAAATTTGTAAACATGTTGAGTCTCCTGTTTGATGTTATGTCTTGTCAGTCTTATATCATATAAGAAATTGTATGGCCCTCTCCTATATATGGAGATCATACATACAAGACAGGCTGTAGGACCATTTGTAGATCATGGATGATTTTCATATACCAATTAGAGACAATGAAAAAGCAATGATGGAGCTACCATACCAAATTTATATTGCGAAAAAAGTAGTTATTTAATTTATGAACATGAATAAGGGCGGAGTCAAGAATTAAAATTAAGTCAGATTGTACAAGATTATTTTAACTTAGAGTCACTTTAGACTAAGTTAGACAAGATTATTCTAACTTATGACTACTTAATTATATAATATACTTGATATAAAAAAAAATTAGAACGGGCTACAGCCGACGAAACCGATTAGTAATTCCGCCCCTGAACATAAAAGAGTACAAGCATGATATGTGTTGGCTTTATTGTGCTTTAATTTACATAAGGACAAATAGACATGTAACCCTAGCTAGCTAGGTACACCCGAGATAAAGTTTAGTTGATGTTGTTGATCATGAGAAGTTATGGCCTTATGCGGTGTTATTTATCTTATATTCTAATGATGGAGATTTGTAACTTTAGGGCACAAAATATTGTTTTTTATTTGTACGATCTAATACAATATATTAATATCTTGTTTAAATAAATTAAATATATTTTTTCTAGTTATCTAGCATTATTTCAAAATGCAGGTATTAAGAGCAAAAGGGGTACTGTTTTTAGGCACTTTCTCATTGTCCGTTATTTTCTGCCTATTTTGGAAGATATAACAATACTCTATTATTTTATTTCTTTAGATACTATCACTGTCATTAATTATGTGATGCATGTCATTTTTCCATATCCATGTTGAAAAAATTGTGTAGGTGTTGTACATGATTTAATTGGACTCCATTTGTTTGAAAGAAAAATATTTTACGAAAATCTCTTTGCATTTTTTAATGACCAAAATTTAGTCTAGGGCGTGGAAATATTAAAAATAGTGTATTTATCAGCTTTCCCAATATGGTTACACTAAAATGTGAAAACAAGAAAGAATTAATGGTTTTGCATGTTATATTAAAGTAGAAACCTTTTGAAAATTAAGAAGGGCAACATCAACTATATAAACTATCAGGTTTCTGGTTCTGATTCTTCTGAATATGTCGTTTCAATTAATTCTCAGTTTGTCCTAGTCTATTGTTCTGGAAAAGAATGAGAACATTTAAAGTGACTGACATTTCAACAATTCATACAATATACACGCATTGATATACGCTTGGATCATCTATATCTATTTTATGACCCCTATTTAAATGCTATATAGGTGGTTCTCAATGTGTACACTAGACTATATACACAATATAGTAGTATAATATCCTCCAAGAAAGTTGGCATTAATATTAATGGTCCAACCCAACATTAGTTCCACCGTAATGTCTTCATCTCCAACCTCCCATCCTTATAACAATTAATGCCTACTTAGTTATTAACTAATCTCTCCACACACACACACACACACACACACACACACACACACATAAAAAATAATCCATAACAAATAATTATTATGACTTATGAATACTATTTTAACAAACGTATTTTATATCGTGACATGATCATTTAAGAATTCAATTTAAAAATAATTTTTTTCCGACTGTTACTAATTTTTTTGCCCAAACGTCACTAAAAGGTAGCGGCTAGAGAAAATATTTAGTTATCTTCTTAGCCATTACTCATAGTGGCGCTAAACCACATCGTTTAATTCTTCATTTGTATGCCGACGTCTTTATAAAGAACATTAATGCAACGGCAGTTTCTCAACAAATCAAACTTACTCCCACAAGAAATGGTCTAAGAGATTTATTTTTTACAAAGTAAACTAGATAAGTAAAAATAAATTAATATGTATAAAATATTTTTTAACATTTAACTGTGTAATATTTTATTTGCATAAACTACAACATACAAAAGGTCCAAAAGCAGTGCCTGGAGGCCCAACCACCTTTTCATTCCCTCTTCATTTCTGGTAGCCTTTCGTTTTCTTGACTTTGTTGCCTCCCTTCTCATACACTAGCATGTATATACTAGCACGTACCGACCTGGTGCAAGTGTAAATTACACGACATAAAATAATTTTCTTATAAAATTTAAAAGATTAAATAAAAAGATAAAAGAAAGTAAGACTCGCGTATAATTACATACATATATATATATATATATATATATATATATATATATATATATATATATATATATATATATCATAATTCTGGTTGCCAAAATTACTCAAAAATCCGCTAATATCTGCATGGAATATTTAGGACAAATTCACATTACGGAGAAAAAGAACTTTGGAGTACGTTCCCAATTCAAGTCTCATCAACTGGGACCAAGTTGTTCGTATTTACTCGTAGTATATCTTAATATCGATGTGGATAGAATCGAATTTTATTGTACCATGCATCTATTTATCTAATTTTCCTATGATCAAAATAAATGAAAAGACAACTGAGAAATAGTGGCTTTCCACAACTTCTTCCAAATGTCCAATTTTGGCCTTAAGAATCTAGAGGATCAATAGATTGAAGTAGACATAACTAGTCCAGATTCTAGCTATGGCATTGATAAGTTTTCAAAATTGTCAGTTTCATGTGTTTGCTGACTTTTTATACCTAATTTGTCTTCATGTTCATATTGATGTATATTTAATTTGGTTTGATTTGCTTGCTTCTACAGTGTAAAAGTGTAATGTTTCCATACTTGAGGATGATAAGATTCAAGACTTTTGGACCACTGCATAGTGCATAGACAAGGCATATGAATGGATTCCTAAAGAAAATGAATACCAAAAGGTTGGCACTAATTCATGAATCAGCTATGTATTTCTCGTCTACTAATATCAATCTATTGAAATTTTGATGATGAGATCGATCAATTACCATGCATTGGATTATATATTTTACGGTCAATTCAAATCTTAACAGGAAACGTATCAAAACAATTTTATTGTCAAAATGAATAATTATTATTGATAATTTTTTTAATCAGATATGTAACGTGGCGAGCTAACTTATAATCCTATTCAATATTCTCATGGATTGATATTCGATAGATTTTTGGAATTTTTTCATTTTAGAAATGAGCATGTTGAATTATACTTTTATTTATTTATATAGATAAATAGATTGATCAGTAGATTTATACTTGAAATCTTTTTACATATAATAGTGTTATATCCATCCATATAATCATATTTTGTTTGAAATGATAAAATAAAAATTCAGATTATCAAACTAAGATTTGCTTAGCAAACACAATTCATATTTTTTTTTGTTGGGTAGTAACTCACTTATACAAATATATTAGTAGAATAACAACTTGATATATTTTCATATAAATATATAATAATTGTATAAAAATTATAATTTTAAATCTATGTACAATTTAATCAATCCACCCCAACACAAAATTTTCATCACAAAACATTATTAATTTATTATCTCAAGAGTCAATACATCACCTCTCTCTTCTTTTTACTATTTAATCTCGTTGATTTTGATTAATTTTGACCATATATATATATATATATAACGAGTTCTCAATCACAAAATCAAGTAGTTTGTAATTATAACGAAGTATTAAAATCAAACAAGAGAATTTGCCTAATGTACTTGATCAAGAAAAGGTGCACATAATATTGAATATGAACGTGACAATTCTCACTCAATGGTCCCCGCTAGATGAAGGGGTCCTCTTCTGACGAAGAAAATAGAGATGGAAACTCCTAACTACTAGAAAATGAAATGAAGATATGACATATACATTCAATGAGGAGTTGATAATTTGTTACAAGAATGAAGGAAACTAATTCATATATCGATTAATTCCGTGACAAATTTGAATTGTGATTAATATAAAATTTTGAGATGATAATATAAAATAATATATAATTATTTTTTTATTCTCTTTTATTTAATGTGATAAATAATTTTAAATTCGAACAATTCTTTGTCAATTTCCGACGGACTTAACTATCATTATTAACTAGTTAAGTTTCTTATCATAAAAGATCAAATGTAATAGTCCTGGGCAATTAAATGTCTCTCTTTTTACTATATAATATAATAAATTCAACTATATCTCACTAGAAGTCTCAAAAAATTAGTATTAATTAAAGCGCTACATGAATAAAGTAATTCTTTACGTTTCTTTAATTTTCTTCTTGACATGCAGGCCTTTAAGATAAATGTACCCTCTAATTTTTTTCTTAGTTCCGTTGTTGACTCTCTAGACTTCTAACATAAAATATATTTTTAAAATAAAATTGTATTATCTCTGTTTCAAAATAATTGATATAATTTATTTTTTGAGATTAAATAATTTTATATTAAATTTTAAATTAATATAAGTTTATTTAATTTTATTGTAATGGTAAAATATATAATAATAATTATTAGTCATAAAATTTATTTAATTTAAAGTGCAATATATCATCGTTTAAGTTTAAAAATTAAATTGTATTTTTAATTTAAAAAAAAATGGAGTAATATAAAGATCGGGAGAATAGTAGAGCGTATAAAGAGGAGCTGTAAGTCACTAGGTGGCGCCAAAAAGTGGGGAGATAAGCCATTAAATGCACGTAGCTCATCCTTCCAACAGACTATGGAAAACTCATTAAATGCACCACCTTTCTCCTCACCTCATGCACAGGCGGCCAGGCCCCTCCACCTCTGTCATCTCCCGAGACTCCCAACTCCATCATCATCATCATCATCTTTTATTTTCTCTACCTAGCTACCAATCCTCATCCTCACTCTCTCTCACCAATATGCATATACTCCGTCATTTATATGGTTATTTATTATTTCTTTTTTTTTATTATATAACTCATTTTAAAATTTCTTTATTTTTTAAAATATAAAACATTTTACATATATTTAATAGAAAAAAATTAATTATTTTTTATTTTTACATTTAAAGATAGAGTAATTAACAGAGAAATAAGATAAGTAATTAATTAGTGTATTGATAATAACAAAATTTTAAGTTAATATTAATTATCTAATATTAATATTAATAAAGAATTTAATACATGTGAAACAAAAGATATATATAATAGAAAGAATAGAGTATATACGATAAGAATAGAGGGTTGATATTTCCTCAGGTCTTGCGCGGTTCATATGACAAAACATACTTCATGGCTTCTTTAAAAATTGTCTTTAGTTTAATTTTATAAATTAAGTGTATTTATTTATATTTTTTATATTTTAAATTATAAAAATTAAAAATGATAATAAATTGGGCATACTTTTTTTAATTATAAGTTTTCTATCAATATTTACAAGAAAAATAATAGTATAAAAATTGTCAATTTAATTGAAAAAATAAAATAACTTCAACTTTTGAGGGACAGAAGGAGGAATAATTATAAAAATAATGTTAATAGTTTAAAATCTTTGTTTCACATGAATCTCAAAAAATAATGTGACATTAAATATACATATATATATATATATATATATATATATAAACTTCAAATATTTCTCTGTTGAAGTTACAAATACGCAAGGAGAACAACTAGGCATGCACAACAGGTCAGCCTGGTCTGGCCCGATCTGGGCCTGCCAGGCCTTGATCGTTGATCAGGTCAGGCCGGGCCTTTGACTTTTTGCCTGCAGGCCGGGCCGGGCTTAACGCTAAAAAAGGGGGCCTATTAAGGCCTTAGTCTAGGCCAGGCCAGGCCAGGCCTTGGTCCAGGTCAGGGCAGGCCTTGGGCCAGGTCAGGCTTTGGGCCAAGCCAGGCCAGTCCGGTCCGATTCAATTCATTCAAACAATTTTTTTAGTAATTTTAAATATTATTAAAACACTAATTAAAATTTTAAACTTAATTGATGTATTAATTAAAAGTAATGTATTACAAGTTACAGCTTTTAAATTACAATAATGAAAATTATCTTTTTTATTATTATTTTGCAAATGACTTTCTAGTTGTTACGCTAAGTATCTATTAAAATAAAGATGCAATGAAAGATTTGTAAGAAGTGTAGGTTGCTAGCTAGGTAAGAAAAATCCTTATATATTACACTAGTCAATGTGTTTTCATGGATTTCTTTATTTATATATAAACAAACATGCATGAATGAACATATTAAAATACGTCCATTTTATTTTATTTATTGAATGAGTTGTTACAAAGATGAAGTTTTCATCTGCAGTGGGAGAATTAAAGTAGCGAATAAAGAAAATCTGCAGACCAAACCAAGCTTTTGGTGAACCAGGCCAGACCCAAGACCAGGCCAGGCCAGGCCTCAGGCCAGGCCCCAGGCCGGGCTTTTTGACAGGCCAGGCCAGACCGGATCTGAGCCAAAAAAATGTGGCCTGTTCGTTGCCTTCAGGCCAGGCCGAGCCAGGCCAAGCCTTGACCAGGTCGGGCCCAGGCCGGATCAAGGTCGGGCCGCAGGCCATTTGTGCATCACTAAGAACAACCATGCAAAATTAAAATGTAAAGAGGAGAGATCTAGGGAGGGAGAGATTAGTGGTACGTAGAATTAGTTTTTCCTTGCGTATTTTGACGTTACAAAATGATTAATAAGATTTGAGCAATTGTGAATTCACCATGTTTACACTTCACAAACACTCCGATCCAAAAACTTCAAGTTAATACTACAACACAAAACACAACACTTGATCCAAAAAAATACAGTATTATTTATTTAGTTATATTGCTAAAAACCCACTACTATAGATAGCATAACAAGCTTTTTTCCCCGACACATTCATCAGCTATGCTTCTTCCAATTTAAGCCAATTCACGGGTAAACCTGATGATCACGAGTCAATACCCGAACCACCACCCATGCATTAACTGAAGTAGAACACCAACTTGATCGGCTCGAGTTGACTCACCTAGCAGGGATTCTCAAAGGGGCGGTTCGATCTTTGACTCGCACCCTCTATATATGTATTTTTTGCCAAGTTACAACACAAAATCCACCAAATCCAAGAACAACTTATTTTTTAACATAGTATGGTTCTCCTTCATTACATCTTTCGTTCCTCCTAATATTTATTTAGCGACGAAATTATTATATTTAGTGAAAATCGTCCAAAATAAATGTCGCTAAATTTATATTAAAAAAAATTATGTGTAAGGTGTAACGACGGAGATATTTACCTATGAAAACAACACCATCATAACACGCCCTTTGTCAGACTAAACACAACTGACCCAAAAGGGGGGCCACCAAGTCAAGTGGGGTCCGCTCTCACAACTGAAGAGCGGCCTTAATCTTCTGAACCGTGCAAGTTATGAGATTGTTGACTGTCTCCACCGATTCTACCGTCAGCTTGGCCGTAGGCAAACTATTCACCAGGATTTGAAAGGCCACCGTCAAAAGGGACCCACCACTGTCTCCATGGGCCAGGCCTCCATTGCTGCTCGGGCCATTATTGGACGGCCCACTAAAACCCGGGCCGGCCGGGACTATAGCGAATCCCGACGGGAGTAGCGCCACGTAGGCAGAATCACCACCGTTCATCACCAAGTGCATGGCAGGAATGTCAACGGGCGCGTACACAACAAGCGACCCCGCCGCGTCTATGCATGTCTCCTGCAGTATCAGCATGCTGCTCTGGTTCGCGTTCATTGCCTGCCAAAAACAATAAGCCCTTCATCATCTATAATATTTACAAGCATGCCACTCCACAGTCTACTATTCCAAGGAAACTTTACACAAATGATGACGCCACAGACTGTCCCAGAAAGATGACAGCTGTGTCCTTTGTGTTTTGACTTTATAGATGAAATTATTGGAAAATGGAAAGTAAAACAATGGACTGACTATCTGACCCCTTTATATACTTCCAAATTCCAACTTTCTCCTTTTTAAACATTTCTTCTTCTTTTCTTATGGTAACATGTTCACTAGGACACACCTTAAATCTTCATAATTAAGGATCATGTCGCTGCTTTATATAGGAGATAAAGGGAGGAGAGAGAAAATACACTAGCACGAAGGAGGGAAACGCAATTGCCATGATCTTGGCCTTTGGCAATATGGGCCATTTCTTGCATAGGTCCTCCATTGGAAAGAATATCCCACTCGCTTCTTAGCCGTTCGTCGCGTAGAAAATCAAACAGTCTTTGAGGCGAAACAGGCAGCCAAACTGAAGTAGCAGCGCTCAAAACAATCCCGGGGGGCTCACCGGGATCGTCCACACTCTTTCGAGTCATAACCCGAACATCTTCATCCACATTACCAGCGCAGAGCTTATTCCACTTGTGCACTGTCGATGCGCAAACCCCGGCACAAAAGTTGTCCGTCATTCGTTGTGCTAGCTTCAACATGCTACGTTGCCCGCTTGCAGTAATTGCTACGTTATTATTTTCATTGGTTACATAATACATTTTAGTCACATGAATAAAGTGATCATAAAGGAGAAATAATCAAATGGGGGGTTGTTTCACATCGAAACACTCGAGGAAGAAAAATAAAAATAAAAGAAATTAATTTGTACCCGTGTGATCTCGTGTGGGCACGGTGGAAAACATTAATATGGCTAGGCATTGGCACTGGCGTTGGAGAGTGGCAACCCATCTTTGGGCACCAAAACCCATGCCCGCACTGATCAAGGGCCGGTAGAGTTGGTGAACTAAACTTTCTTCATATTCTGCATGTTCTACCCATGTAACCTGCACGTTGCTTGTTTTTATCAGTTTTTAGAAACATGCACCCACCCTATATCTATAACAATACCATTAATAATACATATGTCCATCAAAAATCTAAAGCTTCGCATTAACGTTACAACGGATATTTGGTTAAACTACTTTTAGAGCATTTTAAATTCTAAATGCACTTGAAAATTTCATTCATTTATAAACAACATATTTCAAACTCAATTGTAACTCACAACCACAGTGTTAATTGAGGCTCGAACGCAACCATTTTTAAATAAGGAAATATATTTTGACAAAATCATGATTTTATTAAATATCTAAAATGGGAAATGAAAATTTATGTCCACATTATAGAATAAGACAAAATCTTGGAAATAGTCAAAATGGGCTCAATGAGAGACATGAAATATCCTAGAACCCTAGATCAAGTATCAGGTAGGAATTAAAAAAAAATTGTTACACAAGTCTTGCAAGATTTGGAGGGGCGAGAGGGGGTGGATATAGAGATTTGTATTACCCATAAGCTAAGATACTCACGTGACAACTAAAAAAGTACAGTCTAGAGGTTTGACTTCAAGGTCAATAGATTGAGTAGAAAAACAAACACATCATAAGGCTGGAACCAGGTAATGCTCAGTTATTGGATTTTAATATAGCTAAAGGCACTTTTATCGAGACATCATCAAAGATAGGAATAGAAGCATCATATATACATAATTTATTGAACCAATGTTTGAAGATTACAATGCTATTTTTCTTCTAAATGATAAGAAATCAATGTGTCCCAAGGTGCAGAAAAATGAGTAATAGATACTTCTATTCATATATTATATTGATTAGACCTCCATTTTCTGTGGTACGGTGCGATTATATTAACATTAAGCTAATTTCAAGCATTCCAAGTGATTCGTTAATTAATTATCATATAATTGGGTCCAAAGGAAGCATCTAGGTTCATAAAATAATGTTCAAGAAGGTTCAGATTCAACGACAAATCTTAATTTATTGGACTCCACTGAGAGTGTAGTGATTTTGTGTGTAATTACTAAAGCAAAATTCTTGAATGCATGAGCTCTCAAGGATTCAATTAACTGAGAATTTGGTACTAATATTAAATGTCTCAACTAAGTTCCAAAGGTTGCAGTTACTTCAGCAAACTCATTAAAGGCTAAAGGGCTAAAATACCAACTTTGCTAAACTTATTAAATGACAATAAAACAAATTTGGAGATATCACTAAGTTGATAAGATGAAATTTGATTACCTTTGAGTATCCATTAGGCATATCCTGCACTACACAGCCGGAGGGTTGCCTTCTGCAGCTAAGAAATGGAGGTGCACCCGGGGTTTCACGGATAGAGTCTATAGACACATCTACCACAGCCCATACCCCCTCGGCATGTTGCTTGCAAAAGCGGAGGAAATTAACCTCTCGGACAGGTACTAATGGCGAAAGGACTTGCAGTTCTGCGTGCATCTATTAGAATTAAAGCATAAAAGATTAAACCCTTAATTGAAATAAAGTTTTAGGGCACTTAAAATGTAGTTAAACCAAGATATGGGAGTATTAGGATGAAGAGCTTTACCAGATGAAGAGCACCATTTCTGGTTCCTCCCATACCATTCGATATCACATCTATTGTTGAGGTTCTAGCAATCACACAAGGAAACATCTCGGCCCATTTGTTCTATTTTCCAAATCATATAATAAACATAATTAATAACTAGGTAACTATTCATCGCAATGAGTTTAAGCAAATTAATTATCGAAATTATCACTCACCGAATCCATTAGTGTCTCAACAAGAGCCAAACTGTTGATGATTACCATACCAGACTCTCTTGAAGCCTCAGTACTAAAACCATTTGGTTTTGGACCAATACAAGGATTACTAAAAATTCTCAAGTACTCATCATAGTTTAGCATTTCCCTTCCCCCTTCCAAGTTCCTAAGCCATAGAGGCTCATCAGCCTGTGCCATTTTAACCAATTCATCCATGGCAGCCAAAGCGAGCTCAAGATACATGGATCTCTCGATCCCCACCGGACCGTTATTTGGTCTAGTCTGAGGAACCACAGCCAAGGAACTAGACAATCCAGCACCAAAATCAGGAGCCCCCAAAGGCAATGTTGTAGCCACACTACTCAACCCTCCAAACCCATTTCCTCCCCCAATAGCAAGTTCTAAACTTGAGTTGGGCATTGACGGGTCCATGGAAACACTTAATGATGAAATGGGTCGTCCCAAAAACTTGCCCGCTAGTGCACAGACTCGGTCTAATTCATCTTTGAGTCGGGCATTTTCGATCCGAAGGTGTTGCTCTTCCAAAGATATGTCCCCCCCAATCATTGCTGGACCACCACAGTTGGTGCAAATTGGGTTCCTCATAGCCTCCCTAATCGACATGTTTTCAGCTCGAAGCTTATCGTTTTCTTGCCTAAGTATTGAGTTCTCATGGCGTTCGAGTTGGGTCTGACATATGCAAGTAAATGATGAACACCAACAAAAATTAAAAATAAAATATTCAAACCATATACGTACCTTCATTTGGGTTCTCCTATTTTGAAACCAAAACTTAACTTGCCTAGTTTCCAAGCAAAGTCTTCTACTAAGCTCCAATCTTTGTTTCTCATCAGGATGAGGACACTCTTTGAAAAGACTATAAACCAAAAGAAACACATAAAAAGCTTAACACTAGTACAAAATCTTGTAAAAGTGATCAGAAAATAAAGATTTTATTGGGTAAAAAGATCAAATCGAACGATTCAAGTTCTTGGATTTGTTGGGGAGTGTGCCGGTGGTATCTTTTCTTTCTTGGTGGCTTGTCATCAGCATCTTGATCATCACCAGAAGCGCCATCCATATTATCACTACCAGATCTGCTCTCATGTTCTTCATCTCTGCTTCTTCTACCAACATTAGTCTCATAATTCTGATCAGCCATTCTTGTCACCTCACCTTGACCCTCCATATTTGTTTGCCGCTTTATTTATACCAAAACACAGAGAGAGAGAGAGGGAATCAGTCAAATAAGTGAAGTACAAAACAAATATATTTATGATGTATGTCTATATATATATAATATACATACATACATATATATATATATATATATATATATATATATATAGAGTAGAGAGAGAGAGAGAGAGAGTAAATACAAGGGCAAGAGAGAGGCCAGGAGAGAACATGGACTTGGCAAGAGACTGAGTAACAAGGCGTGGCTGAGAAATAGCACCGGAGGGCATGTTGCTATAAGGTATATTATCCCCAACAATTCGAGTACTACTAGAACTATTATCAAGAAAACCCCCAAAACTCATGAAATTTTCTCTCTTTTTTCTCTTTATCAAGAATCACCTTAACCCTCTTCACCTTTCTCCTTCTTCTGCTAATCAGATCAACTTCAAGTTTTTTGAAAACCCCAGAAAAAGAATACAAAAAATAGCTAAAATTACAATGTTTATTGTGATTTGTGAGAAATGAAAAGGAAAAAAGAAAGTAGAGAGGCAGATGAGACACAAGGACTACTCCAAATGTCTCCAACTTCCTCTCTAGAAATCAAAAAGATTAAATCTTTTTTTTTGAAAGAAAGAAGGCAAGTAAAAACAAAATTGCCCTTTTTTTTACTTGCTGCTTGGCGCTTCCTTCTCTCTATCCCTCTCTCTTCTTTCTCAGAGATACAATACAACAGGAAAAGAACCCAAAAATTGCTTAAAGAAAGAAGCCCTAATGTATGTGCATGCTTGACTAGAAAAAAGAAGAGTTGATGAAAGAGAAGTGACCTATAAGAAGCTAGAAAAGGCAGAAAAAGAAGGAAAGAGTTAAAAAAAAAGGTTTGGTTTGAACAGAGTGAAGAAAAAAGGTTAAGATAATAGACCAATATGTGGACTCCTGAAAGCCTTACATATATACATGCAACCAAAAGAGAGCACAGAAAAAGGGTCGGTTGACTCTTTTACACTTGTTCCCAAAAGTTTCTCTCTCTAATATTTATGAAATAAACATGTTGAGACGGTGGGAAAATGTGATCTTTCTTAACCCTCTGTGAAGAAAAACTGTAAACCAACAAAACTTTACCAGGGGAGGAATAGTACCCAATGCTTCATCAGATCTTCTGTACCCTCTGCGTAGACTTCGCTGTCTGTATTTACAGAAAGTTTATCAGTCTAATTAAAAATATAAATAATTATGAATATTAATTAAGATATTATTTAAATAAATATATAATTAAGAAATACTTATTAAGATAACTAAGTAAGAAATGATAAGATAACTGATCCCTAAGAAATACTTATTAAGATATTATTTAAATAAATATATAATTAAACGTTCATGAGAAATTAGACGGTCTACATTTAAAAGTTTTAATAGTGAATATAATTTATTTTTCTTCAATTTGGACTATTTTTCCAATGAATAACAAGAGATGTGAAGATGTGTTTATTTAAATAATATTATAACAAATATTTATTATAACTCACTTTAATAAAAATAAAACTTAGATGACAATGATTATTTTCACAAATACTATGTTAAGAAATAAAAAAATAATTTTATTTGCCAAATTTTTTCTTTAGAAAAAAAAATGTCATTTTGTTTTGTAATACTATAAAATAATACTATTTTTATCATCATAATTTCATTATTACGTAATCAGTATTATTAAATTAAAAGTTAATAAATTTAGAGATAAATATGAAATAAAAATTTATCTTTACATTTTGTGAATTTTATAAATAGAATTATTTAAATATTCAATAACAAGGATGGCAGAACATTATATATTCTACTAATATTTTAAATAATAATTAATATAGTTTATTGAATATAAATGCTTCCTAACGATATCAAGCATTACAAGTTTTGGAGACAAAAGTTTATGTTATGTACGAGAAGCTTTAATTAACTTTATTAGTATCATATCCCATCCATTAACTTTATTAGTATCATATCCCATAATATTTTCAGGCACGAATATGCAAAATGTGTGCATAAATTAATTGTCCAATAAATGCAAGGAATTAAGTTGTCAGTAACAAAAGTAGCATATGCCACGGCACGATATATTCTTGTTGTTGGGGCTTCTTGTTTTCTCTTTGCCAATATTTCAATCTCAATTAATTGCAATAATTTGAAGTACTTGCAATGGATTTTGAATTCAAATATAAATTAAATGTGGATATATTCTTATTTATTAGTAAGTCTATAAAATAAATTAAACGATTTGAATTTGATTCATATTCACTTGATTAAAAATTCGATTCAAACTCGATTCGAAATATAAATAATTTAAATATGAATAAAATTTAAAATTTGATAAATTACTCGGATCTTTTCAAATTATAATTTTCTATTGATACTTGAAATATATTCGCTTGAAAAATTCAAACTGATCGAGCTTGATTCGAGATCGTGCCTAACTCGATTGCTAAACGAATCTCAATTAAATTTTATTTCATACTCGATAAATTTTAAAAATCAAATATGAACAACTTAATATTCGAATTACCTCGATTCATTTACACCTTTACATATTAGATAGATACACTTTTGCTTTCTCTTCTAAGAGTTGTGCTGTATATGTCCACCAACAAAAACTTAATTAAACTAAGATGATAGAATTTTTTTTATGATCGATACATATTTAGTCAATTATATATATGACATTTTTTTCCTTTCAAAAATAAATTATCATATAACATTTGTAGAGAGTGCAAGTAAAAATATGATAAATAAAAATTAGCAAAAAAAAAGATAAATAAAGCTCTCTAATCTTTTTTTTTAAATAATTAAAAAAATATATAATGGAGAGAATCCAAGTACAGAAATAGCAAATGGTCCTCCTAATCTCCTATTAGTTATGTAGGTAATAATTAATAACGTGAAATGCAAATGGTCCTATTAGTTACTGTGGTAATACTAAGCAAGTAACTACCAGGTTGGTTAATTTTCTTAACTAACAAGAGAGGAACCAGTTGGAGTGACTGCATGACATGAACGTACTAGACAAGGTGAATCCAAATTAATTAGTAGCAATTTAATATTCAATTTAGCAATTAAAATTGACCCAAGAACTTTTGCTTTTGAAGCAATCTAAATAGACATAAATATATATATTCTTGTGTTTTTGAAGCAATCTAAATAGGCATAGATATATATACTCTTGTTTGGGGGGGGGGGGGGGGGGGGATGAGCTAGCACAACTAAACTAAACCATAGGCTGCATTATTATTCTTAGAAAAATAATTTATATGTCAAATGTTGATTATGTAACTAACGGAAACTGAATTGATACAAGTGAACAGTAATATATGAGTTATTTTTTTACACTTCTACCGGTACATGTATTCAATTTTGTCAATATTTAATATCAACAAAAATTGATCATTAGATACAACAACACTCAAATTCTTATTAATTAATTAGCAAAAAAAAAAAAAATCTTATTAATTGTATAAATGCATTACCTTTTACAGATAAGGGTGTTGTAAATGATTTTTCCTTTTCAGCAGTGGTTGGACAATTATGCCCTTCAAAAATCATTGCATGTGTGGCTCGAAGGCAAAGCAATGTGAGAGGCCTTTGATGACATGGAAGGGTATTATTGTCCAATAAGCCCAAAAAATGAAAAACTATTTGTCCATTTCTTAAAATTTGGTGTTAGATGAAAACAATTATTTTTTAATTTTTTTACACAACCTGATCACATATTTGTGACAAAAAAATTGAAATTTTTAATTACCCTATTTATTTACTATATATATATATATATATATATATATCTTTTAGCACTATCTCCATTTTAAATTATAATATCAATATTAACTTTTTAAAAGTTAATTTTAAATATTTTTAAATTTAAAATTGACATGAATTTATTTAATTTATATCATAATAATTATAAATATTATAAACTATCTAAAAAATACTATTAATTAATTATAATATTTGTAAACCATTTCTTTTATTTTTCTTCTTCTTTTCTCCCTATCCTCTCTAAACAAAAATCTTAACATTTTTCTTAGATTTGGAGAGGCTTCTCCTTATCTCGGAGGGTTCAGGGTTCTTCTTATTTTGAAGAGACCATATATCTCTCTTCTTGTACTATAATAATTTCTCATTTCTTATGAAATTTATTTTCCCATTGTATGGAACTTATTTTCTCCATAATATGACTGATATCTTTTTTTTTTTGTGAGGGAATTTTATTATCATATCTTGGGAGTTTATTTTCTCCAGTTGAGAGATTTTTTTCGTTCGTGAGAAATCTTTCGGTGTGTAGATGGTTGAAGAAAGATTATTCAAATTTGAGTGTGGAGTTATCATATCAATTTTTTCTTTGCTCGTATAGAAGAATCTGCATATTCTATTATTATTACTTTGGAATTATGACTGTTTTTATAAGTATACATAGTGTTCACTAATTATTACTACGATTAATCTTTATCCTGATTATCTGTTATTATGTTTGAAAGGATTATAATTTTAATTCTTTGTATTGTAATTTTTTTATCGTTTGTAACAGTTCACAGTTTAAATATATTTCAATCGATTTATTATTTTTAAAATTTAAATAAATTATATCAATTTTTAATTTAATTTTTTTAATTTAACTTATATAAAATTAATACTAATTTTATAATTAAAATTAAAAATAATATTAATCTTATAGTTAATAACGAAGAAAGTATATTTCTTCGGAGACATCCACAATCATCTTCATCAAGTGAGACATGTACATCGGCAGCAACTATCATGAAGGTGCACTACCACCTAAAAACTTTGTAAATTAATTTAGATACCTATTATTTTCTTTTGCCCTACATTATATATTATCAACTTTATATTATATTTTAAATGATTATATCCCAAATTTAATATGCTTTCATTTCTTAAAGTACAATAGAGAGAACAATTAAAAGAAAAAAAACAAAGTATATTTAGGTAAAGAGAGGTGGGGGCCAAAGGTGTAGAATCAAGAATGAATTGATTTTGAAGAGGTTGGACATGGGTATGGGCATGGACATGGGTTGGGGAAACCCACAGCTAGGCAGATCGATGAATTACGACTCGAGTTTTTGTTGTGTATTATAATTTTTTTTGTTAAATTATAATTGCGATGCATATTATATATTGATAAAATATTATCAATTATAATTATTCACGTAATTAATTTTAACAAAAAATTAACCTATAAAACTGTAAAATATATCATTTTTCTATCAATTTTACAGTCAAGCTCAAAAGGTCATTGAATAATTAATATATCGGCCCTTATGTTGGCTAAAGATAGGTATTTAACTCTAAATTATAACAATGTTTTTATTAATAATTAATTTAAAAGGTGTTCAAATGGCAATAGACATCATGATAAAATGTTTCGAATAAATATTATCTTCATTTTAAGATGTAAATTATAAAAATAAATAATTTTATATTTTAAAACGGTTGAAATATAAGCTACGAGTACAAAATTACATTGAACCATTTAGGATCAGAGGTTTAACCCAAAGCATATGTGGAGAAGGGGGGAAAACTATTATCTTTAAGACATAATCCAGTTGTTGTTTTTTATATATAGAAAATTTATAATTCAGTCATTCAAATAATGAAAAAAGTAATGATTTTTTCCCACTCTTTCGTATAATTTAGTTCCTAAATACTTAGTAAATAAAGCAAAACTAGACTAGATTATGTTCCTACTCTCTCTCTCTCTCTCTCTCTCTCTCTCTCTCTCTCTCTCTCTATATATATATATATATATATATATATATATATATATATATATATATATATATGGAGATGATTCATAATAAACACTTGCTATAGACAAAAAATAGGCATGCAACATATTAACCATCCAATTTAAAATTGAACGAACATGATTAAAATTGTTTACTCGCCGTCCGCTAGAATAACTAGTGGACTAGTTAATCAATTTATATAGATCACTTTGTCCTCTGTTATACGACAAATCATCTGTTATAATTCATCCGTTAGTTGTTCTAGCGGATTGATATCTCCATCTGCCAATCGCATATGAACATGTTTACAGAGGTACTCAATTAAGGGTAATACTAAATAATTTACAATTACGAATACAAGATTCTGCAAGCACATATGACCATACGAATTAAGGGAGAAAAATAGAGCAAAACAAAATAAAAAAATCTCAAGGAACATATCATGTTTAGTCTTCTAACCTGAATGTTAATGACAAAAAATATTATATTATATAATATTATTATATTAAATAAATAAACTAAATAATTAATAAATCCTAAACTCTAATTAGTGAACCCTAAATATAAATATAAATATTGTTATATCCGAATCCATATATATCTTTTTAAGACCTAATTTCGGTACACATTTTAAATTCACCAAAGCATTATGATGAAGCTGAAAATATGATTTGAAATGGAAACCTGACGGGGTAGATATGAAATGAGGGAGCCTGGTCTTCCACGTGAAAACCTTCGGTATAGGTTGGTTGGTAGCTAGATCAAGTACTCTATTCATCAGTTTCAACTAGGGGTGAGCAAAAAATTAAATTCCCCCCAAAACTGCACCAAAAATGGCATAAACCGCACCAATTAAAATCGTGCCAATGGTTTCGGCGAATGTGGCGGTTTTAGATAGTTAAAAAACCGTAAATGCAGTTTTGGTTTGGTTTCTAGGCAAAACCGCATCTAAGAAATTGTACCGCACTATGCACTGTTAAAATGGAGCATATCAAGAAATATTATTATAATGTATAAATATTTATAATTATCCCAAATTTTAATTATCTCTGTTTAGAATTTTCATATGTAAGGATATATCATTATTCATGTTTTTAAGTTTTATTTTACTTTTGTTTAGACAAAACATTATAAGTAAAATTGTGTATTATCAAAGTGATATTTAATATTGTGTGCTGTTAAATTGTTAATTTAAATTACATAAAATTTAATTATTTCAATTGGTTTTGGAATTAAAACCGCACTGCAAAGTTCAAAACTGTACCGTATCAATCACAAGCGGTTTCATGTGTAGTTTTGAATTTGTCAAACCGCACCTAAGCAGTTTCATGTACAATTTGGATTTCAAACCACACCAAACCGCACCATACTCACCCCTAGTTTCAACAGGTAAATGATAATATTGGATTATTGTATGTATACATAGTAGTACAAGTCAACGAAAACTGCTCGTTTTAATAATTTGTTGCAAAAAAAAAGCTAATATCATTAATCATCTTAATTTTTGGACACTTACGAAGTAATTTAATTTGATCATATATATATCATCATGCCATGTCAGCATCTCTCACAGAGAAAAAATTATTTAATGATCATGATATATTATCACGTGATATCTCATATCAATTATATATTGTCATTTCAACATGTATAATGAACCCAAATATAAAAGACCTATTGCACATACTGAAATAACTACATCACGTGACAAAGCCCATGAACACCGAATATAACTTCTCCTCACATGATTTATAATGTATATAGAGAATTGATATTTTCACACGATTTTTTAATAAATTTATACAGTGAACCCCACAAAAATATTTATAGTGATGGTTTACTGTCGTTATACATTTATAACAACACTTTTGTGAAATTTACCATATAAATTTATCAAAAAATCATGTAAATTTATCATTTTCCTATATATATGATTATATATATTTAGAGTTGTAAACGAATTGAACTGTTCGTGAACCGGTTCGGTTCGAGTTCGACTAACTGATCTTTTCGAGCCGAACTCGCACATGGTATTGAGTTCGATTGCTCAATCAAACATGTAGTTCGATTCGACTATGTTCGTGAACAATTCGGTTCGACTATGCTAGTGTTTAGCGCAGTTCGATTCGATTCGGTTCGTTAGCTGCTCAGTTTAAATTGTATTTCTTACATGTTTAATATTTTTAAATTCTAAATACAAATAATTAGTTATTTCATATTAAATTTTAAAGTTTGTCTTATCAATAATTGTTAATTTTTTAGTAATTTTTTTTTTATTACTTAAACATATTTTTGTTTTTTAACAATTGATCAGAAGTACATATTTTTATTAAATAATTAATAAATAATAATGTGTACTTCTTCATCTGCAATTTAATTAAAATAATTGTAATATTTTCATAAATTTTTTAACAATGATTGTTAGATTATTACAATTTATATCACTGATAATTTAATAAATTATAACCCATGTCATAAATCACATAAATAATGTCATTAATCTTCATGCAATGACAATTTGACATTAATTAACGAATGATACAATACAATTGCTTACATTTGCTTGAGTTATTGAAATTGCCAAATCAAGATAGAGAATAGAGAAATCAAGTTATCAATGTATCGAGACTTCACTAATAGAGTAATAATCATTATTTACATCAACCTATCGTCCATCAACCATATAATTAAAAGTACAAACTTTATTTTAAAAATTTTGAATTTTTTAGTGTTACAGACTTACAGTATATGTGAGACGGTGAAAAATAATAATTAACTAACTTTGTTTTATGCAATTAAGTAATCATATTTAGTATAAAAAATAGTGTTTAAAAAGTTTAATAATCCAATAAAGCAATGTCACGGTACCATTTGTATGAAATTAAAATGAGTTAATAATTTAAATTAAAATAAGCAAAAAGGTGAGAAAAAAAAAACAAAAACACAAAAAGTCTCTAAATTACTTTGAGTCTTTGATATTAGAATTGTATTTAATTTACAAAATTGTAAAATTTAATATATTACTTTAGTTTGTTAGAAAAAAATTATTTAGTTTTAAAAACAATATAATTATAAAAATTATAAACTTTTTATAAAATAATTCTCAAGATTTATGTTATTCAAAAGTTAATTACCACATCTCTTTTGAATTAAAAATTTATATTTGATCAGTTAATTTTATTACTTATATTTCAAAACGGAAGAAGTATCTAGTAATAATACATTTCAAGGTTAACAACTTAACAATATTAATTTATTAGATATTGAATTAATCTAAATCAACTAAATTCACATTATTTTAAACATGTAAATAATTAATTAATTGAGAAAGTAGTAATATCGCCATTTTTTTGGGTTAATTGAAAGTAGTAATATTTATTTATTCTAGACTAATTAAGTAATTAAAAATAATATTGATCACTACTACTAATTTAATATACATGAATATATTAAAATATGATATATTATATCTTAGCCTTGTAATTAAATTTTTAATTTTTCAAAAAAAAAAAAAATATTTGGCCTAATTTTTGCGAACTCGAGCATAATAGACGAACTCGAGCATGCTTGCGAACTCGAGCATTATAGTCGAACTCGAACATGTTCGCGAACTCAAACATATTCGCGAATTAGAACATATTTGCGAACACTAACGAACTGAACTCGCACAAGTGCGTTGGTTTGATAATACTATTCGAATTTCGAGTTCGACTAATGAGGTTCGAGTTCGACAATGTTTAATTCGGTTCGAATCGTTTGCAGCCCTATATATATTCAATGAGAATGATAAAGAAATTGTGGGCCAAAAGTGTGAATTGAAATCAAAAGGAGTAAGAAAAAAGTTAAAAAGGTAAGGCAGACCGATTAACTACCAACTTCCTTGGCTGTAGCTAAGCCACTCTCCCAGACTGAATATTCCAATGTCACGTTTGACGAGTTATGAGACCCCTCCTCGTCGCTGTGCATTTGGTATTTGGTATATATATACCAAATACCAAATGCACAGCGACGAGGAGGGGTCTCATATATATATATATATATGGAGTTGATTAACGCTCTAAAAATTTTACAAGTTGTGCTCTGCTACTGTAAGGCAGGGTAGAATATAGTAAATATAAAACCGAGTGAAATTCATATATAAAAAATTTGAAGTGAGATTATCATTTGAGTTCTGAGGTGAATGCAGAGAAAGTGAAGGAGCATGCTATCGCATGCAGGGTCTTCCGGCATCAAAGGCCGCAGCTTTGTCACCTACAACCATAAGAAAGATGCATGGGCCTCTGGCCACACGGCCAGCCGGCTACTAAATTTACCCTCGCCTATAATTAATTATTACTCCCATCTCCTATGATTTATTTTGATTCTTATATTTTTTTTTAAATTATATTTATATTTAATATTTTCATCTTATACACATACTGTATAAAATATATAATGAACTAACAAGAGGGAAATTTAAAGCCTATAAGTTCTCTTCGAGTACTTCACTTTTATTGCATTTTTTGTCCTCCAACCGACACTAAAGGGAGCACACTGAATACATAATTTTACACACTTACCATTTAGGTGCAAACTACACACCCTCATTTTGGACCAGGTCTGAAGGAGTAAAATACATCGTGTAATGCATCAGCTTTGCATCCGAAAATCCATCCCAAAAGGACCTGAAATTTTTTCTGCAAAAGGTGGAACATGCTGATCCTAATCAACTTGACAAAGCTTGGGCAATGCAAATGGCCCTTTCTGTAGACTCAATGACCTGATAAACAAGGTTATATGGTCACATAGGTGCAACTACTAAGAGAAATTCGGGAAATAATTGTTACCGACTTTCTCCAAGATTCGGCTGGAAGAAGTTGACAATGAACTTCTAATATCCAGAACAATACTCTACTTAAACTCGCATAAAATGAATAAGCTAATGTTTTATGTACTTCCCACTATACTCGCTCAATAACTTTCTATGCTCACGCTAGTAATCTAGATACGGTCAGCTCAAAACAAGTCACTTTCCAGTCTAATGTGTTGCAACGATAACAAGGAGCATTTTGGAATCAAATATATAGTTCAATATAGATATAATTCGCATGAGTACAGATTACCTAAGTTTAATTGAACAGAAAACTGCACAAGTCTTTCCAACTTTATACATGTTCTCCTCGTTATAAAAGTACTACCTCACTATATGTTAAGTTGCTCAAATGGGGGAACAATAAAGAAAGCTGCATCATTTGATACATGTGATGACATTTAGCTAAAATTAGAAACAACAGAAAATAGGAAGAAAGTATACCTACATTACAAAGCACAAAAGCATTTATCAGTGGGATGATGAAGGTAATTTCCACAATTCTTTTGTAGCTACAAGAATTTTCTCCCTCCCATTCGATTCAGGTTCCTTCTCATGTATAATTGTCTTCCATCTTATAGCATGAGCAAAACGATCTATTTTGTCGATTGCTTCTGGTGAATCTCGGATGACAACTGTTCCTTTTGGGCGCAATATTCTATCTATCTCCACCATCAAATCCACAAGGTTACACCTGCAACAAAGCCATCGAGATTATCCAACATTTATCATTTACTCATTCCCTTTCCAAATAACAGCAAATTGGACATCAGGGCTGGAAGTTAAAAAACTATATTTCATTCCTGTGGAAACAAGCGATAGTATCTGTAATAGAGGTAGAGTGTGTCATGCATGTTAGAAATAAAATAGGACTCCAAATTCTGCATTTAGCTCAGCCACTTGACCCCCTTTATTTTTTCCTTTCCAGTCCATATAGGTAGGACCACATCAATCACTAACATAGAAATAGAGTGCAAATGCAATCTCCCTCGTACAGAGCATAGGAGTCCCACTGCCCCTCCTTCTTTTCTCGAGACGTAATAAATTATTATTGTGAGCGTTTCTCACAAAAGGCACAAACATTTGATAGTTCAAGAGTAAAAAATAGAACTAATATATAGAACCCCTTCAGATGGTATAAGATGTTGATGCAGTTACTTGCTATATATTGAGATGTAAAATCGTAAGATATATTAAGGTAGTTGAGTTATTACTTACCAATATTCAAGATAAAGATCAAGAGTGAATATACCTGCTTTTGCCAGAACTTGGATCTTTTATAAGTGACTCAAGTGCAGATACATGGATGAGATCATAAGTCCGAGGATAAGTTGAGAATGGCTCACACCTAAGAATCAAGTATAACATTAGCAACCCCAAAAGGAGAAAAAAGGAAAAGGGAAAATAAGGCTGCAAATCAGGAACAAACATATACAAGAATTCAATCAGGCCGGTTTCATGTAAGGTTAAGCTGAAGAAACAAATAAACAGCTCAATTTGTTACAAATTAGAGGGGGAAAAGAAGGTAAAATCTAGTAAGTTTAGTTTACTATGTCCTTCCAAATGATATGAGCAGGTAAGCGGTTGTATAATTGTGTCCTTCTAGCTTACTTAGCACAAAGGCTGCCAAGAACACAAGACAAATGGGAAGACGGAATAAGCTATGTCATGTTAACAGTTGAGATCTATTCCATCAACTGTTTAAAGCAATCACATGGAATAAATTATTGGTTTCATAAGTCATAACAACAATTAAAGCAGAATACTTGGCACTATATGATAGCAAGCCCTGAACAGCTAATTGTTGTGAATAAGCTCTGCTGATATGAAGTAAGATAGCTTTACCTATATAAACATTTAGAAAGAATAATAATCTAATATTACCCACCAATCATGGTAAACTCCAATTAGGCCTCTGTCATAAATGACATCTAGAGTTGAAGGCTTGCGAGCAGGAACCACATTCATCACCCACACAGGATCAGACATTATTGCAGCAGCAAAGCCTCCAAAAAATGCATTCATGTCCATGATATTTCGTATAGCTGGAGTCCCCAGCTTCAATTTCAATGTGTTTTTGTAATATGCAACCCTCCTCACCCACCTTCGAGTGTCAGCTTCAAAGACATCAATTCCACTTTTCACCAGCGTGGCCCGTGAAGGAGCTTTCGTAAGCCTCTGTGGCCACTTTGGAATTGTCCCAACAGAGTATTCTCCTCTGAAAGAAGACATCCGACTCACACATTTCTTTAACTTGAAGTACCTGCAATTTAGCCTTTTATTTACCCTATTGCAAGTAATTCCTTTATCCGAGCATCAATTGTTAAACACAACATTTTCTTTTGCGTTTTTTTGGATTAAAAAATGATACCATGCAGAACTTGGGTTGTCAGACTCATCACATAATTCAAGCCCAAATTCATTTTGGTTTGGCAGGCATGAATCCCCATTAGGCTTTTTCCAGATGACAGTATTTCCATCCACTGCAATAAGCTCATAACATAATGCTCTAGCCACTGCCTGGAGATCGGCCCATTCCTTATCTTGTTTAGGCCACTGTACAGGGGGACCAGAAATGACTAGGTAACCTCCTGGGCGAAGCAACCGATCAACTTCAATGAAGTATGTAGCATCTGCAAAGCAACACATCTCCTTAAGTTAAGACCCATGCAGAAGGTAACATAGATATGCAACAGAGATCACTCACTATATGCTGTAAAAGGGATCAAGCAGCGAGAGCAGTGCATCAAGTCAAATGAAAAAGCAGGAAACGGAAGTCTACGAGTGCCAAGCATAGCTACAAATGCTGGAACCCCTCTTTCCAGAGCAAATTGTATTTGTGCTTTGTGTGAATCTCTTGGAGCAAAAGAGAGAGTTAAAATGTCTTCAGATAGTAGGTAACCCCCAAAACTGGCAACCTGCAAAGGAAATGAGCTATATGGCCTTCAAAAAGCTACAAGTATCATCAAAACCTGAACTACATGGGACAAGGTTCCTACCCCACACCCCATATCAAGAGCTGTTCTCAGAACTCCACCAGCAATAGGAATATACTGTTTAAGTTTGTCAATATATTGAACCGCTCCATCTGGAAACATTGTGCCACCACCAGGAAAGATGAAGTATTGACCTTCCTTTTTCATCCAACCTTGATGGCCTTTCCTGTCTGCTAATTTATTGTATGGCATGTTCTCGTGCCATATCTGCAGTAAAAAATGTGTATTTATTACAAGTTAGTGAACTATTAAATTTTATAAATGAGGTTAAAAGTCTTTTATCACTGAATATTTACTGGATGGACACATGGAAAAATGTGCCTAGACATCAGGATGTGTGCAGAAGTATCTTTTTTGTACGCATTATAGTATCATAAAACATGGTTGATGAAATTTTACTACAGAAGACCTTCCATAACGTTGTCTTGTTTCAACAGAAACGAATGTCTCTTATTTAGAGCTTACACCGAATTGTTTCACTAGGTTTAGTCGACTAATCAAACTATAAACCAGCAAATTGATTTGAGTACAGAAAAAATCAGCTAGTAGGAAATCCTCAGAATAAATTATGCCTTCTAGCTGGATTTCTTTTTTTATCTTTCTTTTATTCTCTAATGTTTCTACTAAAATTCTTCTTTTATCTGAAAAATTATTGGTCTTTCTTATTTTAACTTGTCAAAAAGAAAAAAACATGATGTCCTCTCACTAAAGAGGTGGGTTTAAAAAGCAGATAAAATTAAGCATATAACCATTAAAAGGCTAAACTTGGACCATTAACCATATCATTCTATATTCTTCACCATCCTAAGTCCCTAAAGAGCGGAACTCAAGCTCTATTTGCATTTCATTGCTTAAAAAGCCAGTTTAAGCCAACATAAAATAGCTTGAAAGGTATTTTGCAGCTGTTGAAGTACCACTATCCTGAAGTGAGGGTGTCACTATTATACTGGCACAACCACAATCACATGTCAGTATTGGTACAAAACTACAAATATTGGATCAAGCTTACAACAGAAAACTTGGAAAGGGCAGCAAAAGGGCATCTTTTACCTCCAAGGTGCAAGGACAATACTAGAATTATCAAGCAAGTGCAATTGCGAATATAACAAGCTTCATATGCTAACAAAGCATTCACTTTCAAACTGAACGTCAAACCTAAATCTCCAAATTAAGAACTGCGTATCACATTGCGAGTACATTTCAAAAAAATCAAATAGTAAAGTAGCTGAATTTCAACTTCAACATCTAAACTAGAAATCTATACACTTCAACATAGAGAGAGAGAGAGAGAGAGAGAGAGAGAGTACCTTGTGCAAGCTCTCAGGCCACTGCACAGAAACACGGTAACCCTGCGGCGGTGGAATCAAGCACAACGGAGTTTCCTCCGGTAACGGACAATGCCGTTCTCTGTAATAGTTCATTTCTCTACTAAGCTGACTGTTCCGCCTAGGATCCTCACAAGGCATGTGATCCACCGCATCTGCTGGACACGAGTCAATAGTCGGCTGTTGTCCTGCCTCCACTAGGGCAATTAGACGGTGGTGCTGCTTCGGATCAGCACTGGAGCTGAGCAGGGACTGCCGGCCGGAGGCAGCGAGAGAGTCACCGAGTGGAGTGAAGACTAACAGGAAGAAGATAATGACCGCGGCGAAAAACCCCGCGGAAACTAGGTCGAGGAGGCGCCACTTCCGCGCGTTGCGCTTCGATGCCGGAAGGTTTAAGTGGCCCATCCTTTGTGCTAGACAATAAATTCAAGATCTGATCATATACATGTAACGGTGTGTGTTTATATATGTAAAATGTAATGTATCTGTTTAATTTTCAAGATCTGATCATATACATGTAACGGAGTGTGTGTATATATGTAAAATGTAATGTATCTGTTTAATTTTGTGTATGTGGTTAGGGTTTGCAGAGAGTAATTAGGAGTGTGAGAGGAGGGGAGAAAGGTGGAAAATTGGAGATCTGATATTGGGTTTTTCTGGGTGAGATTTTGCAAAGCTGCTGCTGCTTCTTCTTCCAGTGGTAGTAAATGGAGTAATACTGACGGGAAGTAGAGTGGAATAATAAATTCAGAGACGAAGATCATATACAATAGTGTATCCATATATATATATATATATATATAAAATGGTCATGTGAGATTTCATTTGGATATTAGTAAATTACAATTTGGAGTTGGCTTTTAGAATAATCCTGTGATCATGGATTGGTGGATCTTAATAAAATGAATCCCATATACTGTACAATTTAATTCTCATAATAATAATAATATGTACTCCTCAATTTTAAAATTAAAAAAATGATATAAATTATTTTAGACAGTTGTGATTCATTAATTTTATTTTAATAATTAATATTAATTTATTAGTAAATTATAATATTCATAATTTCATGACTATTCATAACAAATGTAAACCTCTAAAATTTCATGAATCTTATTTTTTAAATAACTTATAATATTCAGGATTATTTTTTAAATAGCTTACGATATTCATAACAACAAATGTCGGCAGCTATAACACAGTCTATAATTTCATAAATCGTACAAAAACACATTTATTTTTCAAATAGACAATGATATATAATATCAAAATTAATATAGCCTATTCGCCGCAAATATCGCTGAAACACGAATCTTTTATGTTTTTCAATTAATAAAGGCTGTTTCTCAAAAAAAAAAAAATTAATAAAGGCTTAACCCAAATGCATAAAATACTCGGGCATTTGCAATATGGGGTGTTCCGCTTCTGTTCATAGCTGCAACAAAAGAAACTACAACGTCAATGGTAAGGAGTACGTATATAGAGCAACATTCAATCTGAATTTATGAACGGCAACATTACTACTATTGATTAATGTAAGCGTTAGACATAATTGAACCCCAAAGAAACCAATCATCAAATGTCCAAAGCCAATTATCTTGACTTCTTAGCGGGGCCCCTAGCATAAAATATGGCCAACCCAACACACTCCGAGAAACCATCATATGTTCTTGAATTCCCTTATAAAAAATTTTGAAGTTTCTTCGATTGCTGTCTACTGTAGAAGTCGTGCTTGATAAGATTCGCTCTCAGCAGCATGGCCCTAACATCGCGATCAAATTCACTGCCAGTCTGCAGCACACGCTGAAAAGTGGCATTCCTCTGATCTGCATGTCGTGCATACAGGACTTTGTTGTGTGAGTCAATACGGGCCTGCAGGAAATTCCATGAATGATTAATAAAAGCATTTGAGAACTGTGATTATTAACTGGACAAGAACTGTCAGGACCATAATCAGGTTTATAAATGCGTGAATAACTGCAAATGTTCAATAAAAGCTGACCAAGAAGGTCACTGCTTCTTAAGATCAATGTGAACCCTTTATCTTAAGCAGGCCAAATTACAGGTTACATCAACCAAAAGAGAAAGGAGGGACAAGGGGGTTAACTGTCCAAAGAATACCTGTATTTGGTTGTCAGTTATCAGAGCTTCAAGTTCTTTCTCCAGCCCTGCCACACTCGTTTTGAAAGCGTTGGCCATCATGTGCAGATCAACAGACACAAATGGGTGAGTATACTGGATTAGGGCTTTGCTACGAATTTGATCATACAGTGTCTCTACATGGTCATGCAAATGGATGTCAAGTAACAGGTTTGCTTTTAGACTTCCAAGGTAGTCCAAACATGAAGCATAGTGGCTGCGATCCAGGTAAGAAGATTTCATGAGAGGAATTAAATTTATCAGCACAATTTTACTTGAGATGACAAGTGTAAATTGTCTCTTGATAGATTTTTTAAAATTCTATTTCTGGAGACCAAATATACTCAAGATTTCATGCTATAACAATCAGAGATGCACTAAAACAAAATCTATTCAATTTAAACTACAAAGTTAATGCTTATTATCATGTAATCATAAGTGAGATGACAAGAAATCTATGGACTGGGCATGCTCCACTTTAGATAAATCTTGATTCTATTGGCAACACCAAAATAAAGACTTGGACAATTACAGCGAATTAACTGAAACACAACATAAGAGAAATAAATTCATCCAAGTCAAAGCTTGAGGTGAGAATTAATCATCTATCACTAGCATCTAATGTAATCAGGGTGGAAACTTATCAAAGAATTATGATAACGATAGTATTATAAGTAATGAAATTATATGCCAAGTAGTTGCTTTTCATTCCTTCCAAAAAAACTTGCCTATTACACTTGCTTTGTCCAAATTTAGCAAAAAACTACAGGTAATACCATATTCAGCAAATGATTCAAGCAGCAATGTGCACATGCTTTTTGTAGCTTGCTCATGAAATTAGAGGACACATGTAAGACTAAGTTGACTTACATATCAAAAGAAGAAAGCAAGTAAATTAAATTACCTTGAATAGAAATCATGAATTAGTTCCCTAACTTCAGGCACCAACTCTAAGAAATTCCGAAAATTGATATTGTCTATAACTTTGCTCTGCAAAAGAGTAGAATTCATTTAGGATATGATCTTAAACTTTCGAATTAAAACACCAGTAGAAAAAAAAAATCAGAGGGAAAATATATTATAATTGCCTTCAGCTCTGCTCGGTCAAAGCTTGCAAGTGCACATAGTCCACCATATGTAGCAACATCTTGAGATGCTATGACTTCTGAGTAGTTGTTCCCCAGCTCAGGATTCGTTTCCAAGAACTGCATACAGACCCATGGCCTTATTTGTCACATAAATCAGTAATAACAATAGCAAACATGCCTACTCAACAACACCCCCCCCCCCCACCCCCCCCCCCCCCCCCCCCCCCCACCCCCCCCCCAAAAAAAAATAACCAAAAAAACACAAAACAAAGGTAAAAAAATACCAACACGAGAAAGTAAAGGGTTGCTATTTTACATATCGAAGCCCAAATAAAGGTTAGAATTCAAATATGTCAAGTAACTTTAGCCACTGTGTCAAACTGGCTGAACTGAGATTAAGTTCCCACACAGGGAGGACTGAACACGAAGACAAAGCCACAAAAAATAAGAAACTGATGGAGGAGAGGTCAGCAATAATACAGAACATCAGAGTCAACCTATCCCATAAACCATGAAAGAGAAGAAACTAGTTACTGAACATTCCGGCATTTTATTTGGCCCAGCTGCAAACTTTATAAAGCCCATGTCCACTAGGATGACTTGCTTGGCCTGTGTGCCTATCTTTTTTGGTCAGGAAATTGTACATTTGAAACTTAGGATGAATGATTGAATTCTGAATCAGATTATGTCAACCATATATCTAATCTAGAGAAAATAAAAGCAAGTGGATTAAAGTTAACAATATGCCTAGCTGTTTTCCATTTCTTTTTTCCTTTTTTGGTAACAAGTGAAGGACCATCTATGATCTAACTATTGAGCAAGACTTTGTAATCTCAATTGAGCTTGTAGAAACTATTAACAAAAATATTTTGATGTCTATCATTTTATGAGGGAACTAATGATTCTACTGTTCTGTGCCTGGCTTTCAATAAGGGATCTCCTCTTCTTCAAGTATTTTCGTCCCAAGAATGAAGAGCCTTTTTACTGGGGAAAGACATTAAATACCAACTTTACAACTTTAAAGAATTGGGGAGCACAAACTAAAAATATCCCAAAAGTGAAAAACCTCATGGTTCATTATTCTACTTAAAAGTATCAGTTTATGAAAATAGATGAAACTTCCCAAAAGGGAAATTTACCTTACCAGTGAAAATTTTACACTATTGAGGGATTTCGTAATATAATTTTGACTAAATCATGACAATATACCAAACCTTTCACACAGACGATACAGGAAACATCAAAGTGCGAGAGAGAGGTGACAAAAAGTTCTCATATGTAATCATCATCTGTGTCAATATGAGAGAGCAAAGATGAGAGAGAGGGCTAGAGAGAGAAAGCGAGTTGGAGGTAGAGGGAGAAAAAGTGGAAGGGAGAGGGTGATAGGGAATGATAGAAGTTCCAAGGTTGTGAATAGAAATCAGTCAAATCACTGTAACTCTTCGGTCTTACGATTATACATATCTATTAGCTTTTCCAAAATCTATAAAGATGTGAACCACAACCACAATATGAGATGAAGTACAGCACTTGAGCTGCAAGATAAATAGAGCTGTCAATTTATGTGGGCAGGCCCGAAGCTGGTGGCTAACCCAAAATATAAATGGACAAGATGTATCAGATTAGCAACAATAACAAAACTAATATAAGGGTAAAATGGTATTTTGAATTTAAAACTTCAGTTTTTTTTTTCATTTTTTGTTCATCACTGAACCCATTATATTTTATGGTCAATTTTGGTTTAGGTCAAATTTAGACCCACATATATTGATGGGTTGTGCTTGGGTTAATGTGAGCCCAACCAAATAGACCAAGCGATTTTACTATACTTCTAAATGTTATATACAAAGACATACACATCAAAGCATACAACTTTACTATTGCAAAACATCAAAGCATACTCATATGTGCATAATACAACTTTTTACTCTCTGGGCACAACCCAAATCCTTAAGGTGGGTGGAATTTCCATGGGCCATGGGGGTGGGCTTGGGTTTTCTAAATTTATAATTATTATATAGGTTGGGCTTGGCTACTCCTAGTCCGTCCAAGGTCCAGCCCGTTGACAGCCCTAATGAGAAGCAATTTTCTTTTCTTCTTTAATTGAACCAGCTAAAGAATTAATATATCATTAAAGCATCAATCAAGTAAAGAGGATAACAACAGATGACAAACCTTCCTAGCAGCAAGCTTGTACTTTTTAGCCTCCAGGTGAGCCAATCCAGCAGCACAACGTAGTTTTGCAACTGTTATTGGCTCTAAGGCTTCTTGGTTTTGCTCTGCTTTGCTGACATAGCTTGTAACATGATTGAACTGACCCATCTCAATGCTGACAAGAATTGCATTTAAACACATATGAGTTATGTGCTTTGATGTTGTGCAATAGTCACGAGTACGGACATAATTCTTGAATGCATCTCCAAGTGCGCCATGAGCATAGTAAAAATCCCCAAAATCATTGTATCCCATCCTTATGCTTTCTTTAATCAAATTTGTCTGGACAAAAGGACCACAAAAGTCAGAAGAGTAAATAAGAGACTAAAAACTCATCAATCACAATATCTACAAGAAACTTCAGTTATAAATACATAACCAAGCACACCATAAACTAACAAATTCTTTATAAAGATAACCATATTCTATGGCGTCAATTGGTATCTGATTAAACTATAACGCTCTAATACAAACGTTGATGCTAGTTATTGTAAATCACAATAAACGTAATAAGCTCACAAATAGAACAATTGATAAATCAATAATAATTGTCAAAACGCATATAATTGAAAAACGTACAATAACATATTTATATTCCTTAGCAACTTTCCTATGGACAACAAAAAATAATGAAATCCTGAAAAATGAGTAAAGCCTAAAATACAACTGGAGCAAAAATAAATTAAACTACTTAACCTCCTAACTAATACTCCCTCCATCGCTCAAAAACTGACTCAGATTGACTTTTTTATTCAAATTGACCAATTTTAAAATTAAAAATTAAGCATATTTACTTATGTTTTCGAACTAATAAAAATTGAAGTTACTAGTAAATTCGATGAAATTTCTAATGGTAATAGTTATTGCATCTATATTTAAAAGAAAATATTATAAATTTTGATTACAAAAATGGCCAATTTGACTTTAAAAGTCAAACTAGGCCAGTTTTTTAGGCCAGAGGGATTATATAAAAATACATAAAATAAACTAAATCTCCATATATACTTGAATAAATGGCAATCCAAATCTTCATGGATATTTCCCACCTCAACAAATACACAATACGAATCAATTAAAAATCCTTAACAATTAAACATAACTAAAGGGAACTGGAACCCTTGAAGTTGTGAACTTTACCTCTTAAACTAGATAAAAAGCCCATATCACTCCATTAATTAACCAAAAAATATTATCAATAAACACAACAAACAATCCAAATTATTCGACTCCAAAAACCCCAACAATAACTCCACAGAGAACAATCGATCAATAAACAAATCATACCCGATACGCATTGAGTTCATTCTCAAGCTTTTCCTTCCTCTGCTCGGCCCTTCGGTCCACGGCATCAGTCCAAGCCTCGTCGGGTCCATAATTGGGACCCAATCGTCCATCGATCTTCTGAACAACTTCCCTAAACAACTGCGTGTTTTCCCCCTTCTTAATCTCGTCGAACGCCATTCTAAGAGCCTCTAATTCCATAGAAACGTTGCCGCATTCTCGGGCAATGAATATTAACCTAGAGATTTTAGTTCTGCCGGAGTACAGTGCAGCATATGCCTCGATATCGAGCTGCTCGCCGCTGATGACGGCTCTATGACGTTGTATCTCGTCGCCGCCGTTGGCGTACATCTCATCGATCATCTGTCCCGAACCTTCGTCCTCAGCTTCCATAGTTGCTTGGTTTCTTCTTCTTCTGCCTTTTTCTGTGTCTTGATTTTACAGGTTTCACAGAGCCCTAGCTAGAGTGAGAGAATTTAAGGGAGAGAGAGAAAAGTATGATTTTATAAATTCGGACATCAACTGAACGACGGCGTTTTTTAAAGGGCCCTAAAATAGCATCGATATGGATTGTGCTGGCTGGGCTATACTTGTTTGGGCCTAAGAATATATATACAAATCTAGTAATACAATTAACAATAAAAGTGGGAAAAGATGCATGAATTGGTATTAGAGAATAATAATGTCTATTTTTGAGTTTGAATTATAAATTTTAAACATTTTAGTTAAGGATTTATTGTTTCTAAGCCTTATCCAGATAGGCTTGTTAATTTTTGCTTTCCCATTGAATTCCATCTATACTATTCTTGACATTCAGCTAAATATCGATATCTATAACTATATATAAAAATTCGATTGATAATAATTAAATCATTTTAATTGACAACTAATTTATGAGTTAACTCAAAGTTAATTCGAATGCCCGTTATTATATTTTATTTGATAATTAATAATTGTAATTAATATCTCTTAAATCATGTAGGAAGAATATGAAAAAAAAAGTCTTGAAATATTAAAAGTTATATGTAATTTTAAAGCCTTGACAATTAATTTGTGCAAGAATATCTTATCTATTTTTGTTTAATGTATGTATTATATAATTGTAAATATGATGTTGATCTAAAAATTATCTTCAATATTAAATATATATTATTATATCAATAAAAATGATAGATATATACTAATAAAAAATTATCAAATATTTGTAAAAAAATATGAAATAAAAAAAAGGGCTAAAGACTAAATTAAAAGATAAAGGATCTAAATAAAAAAAATATCACTTTCTAGTTAAAGACTCCAGATGACTTTTTACAGGTTAAAATGTGAAAATTACAGAAAGACCCTACAAAATAATTATATCTTTCCCACCAAAAGAGAAAAACAAGGTTTCCATCGTGTTTAGCTCGTTCTTTAAGATCATGTATGTATCTCATGTATTGACACGATATGCCCGAATATCAAATGAGTTATAACAATAAATTAAAATTACACAGCAGTCAATTATACTGATTGAGGTTTGGTGAAGACTAATTAAATTTTTTTATCAACATCAAGTAATAGGATACATGTAAAATATTTGTTTGTTGTTCCCTCACACACACACACACACACACACATATATATATCGGTCTGAGAAAAATTTGAACTTATTTGTTCGTATGAATATAAATTAATTTTATGCTATTTTCATATGATATACAAAAAATATTAATTTTTTTTTGTTTAACTATATCTTTTATTTATCTTTTAAAAAATTAGATAAAACATATTAATTTTAAATTTAAAAATAATTTATATAATTGAAAAAATAGTCAAATTTGACTTATATTTAGGAGGGTATAACTTTCCCAAATCTTAATAAGGGTGAGCCAACAAGTCTAGTTAATGGCTAAAATATTGGGCTTTTGATAGATGTAATTTGGTTTTCTAGTTGTAAGTACTTGAAAATTAAATGTAAGTATTTGAAAATTAAACGCACTTAACAAAATTTGTTGTTTGTTTAGCAAATATATTCGGACATCTTTCAAATGCAACTTATTTAACTCTAAAAAAAACTCAAATGCCCAAAAATGGTCGGTCGCGTTTAGAGGGCATAAATTAACCTTCCAAAAGCATTAAGCCAAACGAACCATGCGGAATGTGCACATAAATCTGTACCATTGCATGACACTAGTCAACTAATTTACTTCAAATGGCACCAAAAAATTCTCTCTCTGGACTTCTCATTTTCCCCACTGGCTAGTCAGTTGCTTACAATAAATTTTAACCCCATAAAGGTACACTACCGAATGGAGTAAAACATGTTTAATTATGAACTATTACTGAATATAGTCAGAGAAAATAAAAGCAAGAAAATAATGGATGAAAGAGAGACAAAGAGCCATGCATTCATGTCTGTCACTTTGATGTATTTCGTCCAAATTTGGTAAAGAGTCACATTATGTATTTCAGCATCAAAAACCGTTTGAAACAAGTTCTTTACATAATAAACATACCATTGAAGAGAAAAACATCTTCTAATCGAATAAAAAATCAATTAATTCCCTCGTTATGAAATTGTTATACTCAAATGGGGTTATATTTTAAGAATTTATCAACAATAAATGTATTTGAAAAATTGTAAACAAAAAACAGGGGGGGGAAAGCACTAGGAAGTTGTTTTTATGCCTTCTTGATCTTGGTCAGTAGCTGCAGGAGCAGTCCAGTACTGCTTTGTAGCAATAAGGAGCTTTTCTCTAACAAGAGGGCCACCTTCATGATCAACCAGTTTGCTTTCCCATTGAATTCCATCTGCAATGCTCTTGACATTCAACAAAACATCGACATCGTCTCTTATTATCACACTGCCTTGTGGCCGTAAAATTCTATCCATTTCCAACATAATGTCTTCAAGTTCACATCTGTTAAACAAGTTATTAGTGCAAAGGGAATTTTATAATTTTAGTCGTCTTATCTTAAAGTCGATGAAGAAATGTTGTAAATGGTACCTGTCTTTGTAGAGACTAAAAATGGAATCTGCATGAATGAAATCATACGTTCTTGGGTATGTAGACATGGCTTCACACCTAAGAGAAAATAGTTTATTGGTAAGTGGCAAGAAATATAGCCAATTTTAGGGAGAAATATCAGCATGACATTAACAAAAAGTACACAGAAAACAGAATCAACTAAAATTTTTTGAAAAGGTTATTTTCATGAATGTTATGCTATGCATATTGGTCTGCTCTAACAATTTGGCTTCACCACTATGTTGCAGGGAAACTTCAAATTTGCAGTTAGAAACCCTGATAAATAAGTAATAAATTGCTCAGCGCAGATTTGGAAATTTGTAGTTCTTAAAATTATGCAGATGAAAAACTTGAAACTCAAAAACAGTAGAATGATCATCGAATAAAAGTTACTATATGATGGCTGAAAAGTAATGTGAAACTCCTAATTGAAGAAATGAGGCATACCAGTTTTGATAAGTTCCAATCAATCCACGCTCATACACGATTCCAAGGGTTTTGACTTGAGCCTCGACAGGGACAACGTTCATAATCCACACAGGGTCATCAACAAGTGCAGCTGCAAATCCTCCCAAGTAAGAATTCATATCAAGCAAGTTACGGTACCTTCCTGGCTCTGCTAGCTGATAGTCCAAGGACTTGTAGTGTGATAATCTCTTTTTCCATAATTCCGTATCTTTTCTGAATATGTCTTCCGTAATTCCCTCTACACTACCACTTATAATCCTTGGAGGAAGAGCATTCAATCTTTGCGGCCACTTTGCTAGCTGCCCGCCTGCAATTTCTTTTATATGATGCACCTCTGGCAGGGGTGTCAAACAAGTCTCCAATTTGGTGTACCTGCAAATGTGAATTATGAGATACACCAAAAAGATATATATATATATATATATATATATATATATATATATATATATGAGGAACCAGTTATTTTCTTTTCTTCTGTTCTCATTCCAATATATAATGCTACAGGGCTAATATTCAAGAATCAAAAGGAGAATATATGCTAAAAAGAAAATCTGAGAAAGTTGTGCAATGGTAAAAAAGTTAGGCTCAACCAATATCCATTGCAAAAGCAATGCTAGGAAAAAATTGATTCTGATGGCAGGTTTCTTTATCAATCAATTGGTTTTGGTATCATATCTAAAGTGAGCTTCAACTATTTGAGGAGGTTCAATGGATCAGTCATATGCACGCTTGATAAAATAAGTAATAAGAAAGTTCATGAATAATTTCTAGCAGTAAGTACCCTTTATCATCAAATTGGTTTTAAAATGACTGACAATCAAAGTGTTCTACTACATCGAAGAATTCCCCAAATTCTTTCATTTTTTGAATGAATGCTAGCCAACAAAGATCATTTGTAACGGGATATTTCTACAAGGGAACATAGGGTAAAACAAATCCCATAGAATCACTTAACTAAGGCTAGATACGGCTAGATATCTTTTGTTGATAGTCACAGTTGTGTTATACTCCATATCAATAATTATAGACTTCTAGCTGTCTCCCTTTTATTTAGTTGGCACATTTCAAGTTGATTAGAGAATTGAGATGCATAAAACAACAACGAAATAATGATAGTAGTATTAAATCAACCGTACCAAGCCTCTGAATCTTGTGCTTGGCAAAGGAGCGGTTTCTTAAAGACCTTTCGATTGCGTTTACAGTGAATATGATTAGTGGGTTTCTGCCAAATGGCAAGGTCCTGCTTTTGTACCAATTTCTTCCAACAAAGACTTCTAGCCATGGTCTCGATTGCATTTTGTTCTGCTTTGAGATCTCCAGGTGTTCTGTCCCAACCTTTCCAGTGCTTCTCCCAATTTATAGGTGGTCCG
Organism: Hedera helix; assembly: GCA_947179155.2. NCBI lineage: Eukaryota > Viridiplantae > Streptophyta > Magnoliopsida > Apiales > Araliaceae > Hedera > Hedera helix. The sequence continues at coordinate 41,587,187 of OX359284.1, read as the reverse complement.
GAGAAAATCCAATACCCGCCAGGTCTTAAAACTCGATCAACTTCAATCAAGTAAAGTCCATCTGCTCAAATATCATACATAATTTATAAGTAAATGAAACTTCATTTTTCTCACAAGGCGTTCAAGGAAAAAGTGTACCAGAGTGGATAAGAAATAGATTACCATATTGGTCCCAAGGAATGAGGCACCGAGAACAATGAGCCATGTCGAAAGCTCTTGATGGGTAGGGCAGCCTAATGGATGCCAAAACGCCTATCAAAGCAGGAACACCTCGTTCAAGAGCAAACTGCACTTGTGCTTCATGGGTGTCTCTTGGTGCAAATGACACAGTTAATATGTTCCTTGACAGAAGGTAAGCTCCCCAGCTTGCAACCTGCATTGTTCATGGCCAAGTTAACACATAGTCATTATGGTTATATCATACCGTCTTTTTTTCTAAACACCAATTTTAGTATTAAAATTTATTATTGAAAGGAAGATCATAAAAAAGTATTGCAACTAAATGTGCCTCCTCGCATCATGAAAAAAAACCAAATGAGACCCTCATCATTTATGGACATAGGAGACCCTCATTTATGGACATAGGTAGTACCTTTGATAAATGTCTCTCTGACAATTACAACAACAACGTCTACTCAAATGTCTAGAACAGTGTGCGTGACTGGTTTTCACAAACGGTAATATATGCACGTACAATGTGTATACACTAGACGATTATTTCTTTTTGCCTTTGAAAGGAAAACAAAGGATTTAAACCATGAAAACGAGAAGAGGTGAAATATAAAAAAGTAAATTACATAATGTTTAATCCTTTCTTAACTATTCAAATTTCCTACTTCTCCGCGTACGTATAATAATTATGTGGAATTATTAAACAAAAAGAATATCTATACATGAAATATCTATATATATATATATATATATATACACACACACACACACACACACTTACCCCGCAGCCGGTATCAATGGCAGTACGTATAGAGCCATCTTTGAGATTGATCAATTTTCCGATATCATCAATGTAGGCATCAGCACCACGAGGGAACATGGTCCCACCGCCGGGGAATCTGAACCGGTCCCCCTCGAACCGGACCCAATTCTGAACCGCCTTCTCCACGGTCAAATGCTTATGCGGCACATTAGCATACCAAACAGAGTCCCGGCTCTCCGGCCACTTGAACGGCGTCGTATACCCAAACGGCGCCGGGATTCTACACTTCAACAACTCATCCTTCTCCGGGCAGTGCCTCTCCCTGTACACCAATTTCTCCCTATCGAATTTCAGCGATCTCTCTGCGTCCTCACACGGCGTGTACTCGCTGTACTTAAGGTGGCAGGATGGGAAGTGTTTGACAAGCGCCGCCTCTGAGACTGGTGGTAGGTCTTCCGCCCTGTGGTGGGATACGAAATCGAGTACCGGTGTTGGGTCGTCTTGGATGGTGGTGTTTTGAACTGGGGTGCATGGAAGTGCGGGGAGGAGGACGGTGGCGCCGCCCGTTACGCCGCCGTGCTGCCAAATTCCGATGAGGTAGAATACAGAACAGAGGATGGTGGTGATTCCCGTGTAATACAGATTAATCTTCTTGTTCCTGAATGCAAGGAAATATGCTAAATTGCTATAATTCCCCATTGATGGTCACTCACCAGTTTCACCCTCACCGTGTGTTTTGTATGCGAGACAGAAAATTATTTCACCTTCCAAACATTCCCGGAGAGAAAGGGAGAGAGAATTGAATATGAAGGGGTGACGAGTGAACTTTTTGATACTATAATTTGGAGGGGTTTTAAGGGAGGCGATGAAGGAAAGGATAATTCACGCGTGAGATGAGTACACGCGCCGACGCTCTCCCTCGTGAAAATTAAATTCGAATACCTGAAAAACAGAGCGTATTAAAGGAAGGTTTGTAATAGCAAGGTAAGAATATACCATAATGTAGGGCGGCGTTACGTTAAAGATACGTAATTGATACTATTAAAATTTTGTTACCACTTTTATATTTTAGGTAATTTAGAAAATTAAAATTTTTGGTGCATTAAAATAGGAAAATTTTCGGTATAACTCTAAACCCTTAATATAGATATATAGTTGAGTGTGCTCCGTATAACTTTATTACAAAACATAATAATAATAATAATAGAAAATTTATATTTTTATATGATTCATCTCACATATAAATAGTTAATAAATCACACATTCATATGAGAAGAATTTATGTATAATTATTATTTTTATAAATAAAAATATTTATTTATTAATAATAAATATTGATATAAATTGCACACTTAAATTTTATCGTCGTAAAAAAAATAGTACTATTATATATATTTTGTCTACTATTTGTATAAGAGGCATAAAGTTCTTTACATACAATTGTGATAACTTAATATGTTAAGAATTTTGCTTGTTATTCCAATTTTTTGTAAGAAGTAATTCTATAAAGTCTATACACCCTATCATGCAATTTTAAATTAGAGAAAAAGGAAAATAAGGTAAAAAAAAAAAAGAGAGATATGTCTTTGAGCTTTTTAGTAAAAATAAAATGAAGGTGAGGGCAAAAAAGAGAAAATATTATCTTTACAACAAAAAAGTCTCACAAAATCTTAGCAGCATGCCAGCATGTGTATAGCCGTATAGGACCCACTTTCTATTAATTAGTGTGAGACCTTGATATATTATTTATTTATTTTTTAATTAAATTGATTAATTTTAAAATTGATAATTAAATAAATTTATTTATATTTTTTATTTTTAAACTTTTAAAAATTAAATATTATAATAAATTAAACAAAATATTTTATAATTATAATTTCTTTATTTATATTTAAACAAAAAATATATAAAATTTAATTATAACAATTGTCAATTTAATTTCAAAATTCAAATCATGTCAATTTTTTCGACACAAAGGAAGTAAATTTTTTACCAAAAATATTATTCCTATAAGTTAAAATTATATATTATTTGTATATCTTTTTACATAAATTAAATATCATCAAATTTTAAAATCTTATCATATCATATACATTATGTATAATATCTATTATTTTATCTATGATTATTAGTTTGACTTTTTAAAACATATTTTTTTAATTATTAGTTTGACTTTTTAATAAACATTTTTTAATTCACCTCGTTCTTTGGATAGTTATTCATTTTTACGATGTATTATTAATTCACAAACTTTATTTATATTTAAAAATCTCATTCATTATATTTATTTTTTAATTTATCATAATAAATATATTAATATATATTTAATAATATAAATTTAGAATATTTAGCGATAAAATTAGTGATTATCTGTCGTTGAAAGTGTCGGTAACGCAATATTTATGTAAGTAGATGTATATACAAAGAAATAGATGGACAAGTGTCATGGAGGTAAGGGTGACGATTATCGCGTCTTCTTCTCATTCCCTCTCTCGCATCTCTCCCTCTTTCCCTCTCCTTCTCTCTAAATACATATATATATAAATATTTTCTTTTCTGGGGTTTTGCCTGGAGCTTAACTTGTTTCAAGCAAAAATAAAGGTAAAATCTTGATACTGAATTTCCTTTACCTATGCGATTTTTGTTTCAAAATTAAATATTTACTTGCATTTACTATATGTTTATTTGTAGTTGATCCGCAATTGCACGTTAGAATTATTCAGTTTTCCCGAAAAATTGTATTTTCCTTGTTCCAATTTCTTCCAGTTTCGAATTCATTGTTTATTTTTCTGAAGTTTAGCATGCTAATCTGTAATTTGAGTTGGTGTGGTGCAGTTTCGTGTAAAAGTTCATTCTTTAACTTGGTTACCTACTTTATTTAGAAGAAAAATTGAAATTTATGACAAGTCAATTAATTCAAATTATAATCGGACCAGAAAAAAATTCTTATCTATGTGACGTTTTGGAAGAATATGGAAAATTTTGGTGGGTCATTTGGAGGTGAGAAATAGTGGCTTTTTTGAGGATTAAGAGAGGTCAATTGTCTATATTCCCTTTTTCTGTTTGCTATTTTTTTGGGGTAAAAGTAGGTGTATCCGTGTTCAATTATATATTTTATGGACTTCTTGAAGTAGGTTGTGCAAGGAGCATAATGTCTATTTTTTGGGGCTCATGGTGTTTCTAGTTTCTTTCATCCAATGTTTAGAAAACCGGACCGGTCATTGAACCGGAAAAATTATCGGGTGGATGGGTCACCGGTCAAACCAGTGGTGAAACCGTTATTGAACCAATGACGTCATAAATACATAAAAAAATATATTATTAATAATTAATAAAATTTTAAAATATCTAATTTTTTATAAGCTAAAATATAGTAAAATAATGTTATAATATTATTAAAAATATTTTTGTTAAAAAAAAAAAAAAACTTGAAAACCGGTTCAACTACCGGTTTTACCGGTTGAACCGGTGGTCAACCGGTTTTTGACCGGGTTGTTGACTTCCGGTTTTTTGATCGGACCGGACCGGAAAGTCGACCGGTTCCAGTCGGACCGCGGTCCGACCGCCGGTCCGGTCCCGTTTTTCCAACATTGCTTTCATGTATAGGTGTAATATCCTTTTTGGCTTTGAAGGTTCCTTTTTTCCTCCAAGCTATTCTGTTAACACCGTGTGTACTTGGACTATGCCCCATATCTTACACCGTGGCTGGCTTGGACGGGAAAAAGAGAAACAAAATCAAAAGTTGCATCTTTTTTGGTTTTTTGGTGTGCATTTCTTGTCGTTTTCACAATTGAAGTCATCTCATTAAATTTCCTTTCCTGTTTTTCCAATCTGCCAGATACACTCTTAAGGTGATCATTGACTGGTTTAATTTTGAGTAACATTGTGAAATCAGGTACGACGATTTCAAAAATTGTGAAGTTTTGATCAGAAGTTTGGCTGGTCTCTTTCAAATGGTGGATCATTTTGATTTCTTGCAATTGCTCGAAACTAATGTGGCATTGAAAATTCTGACATGCTTGGATGATACAGCTGATCTCATTCGAGCAAGTTCCGTGTCACGTTTTTGGCGCAATTTTTGTGAGTAATATTACAGACTAAAGTTGCAGTCTTTTTATTGTGGCAGCTTAATTATGCGTTTCTTCCATGGTTTCAACTTATTTCATTATTGTGAGTTTGTTTGAATGGTTGAACCTCTGTTGAAGAATTTTTTTCTATGATCGTGTATAATTCTTAATATATATTTATATGATTGTGTCTAATCCTCCGGACAAGTTGTCTGACCCAGAATAGACATCTAGAAAAAAGTGGGATTTGGATAGGATTGAACTTTTGTTTGAAATAACAAGCCCTTCTACATTTGATTATTGATAGCACAAAAGGTTTGTTAATTTGATTGGAACATGATTAAATTCCAATTATATTGGTTCTTATACGAAATTTGGTGTTAAGCACAATGAATAACTGTGTCATGATAGGATTAAACTTTTGTTCAAAATAAAAAGCCCTTCTACCTTTAGAAATCTTTTGAAGATTCCAGACAATATGAGATTCATTGAAAAGACAACATATGTTGCCATTTTATTCCTACTTTTAAGTAATTTTGAAGAACGAAACTATCAGCAGGGACGAAGCTACTCCCGAACAGAGGGGGACCACGGTCCCCCCCAAGATTTTTTAAATATGTGTACTACTATTAGTTTATACCAAGTAAGTTTGTTGTGTTATTTTTGGGTTATTTGTGTTTGACATTAACATGACTTATTTATTATTTGTGTCGATAAATTGTGTCATTTTTGAATTCATGCAAAGTAAAGGTTAATCATAATCTGATAACTTTGTGTCAAATTCGAGTTAATGTGTCGTGTCAAAAATTGTCATTACTAGTTTAAAGGTTTATTTGATTTTGTCGCCTTCTTTTTTGCTGCAAGTTGAGGCTGATTATGATTTAGATTTAGTTGGTAAGCTTTAATTTTTAATAATATAGACTACGTCTCTCCGCTCGGCGCCCAATGCTATCTCAATACCAATTAAACCAATCAAAAATCATCCTTAATTTTGGACTAATAAATCGTACGAGATCAACCAATTCTACCCTTCTAAGTTCGGTTTGGCCCCTTCCAAGATAAAATCCTGGCTTCGTCCCTAACTATCAGCGATGAAATCTTGATTCTAATACCAAACCAGGAAAATGAATTTGATAAGAAATCTTTACTCTTTAATTATGTTTACTTTTATAGAGGGTGGTTTAATAACTTTCGCATAACCTATTCAGATATCAAACCAGGATAAATGCAAGATATGCAGGACGGTAAATACATTTCGACCATAGTGTCAAAAGTCTGATAGCATCTTTAGTAGCTTAATTTGCATGGTAGGTAGGGTCTGAAATTAGCAAAGGTAGCTGTTTATATGAGCTCCTTTGACACTTATTATTCCAGCTTCATCTACTTATTTTCGTTGTTATTTACTATTTTTGGTATCATTTAATTATCTGATCTTAGACGAAAAGTAAATGTGTGTATACACATAAAGGGTATACAACCTATTTTAATCTTGTGATTATTGTGCTTGCGAATTTTTAACAATTCTGGTTTCTTTTTGACATATTCAACTTTCTTTGTAAGTTGAACGCGTGACTTCTAATTTCCTTCCCATATTTTTTGTGGTTCTTTTGTAAAATGGGAAGCCTTTTTCTTTCCCGATAATGGATATAATTTGTTTGATCCTTCCTTGAAAGTCCATGGTAAGGTAAATTGTTGGCAGGAAATTGAGGTGGCTATCATATAGACAAAGTAATTTTTACATTTATTATTTGTAATAAATATACCCACGTAACCCACCTAGTATCGAGACTTGGGTTTACATAGGCATTAGGCGGCACCAAAATGACACGACTCTATTTCCCCTCTCGTCAATGAAGTGACCTTTTTGCTTGGCATATAGTTTTGACAAAGGGCATTTGACTTGACGAAAACTTTTATTTTACTTCCTCTAGAAAAGGTATTGGTGTACGAATAGGGTCCAAAGTTTTGAACTTATTTTTTTTTAAATTTCAAACATGAGGGTAACATCGTCAAATTGAAAAAATAATCCATAATATGTGGGATAAAATTTACTTAATTTGGGACATCTCAAAACTGAAAGAGGGTAACATAAATTTGATGGAGGTAGTTGCAATTTTTATACTGTGGGTGGTGGGCAATTTTTATATTGAGTGGAGAGAGAGAGAGAAAGAAAAGGGGGTTGAGAGTTTCAGCCAAAGCATGCGTGGACATAATTGAATGTGAACTTCAATTGAAGTATACTTTGAGTTGTACAAGGTTCACTTTGTCAATTTATTTTTCAAGTGCAGTTCTCAGTTTTCACATTTCTGATCCACCAGCCCAGCTGTATGTGAATATGAGTACGAGAGGGAGAGAGATATAGAGAGATAGAGTGTGTGCAAAGAAAGATGGGGGGGAGGGGTTTGGGGGAGTTTCTTGTTGAGAGTTTCGACCAAGCATACATAATGAGAACTTCTTTTGAATTATACTTTGGGTTGTTCAAAAGTTCTCTATGTTAATCTTATTCACGTTTAGTTTAAATAAGTGTATGGGGATTTTATCTTCTATGTATTGAGCGCAATGATGTTGTTTCTCATTATTTTTTGCTTCTACTTCTTATTGGCTTTTCTCTCCAGACTTGCCATGATACTCTTGTAAGCCCCAGACTTGTCTTGATACCCTCTTCAATTATATATTTGCTGTACCAAAATCAAGCAAAGAGGAAGCCCAATCCTTCATATTTATCGTAATAACCACCAAACAGCATTGCTGAGGGCCAAGTTGCCAACTCATGAGCTACGCATATTAAAACGGAAAAAAGGAGAAACAATTTTTTTTAGGTAGGCAGGTGCCGCATCTTAAGATTGTTTGTCATTTTTTTTTCAGCGTTGTAGTATATATATCCCTTTACGGGATGATTCTTCTTGGAGTAGGTTAACATGGTGCACATGTTACCTAGGTTCTTAACTTTACTAGCATTGGAGAATTTTCAGTAATATTTCTTTGGTAACTTTCTGTTCAGTGAAATTTTACTAATGGAAACAACAACAGTCTTTTGATTTTTTTGAAGGTTCTGAATATGTTTATCCATTTCAACTAAAGGTGGTGGAGGGCCCTCAGGGCTTTTCTTTTCATGGTTTGGTTAGTTACACGAGAAGTAAATTCTCCAAAGATTTTATGACGATGTTTGTTGCTATGCAGTGATTGCAAATGGACTTTGTAAGCAGCTGTGCCTGAGAATATTTCCCCAGCTTGCTAACGTTGCCCGTGTAGCTGAACTAAGCGGCGAAAAGAAAAAATCAGTGGATGTTGGATCCAGCAATTCTATGCAATGGGAAGCTCTTGACAGGGAGCACAGGATCTTTGCTTCCTTGTTTAAATCTCTTACGGCAATTAAAGTAATTAATTGCTTGGCACATGCAATTAGTGCTTCTAGCACTGATAATTATCCTGAAGAAAGCATTAGGAATACTCTAGATCCAAGGGACCAAATTTTACGAATACCCTCTTACTGGTCAAGTAAAGGTCAGAGTAATCCTGAAGTGCCTGAAACGCTAATCTACAAACTCAGAGCTGATTTCTGTGTTATTACTGAGATCAACATACAACCTTTCCAAGGTTGCTGGTTTGAGACTTTGAATTTATACACCTATTTTTTAGATAATGAAATGCTGCTCCATTTGAATTATTGATTGCAAGATGTCTTTTTTCATACCCAGCCTATTTTCAGTCTGGTCATCCAATATACTCGTCAAAATCTGTCCGATTCCGAATAGGTCAACCCAAATTTCCAGCTGATATAGACAAGGATCTTAGGCAACTGCCACTTCAGCAACATGCTGATGAGAAGTTCATATGGACATACACTACACAAGATTTTCCAATGTCTCAGGTGAGTTTTTGTACAGCATATAACTTTGCAGATAATCTATGCACTTGTGTGATATTTATTGCAATATGAAATGTTTTTCTAGTTCAGAAATTTTCATCCAAAATATTGTAGTATCTTTCAACAGATGGTCTACAATTTTACGTTGCAGAATCTTGACTTTATAAGTTGAACATTGGTGAGGATAGAGCACCTTGGAATCATTTCCATATCAAGCTGGAGATAAAGTGGATAGTAATGCATTTTTTATTTATTGACCTTTGTTTATTGCTTCTCTGCCTTAGAATTCTTCTTTAGCATTTAGCTAAAAGTAGTCCAATTTTTTCGTTTGATGTTTTTCTGGCCTTATTATTTTTTCCTTATGAATCTAAAATGCTCCAATGGTCATAGTGGTATAGTTACTCTGTTGATTCGACTTTTCTGCAAGCAGGAAAATCGCCTGCAGAACTTCAAGCTGTCAGAACCTGTTCTCTGCATTGGTGGCTTCTTGCAAATTGAGCTATTGGGCAGGGTCCAAACACAAGCAGTGGATGACTTATTTTATATCTGGTTAGTCCTATATACTCATCTTTTACAATCATTGGATTCATCATTATTTAATCAGTTGGTTCATTAATATATAATACCAATATTCAAATATAAATATTAGGGTATTATGGTTTTGTACACTATAGATCCAGAGACCCATTCAATAAAATTTTCTTGACCATCTAATTATAACTTATACGTAAGTTATTATTCTCTTGTTGTTCTATTGGCTCTATTCTGCAGTAAATATGATTATTTAGTACGAGTCTGATGAGAGTTTTAGCTTGAGGTTGTAAAATATGATCTTAAGACGAGAAACTTAACTTGACCATTGAGATTTGACTCTCATTCTTTTCTGGATTTCAATTTGCACCTTGCAGTGTCTCTCATGTTCAAGTTCTGGGGCGGCCATTAACTCCCGCATTTCTTGTTGATAATCTTAAACGTTCTGGAGAGTTTTCTTTGAAGTACAGTCCTCAAGCTTTACTCCGTACCTTGCAAAATCCCCCTAGTGTGGCCTCACCACTGGAACATGGGGAACGCAGGATGCGGGGTTTGATGCAATTTAGCATGCAAAGAAATGGACAGGGTGGCGAGCTTTTTGGATGGGAGGATGACTTTTATGAATCGGAGGATGACTTTTGAATGGGGGGAGGACGAGGACACCGAATTGGATCATATGCTGTAAGCTTGTTACTTTAATTCTCATATTATGTAACTTATAGTTTAAGATGAGCTGATATTTGTAATGTTTCTTGCTATTTATAAAACACATTATAATTATATTATTGCTCTAAATAGAATCTTCTTTTATCATAGGTTTCATGTTTGGATATGTTATTTCTAAGGGGATTGAAAATTGATGAGTATACGAACCCCTTACTACTATTCATGTCATAGAGATTGTGGAAGGTCTGTGAACATAACAATTCTCTTTAGTAATCATTAGTGTTCTGGGCCGCACTGCATGAGAAAGTACAACACAAAATGCATTTCTTAAAGTTATTTTTCACTCCATTTCCTATGCATTACTCATTTTGATAATTTTTTCTTGAATATTAAAATTTACATAAAGAAATTTACCTATAATTTTAGAGGGCACGAAATGTGAGGGTTAAATTGCCCTCTTGCACGAGACATTTTTTTTTTATAAAAACAATGTTTTGGGAAATTGTAATTTTTTTTTGTACATAACATAGGAGTGAGTTTATTCAATTATGCAAAATGATGTCTTTTTTAGGGCTATCTCATGCAAGAGCGTGAGGTAGACTTTACTTTTCTTTTTATTAATATATATATATATATATATATATGAGAGTTAATCAACAATAATCAGTTGCAAAGATTACTGTTTCAATAATTCAAAATTAGCTTAAAAAGGCTCATGTCGCTAAAGGCTTTAGTGGCATGTCCAAATTTTTTTTTTGTAACTGCCGCTAAAGGCTTTAGCGGAAGTTTTGAATTTTTTTTTGGCCATGTCGCTAGAGCCTCTAGCGGCAGAGATTTTCACAACAAAAATGCCCCCTGTATTGGTTATCGAAATAATAATCTAGTAACCGGTTGTTGTGAATGCAATCCATATATATATATATATATATATATTATTTTGTCAAAATATTAAAAGTCAACTACAATAGTACTCTTAGGCTATGTTTGTTTGTAAAAATTATGCTTGAGATTGAATTATTTATATTAATTTAACACTACTTCGACTATTTTATCCCATACTAAGGGATTAATAGTCCTTTAAATAGTTATATGAATTTTTTTTTTTTTTATCATTATTAAGACTATTTATCAGGATTATATAATTCCACGATGAATTTAAGATTAATAATTTTTCTCATTTTAAGCTATTAAATAATTTTATAAGACTAATAGTCTAACATTAAGGGACTAATAATATCTCGTAATGAGATAAAATAGTTCAAAGTAGTAATAAATTAATATAAATAATTCAATCTTAAATATATTTTTTATAAACAAACATAATCCTAGAGTTTTATGCCATAAATTTCTCGCTGCTTACCAAGAAAAGGAAAAAGAATAAAGTCTATTCAATCCGAAATAATAACGTTATGTTTATAACCTAATAGCAACCCATTCAATTTCTTGCTGCTTACCAAGAAAAAAAAAAGAATGAAGTTATATGATTTGAGAATTTAGAGACCAATTTATTTTTTTAAGAGAGAGATAATGTAATATCCATATTAAAAAAAATTGCATGATGGAAAGGTGGCTGGTGGGCAGCTATAATAAAAAGAAAGTGGGACACATTCCACCTCATACTTCGTTGTCTTTTCATTATTTTTCAAACAAAGTTCTGCAAGTTGATACAAAGGAAAGCCGCCGCCGGGGGGGGGGGGGGGGGGGGAACTTTTATTTTCCATTAACCCCCCAAGTTATTTTCCATTAACCCCACAAGCAAGTTGGACAAAATCCCAGCAGCCATTTATATATATACATATATAAAAGCTCAATAATTACTCTCTCATATCTCTCTTTCTTCTCTTAGATTATGTCTAACACCTTTATTAATAATAGAGCCACCTGGGGGGGGGGGGGGGGAACTTTTATTTTCCATTAACCCCCCAATTCAAATGGATTTCTATAGCCTCGCAAGAAAAGAGCTCCAAGCTCTTTGCAAGTTGGACAAAATCCCAGCAGGCATTTATATATATACATCTATAACAGCTCAATATATATATATATATATTCGCTTCCTAATAATAAACACTGATGTAGATTATACACCTGAATTTCACATATGTTTTGTCTACTATTTGCATAAGAAAGAGGCATAAAGGTCTTTACATAGTTCTTTACGCCCTATCATGCAATTTTAAATTAGAGAAAAAGGAAAAGAAAGTGAGAATACAAAAAATGAGATATGTCTTGGAGCCTATTAGTAAAAATAAATAGAAATAAAATGCAGGTGAGGGCAAAAAAGAGAAAATGTTATTTTTATAAATAAAACGTTTTTTCTTCCACAAAATCCTAGCGGCATGTGTATGGGTCCCACTTTTTATTAATTAATGTGAGACCTTGATATACTTTTTATATAACTATTTATTGTTTTAGAAATATACTCCCTCTGTCTCATTAAAAAATAGTTTAGTTTGATTTTTTTTTAGTTAAATTAATTAATTTTAAAATTGATAATTAAACAAATTTATTTATATTTTTAAATTTTTAAAAATTAAATGTTGTAGTAAATTAAACGAAATTTGTTATGGTTATAAGTTCTTTACCTATATTTAAACGAAAATTAGATAAATTTAAATTCTAAAATTAGTCAATTTAATTTTAAAATTCAAATCATGCCAATTTTTACGTGACAACAAGAGTAAAAGTTTTACAAAAAAAATTACCCCTATAAGTTAAAATTATATATTATTTGTATATCTTCCTACCTAAATTAAATATCATCAAGTTTCAAAAACTTATTATATCATGCGATTTGACTGTATTAAAATTAGGCTTGAATTTAGTTGAGAAATTGTTACTAAATTAATTTCATAACTAAATTTTGAAATCTTAACATAAATTAGTAATTGTGATTATTGTGGTACAACGGCATAAAATACTTTTGAATCTAGTTTTTTTGATTAAAAAAAATATAAGAAAGTTAAAATAATTTTTAGTTGCATATATACTTGTAAAAGTTATTTTAAAAAATAATGGCAAACTTATAGGTTAGTGCTGGTATGAGATTAATTTATTAGAAAACTTAGCGCTAAACAAGCTCTAAGTGTGCGTGGGCAAGAGATGGAATTAGGACAGTTAGCTATAAAATCTTATTTAACCTACTTAATTACGAACAAAAATATTTCAAGATAGCAAACATTCTTCACAATTTCTCTTAGATTCAAACCCGTAATTGATGTTATAATTAAAATAGACATTTTTTTGTTTCTTGCTCTCACGGGCCCATATCCTTAATTTTCTATTACAGCTTGTCATTTCCTAAGACTTGAGTTATCTTCTACAAAAATAAAATTAATATTTTAAAGTTTAAAATAAAATTTTATAGAATTTTGAGAGATATTTTTACGATTAACCCTTCAAATAACATTGAGAAAATATGATGTATTATAGCCTTTTCTTCAATTATTTTTAATTACGGAGTAATTTTTTTTAATAGTATTGTTACAGATAAAAATAATTATTTCAAAAATAACTTACATAATGATGTATCAAAATATTATTAGTTGATGATTAATCACAAATGGATAGACTTAATAATTATAATCATATATACCATTTTATATTATTTTTAATATCTATTATTTTATCACCAAAAGATTATTAATTTGACTTTTTAATAAACATTTTTTTTAATTCATATTGTTCTTTGGATAGTTATTCATTTTTAGGGATGAATTATTAATTCACAAACATTATCTATATTTTAGAACTCTCTTTATTATATTTATTTTTAAATTTTTTTAATATATATAAATATTATATTTAATTATAAAATTAGTGATTATTTGTTGTTCTCTTTCTCTCTCCTTCTCTCTAAATACATATATATATATACAAATATTTTCTTTTCTGGGGTTTTGCCTGGAGCTGATCTTGTTTCGAGCAAAAAGGTAAAATCTTGATCCTCAATTTCCTTTACCTATGCGATTTTTGTTTCAAAATGAAATATTTATTTGCATTTACTATATGTTTATTTGCAGTTGATCCGCAATTGCATGTTAAATTTATTCAGTTTGCCCTAAAAATTGTATTTTCCTTGTTCCAATTTCTTCCAGTTTCGAATTCATAGTTTATTTTTCTGAAGTTTAGTATGCTAATCTGTAATTTGAGTTGGTGTGGTGCAGTTTCCTGTAAAAATTCATTCTTTAACTTGGTTACCTGCTTTATTTAGAAGAAAAATTGAAATTTTTGACAAGTTCAATTAATGCAAATTATAATCGGAACAGAAAATTTTTCTTATCTATGTGATGTTTTGGAAGAATATGGAAAATTTTGGTGGGTCATTTGGAGGTGAGAAATAGTGGCATTTTTGAGGATTTGGAGAGGTCAATTGTCTATATTCCCTTTTTCTGTTTGCTATTTTTTTGGGGTAAAAGTAGGTGTATCCGTGTTCTATTATATATTTTTTGGACTTCTTGAAGTAGGTTGTGCAAGGAGCATAATGTGTCTATTTTTAGGGGCTCGTGGTGTTTCTAGTTTCTTTGATGTATAGGTGTAATATCCTTTTTGGCTTTGAAGGATCCTTTTTTCCTCCAAGCTATTCTGTTAACACCGTGTGTACTTGGGCTATGCACCATATCTTACACTGTGGTTGGCTTCGACAGAATAAAGAGAAATAAATTCAAAAGTTGTCTCTTTTTGTTTTTTGTTTTTTTTTTGGTGTGCATTTCTTGTCATTTTCATAATTGAAGTCATCTCTTTCAATTTCCTTTCCTGTTTTTCCAGTCTACCGGAGACACTCTTAAGGTGATCATTGAATGGTTTAATTTTGACTAACATTGTGAAATCAGGTTAGACGATTTGTAAAAATTGTGAAGTTTTGATCAGAAGTTTGGCTGGTCTCTTTCAAATGGCGGATCATTTTGAAAATGATTTATTGAAGTTGAGCCCTGACGTGGTATCGAAGATTCTGATGTCCTTGGGCGATTCAGCTGATCTTATTCGAGCAAGTTCCGTGAAAAAGTCTTGGCGCGATTTTTGTGAGTAACATTACGGACTAAAGTTGCAGTCTTTTTATTGTGGTAGCTTAATTATGCGTTTCTTCCATGGTTTCAACTTATTTCATTATTGTGAGTTTGTTTGAGTGGTTGAACCTCTCTTGAATTTTTTTTTCTATGATCGTGTGTAATTCTTAATTATATATTTATATGATTGTGTCTAATCCTTCCGGACAAATTGTCAGACCCAGAATAGACATCTAGAAAAAAGTGGGATTCAGATAGGATTGAACTATTGTTTGAAATAACAAGCCCTTCTACATTTGATTATTGATAGCACAAAAGGTTTGTTAATTTGATTGGAACATGATTAAATTCCAATTATATTGGTTCTTATAAAGAATTTGGTGTTAAGCACAATGAATAACTGTGTCATGATAGGATTAAACTTTTGTTCGAAATAAAAAGCCCTTCTAGAAATCTTTTGAAGATTCCAGACAAAATGAGATTCATTGAAATGACTCCATATATTGCCATTTTATTCCTACTTTTAAGTAATTTTGAAGGAAGAAACTATCAGTGATGAAATCTTGATTCTAATACTAAACCAGGAAAATGAATTTGATTAAGAAATCTTTACTCTCTAATTATGTTTACTTTTATAGAGGGTGGTTTAATAACTTTGGCATAACCTATTCAGATATCAAACCAGGACAAATGGAAGATATACAGGACGGTAAATACATTTCGACCATAGTCAAAAGTCTGATAGCATCCTTAGTAGCTTAATTAGAATGGTAGGTAGGGTATGAAATTAGCAAAGCTAGCTGTTTATATGAGCTCCTTTGACACTTATTATTCCAGCTTTATCTACGTATTTTCGTTGTTATTTACTATTTTTGGTATCATTTAATTATCTGATCTTTGATGAAAAGTAAATGTGGGTATACACATAAAGGGTATACTACCTATTTTAATCTTGTGATTGTTGTGCTTGCGAATTTTTCACAATTGTGGTTTCTTTTTGACATAATCAACTTTCTTTTTAAGTTGAACGTATGACTTCTAATTTCCTTCCCATATTTGTTTGTGGTTCTTTTGTAAAATGGGAATGCTTTTTCTTTTTAGATGATCGATATAATTTGTTTGATCCTTTCTTGAATGTCCATCATAAGGTAAATTGTTTGCAGGAAATTGAAGGGGCTATCATATAGACGAAGTAATTTTTACACTTATTATTTGTAATAAATATACCCACCTAGTATCGAGACTTGGGTTTACATAGGCGGCACCAAAATGACAAGACTCTATTTCCCCTCTCATCAATGAAGTGACCTTTTTGCTTGGCACATAATTTTGACAAATGGCATTTGACTGGGCGAAAACTTTTATTTTACTTCCTCTAGAAAAAGGTATTGGTGTATGAATAGGGTGAATGGTTTTGAACTTAATATATTTTTTTTAAATTCCAAACATGATGGTAACATTGTCAAATTGAACAAATAATACATAATATGTGGGATAAAATTTACTTAATTTAGGACATCTAAAAAGTGAAAGAGGGTAACATAAAGTTGATGGAGGTAGTTGCAATTTTTATACTGTGGGTGGTGGAAAATTTTTATATTGAGTGAGAGAGAAAGAGAAAAAGAAAAGGGGGGTTGAGAGTTTCGGCCAAAGCATGCATGGGCGTAGTTGAATGTGAACTTCAATTGAAGCATACTTTGAGTTATACAAGGTTCACTTTGTCAAAAAAAATAAATTCAAGTGCAGTTCTCAGTTTTCACATTTGTGATCCACCAGCCCAATTGTATGTGAATATGAGTGCGAGAGGGAGAGAGAGGGAGAGTGTGTGAAGAAAGGAGGGAGGGAGGGAGGGAGGGAGGGAGAGGGGGGGGGGGGTCTTGTTTAGAGTTTCAAGCAAGCATACATAAAGAACTTAATTTTGAATTATACTTTGGGTTCAAAAGTTCTCTATGCTAATCTTATTCAAGTTTAGTTTAAATAAGTGTACGGGGATTTTATCTTCTATGTATTGAGCGCAATGATGTATTTTCTCATTATTTTTTGCTTCTGCTGCTTCTTGGCTTTGCTCTCCAGACTTGCCATGATACTTTTGTAAACCCCGGACTTGCCTTGATACCCTCGTCAATTATATATTTTCTGTACCAAAATCAAGCTAAGAGGAAGCCCAATCCTTCATATTTAACATAATAACCATCAAATAGCCTTGTTCAGGCCCAAGTTGCCAACTCATGAGCTACGCATATTGAAACGGAAAAAAGGCGAAACAATTTTTACGTAGGCTGCCGCATCTTAAGATTGTTTGTCTTTTTTTTTTAGCGTTGTAGTATATATATCCCTTTACGGGATGATTCTTCTTGGAGTAGGTTAACCTGGTGTACGCGTTACCTAAGTTCTTGACTTTACTGGCATTGGAGAATTTTCAGTAATATTTCTTTGGTAACATTCTGTTCAGTGAAATTTTACTAATGGAAACAACAACAGTCTCTTGATTTTTTTGAAGGTTCTGAATATATTTATCCATTTCAACTATAGGTGGTGGAGGGCCCTCAGGGCTTTTCTTTTCATGGTTTGGTTAGTTAGAAAAGTAAATACTCCAAAGATTTTATGACGATTTTTGTCGTTATGCAGTGATTAAAAATGGACTTTGTAAGCAGCTGTGCCTGAGAATATTTCCCCAGCTTGCTAAAGTTGCCAGTATATCTGAACTAGACGTATCCAGCAATTCTATGCAATTGGAGGCTCAGGAGCACAGGGTCTATGCTTCCTTGTTTAAAGCTCTTACGGCAATTAAAGAAATTAAAATCTGGGCACTTAAAAAAAGTGGTTTTAGCACTGATAATTATCCTGAAGAAAGCATTGGGAATACTGAAGTGCCTGAAACACTAATCTACGAACTCAGAGCTGATTTCTTTGTTATTACTGAGATCAACATACCTTTCCCAGGTTGCTGGTTTGAGACTTTGAATTTATGCACTTATTTTATAGATAATGAAATGCTGCTCCATTTGAATTATTGATTGCAAGACGTCTTTTTTCATATCCAGCCTTAAAATCTGTCCGATTCCGAATGCGTTACAAGAATCTTGCTGATGAGTTCATATGGACTTCACAAGATTTTCCAATGTCTCAGGTGAGTTTTTGTACAGCATATAACTTTGCAGATAATCTATGCACTTGTGTGATATTTATTGCAATATGAATGTTTTTCTAGTTCAGAAATTTTCATCCAAAATATTGTAATATCTTTCAACAGATGGTCTACAATTTTACGTTGTAGAATCTTGACTTTATAAGTTGAACATTGGTAAGGATAGAGCACCTTGGAATCATTTCCATATCAAGCTGAAGAGATGAAGTGGATAGTAATGCATTTTTTATTTATTGACCTTTGTTTATTGCTTCTCTGCCTTAGAATTCTTCTTTAGCATTTAGCTAAAAGTAGTCTAGTTTTTTCGTGTGATGTTTTTCTGGCCTTATTATTTTTTCCTTATGAATCTAAAATGCTCCAATGGTCATAGTGGTATACTTAATCTGTTGATTCGACTTTTCTGCAAGCAGGAAAATCACCTGCATAACTTCAAGCTGTCAGAACCTGTTCTCTGCATTGGTGGCGTCTTGGAAATTGAGCTATTGGTTGGGGTCCAAACACAAGCAAGGTTAGTCCTATATACTCTTCTTTTGCAATCAATGGTTTCATCATTATTTAATCAGTTGGTTCATTAATATATAATACCAATATTCAAATATAAATATTAGGGTATTATGGTTTTGTACACTATAGATCCAGAGGTAACCATTCAATAAAATTTTCTTAACCCTCTAATTATAACTCATACGTACGTTATTATTCTCTTGTTCTATTGGCTCTATTCTGCAGTAAATATGATTATTTAGTACGATTCTGATGAGGGTTTTAGCTTGAGGTTGCAAAATATGATCTTAAGACGAGAAAATTAACTTGACCATTGAGATTTGACTCTCATTTTTTTCTGGATTTCATTTTGCACCTGCAGTGTCTCTCGTGTTGAAGTTCTGGGGCGGTCATTAACTCCCGCATTTCGTGTTGGTAATCTTGAAAAACGTTCTGGAGAGTTTTCTTTGAAGTACAGTCCTCAAGCTTTACTCCGTACCTTGCAAAATCCCCCTAGTGTGGCCTCACCACTGGAACATGGGGAACGCAGGATGCGGGGTTTGATGCAATTTAGCATGCAAAGAAATGAACAGGGTGGCGAGCTTTTTGGATGGGAGGATGACTTTTATGAATCGGAAGATGACTTTTGAATGGGGGGAGTACGAGGACAACGAATTGGATCATATGCTGTAAGCTTGTTACTTTAATTCTCATATTATGTAACTTATAGTTTAAGATGAGCTGATATTTGTACTGTTTCTTGCTATTTATAAAACACATTATAATTATATTATTGCTCTAAATAGAATCTTCTTTTATCATAGATTTCATGTTTGGATATGTTATTTCTAAGGGGATTGAAAATTGATGAGTATATGAACCCCTTACTACTATTCATGTCATAGAGATTATGGAAGGTCTGTGAACGTAACAATTCTCTTTAGTAATCATTAGTGTTCTGGACCGCATTGCATGAGAAAGTACAACACAACATGCATTTCTTAAAGTTACTTGTCACTCCAATTCCTATGCATTACTCATTTTGATAATTTTTTCTTGAATATTAAAATTTACATAAAGAAATTTACCTATAATTTTAAGAGGGCACGGGATGTGAGGGGACATTTTTTTATACAAAATAATATTTTGGAAAATTGTAAAATATTTTTTTGTACATAACACGGGAGGGAGTTTATTCAATTATACAAAACGAAGTCGTTTTTAGGGCTATATCATGCAATAGCGTAATGTATAATTTACCTCCCTTTTTACCATAATATATATATATATATATATATATATATATATATATATATATATATGGCAAATATTATTTTGTCAAAATATTAAACCTCAACTAAAATAATTCTTCTAGACTATGTTTGTTTGGAAAAAAAAATATTTTGAATTGAATTATTTGTATTAATTTAACACTACTTTTTACTATTTAATTTCATAATGAGGAATTATTAATCCCTTAGGTGACGCTTGTTTACAAAAAATATATTTAGGATTGGATTATTTACCTTAATTTAACACTACTTCGGAGTATTTTATCCCATGATGTGGGATTAATAATCTTTTAATGTTGGACTATTAGTCTCATAAAATTATTTAATAGCTTAAAATGAGGGGGACTGTTAATCTAAAAATTTTCATGAGATTATATAATCTCACACAAATAGTCTTAGGAATGATAAAAAAATAATTTATAGGATTATTTAAAGGATTATTAATACTCCATTATAAGATAAAATAGTCCGAAATAGTGTTAAATTAATATAAATAATTCAATCTTAAATATATTTTTTGCAAACAAATGTAGTCTTAATGTTGAATTATTAGTTTCATAAAACCATTTAATAGTTTAAAATGAAGAAAATTATTAATCTCAATTTTTTTATAGGATTATATAAACCCATGAAATTTTTTATGGGGATGAGTGCTTTTTTAAAGAGATTACTTTCTTGGTATCAGTCAATCTTTATTATAGAGGATAATTCATTTTGACCTCACTCTACTCTACTCTACGCCCCAAGGTGATAAACATCAATAGGACAATCCATTTAAATAAAATGGAGATAATTATGATAACAAGAGATGAGAGAGCCAGTAAATCCCAGCAGCCAGCCCAGCTGAGATGGTAGTGTCCCTCTCATTTGACTCTTGCAGCTTACTACGACATTCTTCTGCATCCACATATGCAACAAGAAGATATATATGTAAATGAACTACAACGTTGTACCAACAGAAATTTGAAACTAATACATACACTACACCACATGATGCTTTTAGGATGAGCAAACCTTGTACTCGTCAGTATCCTTAAATGTAAAGCAGAGAAAATATTATTCGTAACTTTTGACCACTTGTAAATATGAAATTGTAAAACTTTTGAAATTATTAATCAATTTGCGTATTCCCTTGTCAAAAATAATATATAAATTGAATTTCATTTTTATATACAAGAGGTTCTTCTAAACTCTGTTAAATACTATGCAATTTGACTATTAATAAATAAATTGTTTATGATTTTTCACAAAAAGACAGACCTTTAGCTCTTTTCAACCACAAGTAGTTTTGGATTAATCAAATAATTTGGTCTGCTGTTGTTGAAAAAAAAAAACTTAAATATGTAGAGATGTTCTGAAAAGGATAATGTTATAACTGTCAAATTCAAATTCCCTAACTACAGGGATTTTGTGTGGATTACAAGGGAATTTGCTAAGAAACTAAGTGTTCTTTGTTGGCGTGAGCTGTAGATTAGAAGACAAATGAGAGGGATTGTAGGGAAAGTGTAAATACAATTCCTTCTATTAAGGGCCAAAGGATCCCAGCCATAATCCTAGCCTTGATTTGTGTTAATCACCAAAAATAGAGACTTAAATAACTCTATATATACTTGTAATATCGCTGTGAATAGATAGAGAAACAAATGATGAATATGATTTTCTGTCATGGTATCAGAGCCAGAACCGATTCCTGGTACAAACACAAATCCTAGCTCCATAGTTGCTCACTTATTACACACCTCTCAAAGATGGGAGACCCAAATAGCCAGATGGGAGACTCGAATACTCTACTTGACCCAAACACGATTCTTTCTGACCTCTTTACAACCAAGATGACCGAAGCCCTGTCCAAGGCTCAAACACCTACCAATTTTCCAGAACCTGCTGCTGTCCCAATCGGAATTAAGTTAGATGGTTCTAACTTTGCTCTTTGGTCCCAGGTGGTGGAGATGTATATCTCCGGGAAGGATAAACTGGGTTACATCAATGGAGAATTACCCCCTCCATCTCCGACTGATATATCTTACCGAAAGTGGCGAACGGACAATGCAATTGTCAAAGGCTGGTTGATTAACTCCATGGACCCTACTCTAATCAGCAACTTCATTCGATTTCCTACTGCTAAACATGTATGGGATGCAGTTGCTACAACTTATTTTGATGGGGGAGATACTTCGCAGGTGTATGAACTCAGGCGGCGTGTCTCTCGTCTCCGACAGGGTGGTGGATCAGTGGAAAAATACTATACTGATTTACAAGGATTATGGCGTGAGATTGACTTCCGCCGACCGAATCCAATGGAGTGCCCAGCCGATATACAAAGATACAATAATCTGCTTCAGGAGGACCGAGTTTATGCTTTCTTGGATGGTCTGGATGATAAACTCGACAACATCCGGAGTGATGTATTGCAGGTGCATCCTTTCCCTTCCGTGGAACAAGCCTATGCCCATGTTCGGCGAGAAGCTCTCCGCCAGGTAGTGATGAATACGGTGGAGCTTGAAGTCCCTGTTGGAGCTGTGCTTGCCTCTCGGGGTCTCAAACTTGGTCAAGGGTCTGGCCGAACCAGTTCGGGTTCCTCAAGGAGTTCTAGGTCTTCTTCCAATATTGTTAAATGTTCTCACTGTGGGAACTCTAAGCATACCCGAGAAAATTGTTTTCAATTACATGGGTATCCTGATTGGTGGCCTGAATTTCAAGAAAAAAGGAAAAAAGAAGGAGCCCAGGCTAATGGTGGCATAGGAAAAGCTGCTGTGGTTAAGGCTGACTCGTGCCTTTCTCTCGTTCCCTCCAATGACCTGCCTCATATGACTGCCCCTCCTCCAAACTCAGGTATTTCTTATCATGCCCTGTTTAGTCATGGTAATGACCTGAATAGTGCTACATGGCTTCTTGATTCTGGGGCCACAGACCATATGACCTTTGATCCTGCGGATTTTACATATCACTCACCCCCCCGGCGCACCAGTATTGCTAATGCAAACGGACTTATTTCCCCTGTCACAGGGGCTGGTTCAGTAACTTTATCACCTTCGTTACAGTTGACGAATACTCTACTTGTTCCTTCCTTGTCTCACAAACTCTTATATGTGAGCCAAGTTACTAGAGATTTAAATTGTATGGTATTAATGTATCCTAATTCTTGCTTTCTTCAGGATATTCTCACGAAGGAGATAATTGGGCGTGGTACTAGGAAGGGGGGATTATACTACATGGAAGACTTCAGTCTGGGTCGAGCACACCAGGTGTCCTCTCAGGAGTCCAAAATTCAGCAAATATGGTTGTGGCATCGTCGGTTAGGTCATCCCTCATTTGGGTATTTACAACATTTATTTCCTGATCTATTCTCGAATATGGATTTGTCAAGTTTTCATTGTGATGCTTGTATTTTAGCAAAAAGTCATCGTGTCAATTATCCATTACGCTTGAATAAAAGTGATATTCCATTTGCTTTAATTCACTCTGATGTATGGGGTCCCTCTCGTTTACCTACTTTCTCTGGAGTGCGTTGGTTTGTGTTGTTTATTGACGATTGCACTAGGATGACCTGGCTTTATTTGATGAAAAGTAAGGATGAAGTATTCAGTATCTTTCAGTCCTTTCATGCTATGATTCGGACACAGTTTGCCTCTTCAATTCGAGTCTTTCGCTCAGACAATGGTGGGGAATATGTAAATCATAAGTTCGCAACTTACTTCCAAAAACATGGTCTCATTCACGAGACATCATGTCCTCAAACTCCGCAGCAAAATGGGGTCGCAGAACGAAAAAATCGGCACATCCTTGAAACGGCTAGGGCTCTCCTTCTAAGTGCTCATGTTCCGGCTCACCATTGGTCAGATGCTGCTACTACTGCTATGCATCTCATCAACCGCCTTCCCTCTAAGATCTTAAAGTTTAAGACTCCTCTGCAGGTTCTATCTGAATCCGTTTCACTGCCATCTATCCTAATACTACATCCTCGGATCTTTGGGTGCGTGGCGTATGTTCATCTTCCAAAGAATCAACGTACCAAATTGGATCCTTGTGCTCTTCGATGTGTATTTCTAGGATATGGTACACACCAAAAAGGATACCGATGTTATGATCCCACTACTCGGCGGTTTCATACTACCATGGATATTACCTTCATGGAGTCTGATCTTTTTTATTCTTCATCCTCCTCCACTCCCTCACTTCAGGGGGAGACACCAAGTGAAGGGATGAAGTGGTTAAGTTTTGATTGGCTTGAAGAGCAGAACAATCAAATTGAAATTGATGACTCTAGAACAACCTCAGACATGGTCATACGGTTTACATCTAATGAAGAGTCTACATCAAATGAAGAACCCCTCTCGCCTACAGTATCCACGGACCTATCTCCTGAGAATATTCTTGAGGTAAGCCATACTATTACACCTTCCTGTACAGATAATATAGAGTCCTCCGGTGGATATATCTTACCTTTCAGGCACAATCGTGGTAAACCACCAAATAGATACTCACCAGATATGGAGAAAAAAAGAACAAGGTATCCAATTACCAACTATGTGTCTTCGGAAAAGCTACTTGAACCTCTCAAGACTTTCTCCAAAGACCTATCCATATGCCAGATTCCAACTACGGTTCAGGAAGCACTAGCCGGTCCTAAATGGACACAGGCTATAGAAGAAGAAATGGGAGCACTATTAAAGAATCAAACATGGGTGTTGGCTCCACTTCCAAAGGGGAAGAGAACCGTTGGATGCAGGTGGGTGTTCTCTGTGAAGCACAAGGCAGATGGATCCATAGAAAGATACAAGGCAAGGCTGGTGGCGAAAGGATACACTCAGACGTATGGAGTTAATTATCAAGAAACTTTTTCACCTGTAGCAAAATTAAATACAGTTAGGATTCTGCTGTCTTTTGCTGCTAACTTGGACTGGCCATTACATCAGTTGGATGTAAAGAACGCATTCCTTCATGGAGATCTCGAAGAGGAAGTTTACATGGATATACCTCCAGGATATACAACCTCCTCAAAAATTGAGGTTGTGTGCAAATTGCAACGAGCATTATATGGATTAAAGCAGTCACCTCGAGCATGGTTTGACCGATTCAGACTGGCAATGAAGAAATATGGGTTCCGTCAGAGTAACTCAGACCATACACTATTCTTGAAACATCAACAAGGCAAGGTAACAGCGTTAATTGTCTATGTTGATGATATGAGTATTACAGGAGACGACAAGGAGGAAATTGCCAGACTTCAAGAGCAATTGGCTACTGAGTTTGAGATGAAAAACCTAGGAGGTCTGAAATATTTTCTAGGAATAGAAGTCGCTAGATCAAGACGAGATATATTTCTTTCCCAAAGAAAATATATCCTAGATCTATTATGTGAAGTTGGAATGTTGGAATGTAAGCCGGCAGACACTCCAATTATTCAGAATCATAAACTTGAAGAACACCCAAACCAAGTTCCAACAGACAAAGGTCGATACCAGAGATTGGTTGGCAAGCTTATTTATCTCTCTCACACTCGTCCAGATATTGCCTATGCAGTAAGTGTTGTAAGTCAATTCATGCATCGGCCTAGTAAAAACCATATGGAAGCGGTAATTCGGATCTTACGATACTTCAAATCATCCCCAGGAAAGGGACTGTTGTTCTCAAAAAATAATCATCTCAGGATTAATGGCTATACAGATGCAGACTGGGCAGGAAATGCTACAGATAGACGATCTACCTCAGGATACTTTACATTTGTTGGAGGAAATTTGGTCACTTGGAGAAGTAAAAAACAAAAAGTAGTGGCATTATCAAGTGCCGAAGCAGAATTCCGTGGGATGGCAAAAGGACTATGCGAACTTTTGTGGCTAAAAAGACTTATGTCTGAAATAGGTTTCGCTCCTACCTCTGAGATGGATCTGTTCTGTGATAACAAATCTGCCATTGCTATTGCACATAATCCCATACAACATGATCGGACCAAACATGTGGAGGTTGACAGACACTTTATTAAGGAGAATTTAGAAGCAAAAATAATTCAGTTTCCATTCGTGAAGTCCGAAGACCAACTAGCAGACATTCTGACAAAGGCAGTGTCAAGCAAAATTTTTTACAGCTCACTAGACAAGTTGCACGTTGAAGATGCGTTCACTTGAGGGGGAGTGTTGGCGTGAGCTGTAGATTAGAAGACAAATGAGAGGGATTGTAGGGAAAGTGTAAATACAATTCCTTCTATTAAGGGCCAAAGGATCCCAGCCATAATCCTAGCCTTGATTTGTGTTAATCACCAAAAATAGA
This sequence comes from Hedera helix, assembly GCA_947179155.2. Lineage (NCBI taxonomy): Eukaryota > Viridiplantae > Streptophyta > Magnoliopsida > Apiales > Araliaceae > Hedera > Hedera helix. The sequence continues at coordinate 41,560,928 of OX359284.1, read as the reverse complement.
GACTTAAATAACTCTATATATACTTGTAATATCGCTGTGAATAGATAGAGAAACAAATGATGAATATGATTTTCTGTCATTCTTCTGCACAATTCAAGGTGGTGTATTTGGGGGACATAATTACAGAGGAAGGTGTTTCTGCAGACCCTAACAAGATTTCTTGCATCACTAACTGGCCAGAACCTACTAATGTGAAGGGCTTCAGAGGGTTCTTGGGACTAACAGATTATTATAGGAGGTTTGTGAAAAACTATGATGAAATCTTTAGACCCTTGACCATGCTGTTACAAAAAGACCAATTTCGATGGTCAGAAGAAGCTTCTGCAGTCTTTCATAAAAACAAGCTATAAGTATTACAAAAATATTGGCATTACCAGATTCTAAACTGCTATTTGTTGTAGAGATTGATGCAAGTGCAAAAGGAATTGCGGCAGTTCTTATGCAAGCTGGAGGACTGATAGCCTTTCTCAGTAAAGCTCTAACTCCTAATCACCTTGGCTTATCGATTATGAGAAATAATTACTTGCAATCATACAGGCTGTAACTAAATGGAGGGCTTATCTAATGGGAGCTTATTTCATTATCAAGACTGACCATCAAAGCCTTAAATTCTTCATGGAGCAAAGGATAACTACATTTCCACAAAGAAACGTTTGAGTAAAATAGTTGGTTATGACTATGAAATAGACTACAAGAAGGGTGCTAAAAATGTTGTGGCAGATGCCTTTTCCAGGCAAATAAATGATGAATCCTCCTTACATGTTATTAGTGGTAGTATTCCACTTTGGATACAGAAAATTAGTGATCCTCTTATATAGATCCAGAAACACAATCTCTAGTACAACAACTATCTGTGCTGTCACATTCCCAAATTCGGGTCCTCTAGACCTCGGATTAAGTGCTGACGGTACAATCCCAAACTCAATAAATCCAACTTAATGACCTTGAGTAATTAAAATTATTACATTATATTCTTACAAAATTTCAGGCATTTGACCCCGTAAAAGAAAATACAAACAAATTATTTGATTAAAACTTACAACTTTATTCTATTTCAGAATCGCAGTTTTTACATTGCTCTCTAACAACTCAAGATCATCTACATCACTTCTATCATGGCTGTCATCTTGGAGCTTCCCAAATGTCATCCTCCATTACTTGCTACTGCAGAATACAACTCCCTGTCCCCTGCTCTTGTCCCAATTTGAGAGTCCCACTTGCTCTTTATTCGTATAACATGAATCCAAGCTTTGGAATGTTTGAATTGGTTTATATCTAGACATTGGGCTGCCGAAATAGGCTGGATTAAAGGCCAACAAGGCTTAATAATGCTACTAGGAATTATCCAACAAATGGGCTGTGAGTTAATTAACACAATAAGTGTAGTTAAACTCCTTAACTTGGGCTTTCAAAATTTTAATTTTTAACAGTTTGTGGCCACCATATAAATTCACATTGACATCTAATTAATTTCCCAGTTAGTAAATGGAGACATCATCAAAATAATATAAATTTTTATTTCCCAACCCATTAGTTTAGTTTATCAATTAATTATCGATAAACTTAGCTAACTAATTAAATCCCACCTATGTAATTGAATTACTTAAATTACAAAGTCTCCTCTTTGTTCCATAATTAATCAATTATTTGATCAATTCGGCAACACAACTCGTTCTTTTATTGCTCACACATAACTTATTTTTTTTTTCACTTGACAATTTCCGCTTAAAGCATTTTTCATATTAAAAGTCTTTATTTACAATTTATAATATACCATAAAGGTTCTTTACAGCACATAGATTAAGTAAATAAAAACTTAATCACCTCTACTCATTTTCTTCCTCAAAATTAGGTTTTAAATCTCTAATCTTTATTTAATCATTTAAGTCTTATTTAAAAGACTTATCAATATCCGGTATATCACATGTGCTATAAGGTGAGAACACACATTTCATTTTCTCACATGGGGTACTGAGGAATAAGGGTTTAAATTTCTTGGGCAAAGGTACTGAAATTAGAAGGAAGATCTTCTCAATTTTCCATAAAAGTCCTTTAGGGGTTCATTCAAGAGTTCAAGGCACTTTAAAAAGATTGGGAAAATACTTCACTTGGTTTGCAATAACACTATAGATATCAAGAATTGGATCAAGGAATGTGATGTGTGTCAGAGGCATAAGACAAAAAATGTACCATACCTTGGATTACTACAGCCATTAGAAGTGCCTTCTAAACCTTGGAGTGACATTTCCATTGATTTCATTAAAGGACTAGTTGTTTCAGAAGGCAAAAGACAGATTCTCAAACTATTTTATTGGTTTAAAATATCCTTACACTGTAGTTTCAGTTTGGCTATGAACATTTTCATACGAGAAAGGGGACAGTGCTACAGGATTTAAAGAACAAGCTTCTTAAAGCACATAACAGAATGCAGTTGTTTGCTGATCAGCACAGGTTAGAAAGGCAAATTGAGATGGAGGATTTTGTATATATTAAACTTCAGCCTGTTAATGATGCTACTACTACTGATACAAAGTTTACTGGTAAAGTGTAGTTCAGTAATTCAGGGATATAACAGTCATTGTAAATACTTAACTGAGGGTATTAAAGTCTTTTAGGAGTTAGTTGATTACTAGTTATATAGTTGGTTAGTGGTTATATATAAAGGGGATTAATTACTTCATTTGTAAGCGTAATCAGTTTTTCAGATAATAAGAAAACCATTCTGTTTTTCTGGTTTCTGTTTCTTGTCTGCTTTAAAAGCTTCTTTCATGGTATCAGAGCTGAGTTCATCAAGATTCGATCATGAAGCTTATAAATATGAAAATTAACTGTGATATCTAAATCAGGTTCGATATCATATTATTGTTCTGGTGTCTTCAAAGTTTTTCTTTATCTCTGTCTATTAACAAAATCAGAAAACCCTAGATCTGTGTTTTGCATTTTTTTTTAGTTTTACGTAAATTTCTCGCTGAAATGGTGCATACAAGATCATTTTCTGCTGTAGTTAATCCAAATTCAAGCAATCCACATACAGATACAATTAATCCAGAAGTAAATCAAATTGATGCTCTTCATCCTCTGTATCTACATCCTTCTGATCATCCTGGTTTATTGTTGGTTAATCAACAACTAAATGAAAGGAATTACAGTCAATGGAGGCGTGCTATGACTATTGCTCTTACTGCAAAGTTCAAGTTAGGATTGATTGATGGTACATATACTAAACCAGATCCTAACTCAATTTTGTTTCCATATTGGGAAAGATGTAACAGTATGGTGATTTCCTGGCTGTTAAATGTTGTTTCCTCTGAAATTAGTAGCAGTGTTGTTTATCTGTCTACTGCAAAACAAATTTGGGATGATCTTGCTACCAGATTCACGCAAAGTCATATTCCTAGGGTTTATCAAGTTAGAAAAGATTTGGTATCATTGACTCAAGGAAATCAAACTTTGTCTGTGTATTATACAAAATTTAGAGCACTATTGGATGAACTGGATAATCTTTCATTGATTCCTAAATGCACTTGTGAATGTATCTGTGGAAATGCTGTGCTACAAGCAAAGAATGATAATATTACAAAGGTATCTCAATTTCTTATGGGATTGAATCCTCATTTTGCTGCAGTGAGAAGTCAGATTCTGCTAATGACTAATTTGCCTACTTTGAATGAAACATATTCTCTGTTGTTGCAAGAAGAAGAGCAAAAACAGTGTGCCATGCTGCATACAGAAAATAATTTTTCTGATTCTGTTGCTTTGCTAACTAAGAGGTTTGGTGCTTCAAAAATAAAGTCCAAATTATTTTGTGATTACTGCAATGATACTGGTCATACTAGAGAGAAATGTTTTCTGCTAAATGGTTATCCCTCATGGTTCAAAGGACCCAGAGTTCCTCAGGCTAATTCTGATAAGAATTTTACTCAGAAAGTGACTACTGACAAACAGAAATTTTCTGGAAATTACAAAGGGAAATATGTTCCTCAGGCGGCACAAGTATCATATGTTTCTCCCACTGCTCAAGGCTCTTATGTTCAACCTTCTCAGAATTCTTCTATTAATACTAATCCTCAGATGATTAGTGAATGTTCACTGTCTAACAGTTCCTCAGAAGGTTATTCTGCATATGGTGTTCCTTCTCATATCTCACCTGCTCAATACAATCAGATAATGGATATTTTGCATCCTACTTCCATATCTCATGGTTTTGCTGCTCAGAAATCTCCTACTAGTCATATTGCTTCTATGTCAAATGTATTTCCTACCACTCATTTGTCAGGTAATACTCTTGTTTGGATTATAGATACTGGTGCTACTGATCACATTACTCCTTGTTTAACCTTACTCCATAATCCTAAAGCAGTTTCTTCTTCTATTCTTTTACCTAATGGTATTACTTCTTCCATCACTCATGCTGGTACGGTTACACTATCTTCAGACATTGTTCTCTACAATGTTCTATGTGTTCCTAACTTTCAGTTCAATATTCTATCTGTTAGTAAACTTACTAAGGACACTAACTCAGTTTTACTTTTCTCTTCACACAAATGCTTTCTGCAGGACCCTTCCTTGAAGAAGATGAAAGAGATTGGTAATCTTCAAGGAGGGTTATATAAGCTCAACATTTCATCATCTGCTGTTGCATCTCCTTCTGATACTTACTCTTCTGCTTTCCACATCTCAGCCAATAATGTTCATCATCAGTCTTTTGATTTGTGGCATGCTAGGATGGGACATGCTCCAATAAATGCTCTTAAAGCATTACCTTATCATATTACTTGTAACAAAGTTCCTTCATGTGAAGTTTGTCCTCTTGCAAAACAAACTAGAAAATCTTTTCCTTTAAGTGTTACATTTGCTTCTCATGTATTTGATCTCATTCATTGTGATGTATGAGGTCCATACAAAATAAAAACTCATGGTGCTTGTTCTTATTTTCTTACAATTGTGGACGATTGTTCTAGATGTACTTGGTTTTTTTTGTTTCAATCTAAAGACCAAGTTACACAGTTACTTCAAAATTTCATTTCTTATGTTCAAACTCAATTTCATGTCACTGTGAAGCACCTTAGGTCTGATAATGGTTCTGAATTCCTAAACACTACTTTAACTGAATTCTTTCAAGCTAAGGGTATCACTCATCAAACAAGTTGTGTTGATACTCCTCAGCAGAATGGTGTTGCTGAAAGGAAACACAGACATCTTCTTGAAATAGCAAGATCATTAAGGTTTCAATCAAATGTTCCTATTCATTTTTGGGGAGACTGTATTTTAACAGCTACCTACTTACTCAACAGACTTCCTAGTTCTATATTACATGGCAAAACACCTTTTGAAGTTCTATTTGGTTCAGTTCCTACATATTCGCATCTTAGAATTTTTGGTTGTCTGTGTTTTGTATCCACTTTGTCCACTGGTAGAGATAAATTTCAACCAAGAGCTACAAAATGTATTTTTTTGGGTTATCCTACAAGTCAAAAAGGATACAAAGTGTGTGATCTTCAAACAAGGAAGTGCTTTGTCAGTAGAGATGTAACATTTCATGAGAATATTTTTCCATTCTCTTCTATTCCCACTGTTAACTCTGATTCACAATCATTTTCTTCTGATTTTTCTTCTTCTTCACTAATCAGTCCTCTTTTGCCTACACAGATTTCTTCTGAGTCCTCTACTTCTAATCTTGCTCCTAATCTTACATCTGAGTTAAGTACCACAATTAGACCTTCTAGACAGAAAACTGTTCCAATCAAATTTACAGATTATGTTGGTCTTCCTTTCTCTAGCAATATCATCAATACATCTGATCCTCACTCTTTAACAAATTTTCTATCCTATGATTATCTTTCTCCTACTTCTAAACAATATATTGTTGCCACTGCATTAATTTCTGAGCCTAAGTCTTTCAAACAAGCTTGTCAAGATGAGCAGTGGTGTAATGCCATGATTGAAGAAATCAATGCTTTAGAATCAAACAATACTTGGATTGTAACTGCATTACCTCCTGGTAAGAGAGTTGTGGGTTGTAAATGGATTTATAAGGTGAAATACACTTCAGAAGGTCATGTTGATAGATACAAGGCTAGACTAGTAGCCAAGGGATTTACACAAACTGCTGGATTGGATTATTTTGAGACTTTTGCACCTGTAGCAAAGATGACTACAGTCAGAGTTTTACTTACTGTTGCAGCTATTAATCATTGGCATCTTGATCAAATGGATGTTTCTAATGCCTTTCTTCATGGTGATCTCTATGAGGAAGTTTATATGGACTTTCCTCCTGGTTTTAAACCTGTTGCTTCAACTTCTCATACTCCTTTGGTTTGTAAATTACAGAAGTCTCTTTATGGACTGAAACAAGCCCCTCGACAGTGGTTTGCCAAATTTTCTGGTTCTCTTTTGCAGTATGGTTTCTCTCAGTCATACAATGATTCCTCCTTATTTCTTTATCATTCTCTTCAAGGTTTTGTGGCTGTGTTGGTTTATGTGGATGACATAATCATTGCAGGACCTAATAGTGATCTTATTGCTTCAGTCAAATCTTATTTAGCCTCTCATTTTAAGATCAAAGATTTAGGTTCTCTAAAATATTTTCTGGGCTTGGAAATTCTGAGATCTCCTACTGGGATTGTTCTTAATCAGAGGAAGTATGTTCTTGATATTCTCCAAGATTGTGGGCTTACAGCTGCCAAATGTTCCAAAATTCCAATGCATCAAAATCATACTCTTCTAGCTGCTGATGGTCCAGACTGTAATAATTCATCTCAGTATAGGAGATTGGTTGGCAGGTTAATCTATCTGACAATCACCAGACCTGATATCTGTTACAGTGTTCATATTCTTAGTCAATTTTTGACTCAGCCCAAACAAGCTCATATGGATGCTGCTCTTAAACTAGTCAGGTATCTTAAAGGTTCACCAGGACAAGGCATTTTTCTTTCTAGTTCTAGTTCTTTGCAACTTCGAGCTTACACTGATGCTGATTGGGGAGCTTGTAGATTAACCAGAAGATCTTTAACTGGCTATTGCATTATGCTTGGTAGTAGTCTTATTTCCTGGAAATGTAAAAGACAAACCACTGTGTCCAGGAGTTCAGCTGAAGCAGAGTATAGAGCCATGGCTTTTACTTGTTGTGAAGTCACTTGGCTAGTTTCACTTCTTAAAGATTTTGGTTTCTCAAACATGACTCCTATTACCTTGTTCTGTGACAATCAATCTGCACTTCATATTGCCTCTAATTCTGTCTTTCATGAGCGTACCAAACATATTGATATCGATTGTCACTTTGTTCGAGAAAAGCTGCTTCAAGGCCTCATCAAAACTGCTCATCTGCCTACTGCTACTCAACCGGCAGATCTTTTCACTAAAGCCTTGTCTCATGATGCCTTATCCAGATTTCTTTCCAAGTTGGGCTGCTGCAACTTATTTCAGCCTTCCAACTTGAGGGGGGATGTTAATGATGCTACTACTACTGATACAAAGTTTACTGGTAAAGTGTAGTTCAGTAATTCAGGGATATAACAGTCATTGTAAATACTTAACTGAGGGTATTAAAGTCTTTTAGGAGTTAGTTGATTACTAGTTATATAGTTGGTTAGTGGTTATATATAAAGGGGATTAATTACTTCATTTGTAAGCTTAATCAGTTTTTCAGATAATAAGAAAACCATTCTGTTTTTCTGGTTTCTGTTTCTTGTCTGCTTTAAAAGCTTCTTTCACAGCCATACAAACAATCTAGCTTGGCACAAAGGGCAAGCTTTAAGTTGGCCCCCAGATTTTATGGTCCCTATGAGGTGCTGGAAAAAATTTGATTCTGTGGCATATAAATTGAACTTACTTGCTAATTCCCAGATTCACAACATTTTTCATGTTTCATTGTTAAAAAAGTCCATTGGATCCAGAGCTACTGTTGCCCCAACATTACCTCCTATTTCTGAGGATGGCAGACCTGAGCCTGTTCCAATCAAGATCTTGGCTAAGCGTATGATGAAGTGGCATAACATACCTAAGATAGAATACTTGATTAATTGGGATAGAAGCTTAGAGGAGGATGCCACATGGGAGGAAGCTCAGCAAATGGTGCCTCAATTTCCAGATTTTGATTTTAGTTCCTGAGATTTGCAGCTATTTTTATCCTTGCGGACAAGGATAATTTGAGGAGGTGGCAATGTTATGTACTGAATAATTAGCATGTGTTTGGAAACTTGGTTGAGAGTGGACAGCTGGAAATAGTGATGTCACAGTTAGAACATTTTAATTTTTTAACAGAATTTGGGGAGGGAAAGTTAGTTTTTGACAGTTAGAGCTGGGAGTTGTGTAGAACTTTATAAATAAGCTGGTACTGTGAGGGAGGGGATAGGTTTGATGTACTGTTTTCTTCTCTTTTGTAACTGTAAGCTTGTAACTCTTCTTTCCTTCAATAAAACGTTCGTTTCTTGTGCTTCCATTTTTTTTGTTTCTTTTCTATTTTCTGTTCTTTCCATTTTCTTTCTATTTTTCACTACAATTAATCTGAAATCATAACAGATATATCAAAACGCCTAACCAAATTATATATACTTTGATATGGTATGATATGATATCATACCTTATCATAAATAATTAGATTTTTGGTTGTTTTTTTGGATAATTAGATGAACAATGGATAGTGATGTATGCACAAAACCAACCTGCTATACTAAAGTCTAAAAGTACCAGAATTAAAAGCTCTTCATTTTTCCATCAAATGTTAAGAGTCCCTTTTCTTGCAAGAATTTCTGCCAATTAATGAGTCTCTTGACCCATTAAAACTATTTGCATTTTTTAAATTATTATTGCATTAGTCAGGAGGCATAACAGAACAAAGGAAATCTTTGAGAATTCTTTAATAGAAACTAATACCTTAGACATGTTCAGTTGCTAGCGTTTATAGCATCTGTAACGTTATCGTTTAGAGATTTAATAGCACTACATCAAGTTTGATACATAGCGTTTGAACGTTATACGTTATGTTTGTGAGTTAAATAAGTTGCATTTGAAATAAGTTACTCGTATGTGAACAAGGTTCTCAAGTAAATTTGGATTTTTGGACCTTCAATCAAATGCACCGAACACTTCATAAGCTGATAAATGAACAATCACTAAAACTGATTGAAATTTTGGCAACAGCAATTTCAGTTCTTAACTAAGAAGGTGAAAGGAAAGATGTATATAACTGATGCATTCAGTCCCCTTGATCATGGCATGATCTAAACAGGCCACAGGTGTATAAAAAACATACTCTATAACTAACAGATGAATTGTTGCCAAAAAAACCTGGTCTCATTTGCTACATTGCCAAGCCAGCATTGAGAAACATGAAAAAATGCATTGAATATTGAAATCAATGTGGACCAAGAAAAATTAAAGAAAATAACTTGTTATGTGCCCAGTTTCAGAATAAAAGACATATGTTAGGTAGTACAACTTTTAGGTCCACATCTCAATGATATGTTCAAGTTTTCAATCTGATGTATGTATTAGTAATTTCAACTAATACCAGAACTGAATAACATTAGCAAATAAATGGTACTTTCAAGTTTCAATACTGGTATTTCAGGTTGCCCTGTGCAAGACTCCTGTGAAAATAGTCCAATTTATGTTGGTATAACATTCAGATTTTCCTGGGGGACAGAAGATGAGAATACACATGCCTCTACTATAGTACCGTTAGTACAGTAATACTGTTCACATAATTCAAGGTTCCATGAAACAGTATAACTCGAAAAAGAAAAACTCTTTGTAGAAATAAGAAACTTTAAAGATGCTGTTTCGGCACAAAGGAAGTAAGGAACACAACGTATATAAATGAGTTGTTCACTTGGGCTCAAAATACCTCTCCTTTTGCCATCAAAATGAAACATAGACTCATTTGATGTCTTTAACATTGATACCTCAAATGCACGGAAAACATGAAGTACCAGAATTTCCAATGTTAATGGAATAAAAATGTCCAAGAAAAGATGTACATGAAACAAAACAAATTTGAAAACTTAGTAACATAAGTAGCATCTGCAGTAGTTTCTGGACAGCTTTTAAGATAAACATCTTGCTATTTATGATGAATGTAGATGACTAGTTCTACCCTCTAAAGTTCACATTTGTTGTCTCATTTAGTCATTTCTAACTAAAGGGGCAGGCAAAACCAACAATATAGCAGCATATAAGACATACCTGAATAGTTGTAGGTAGTCTTGTGAAACTAAATCAGCATAGGCTTTTCAGACCGACGGATCCTGCTATCTTAGAAATCATTAACAAGAAAGGACTACACAAGCAACACTATACATGGAGAGGAGTATGAAAATCAATAATTGTAGTAATTCAAGAGTCTATAAGAACAAAAACTAACCTTTTCGTGGGCAATGGGATAATTTTTCTCGTACTTCTCAAGGGTTCTGAATGCCACATCTAGATTTGCACTCAAACTCAACAGTAAGTAAAATGCCATACGAAAAAAATCCTTGAAATAAAAAGAAAGTATGCAGAATATGTTTGCTCCAATCCCGACAATAAGACATTTTTAAGAGAGAAATTGTGCAAACCAAAGGTTTAAGGTAAAACAAGGGGCAAAAACAAACCAGAAATTGATGATATATGAAAGGAATACTTGCATTTGTATTGAAAAATTCTAAAAACATGGCTGATAGATTTGCAAGCTAAGGCATATCTTCAAATTTATATCATAAACTAGTTGTTTCATACAGAAAATGAAACTACGATAATACGATAGAGAATGTGCTTCATTATACAATGACAACTCTTATTTCCCTACTTTCTGCTGAACAAACTTCTCAACTTTCCTCTTTCCAATCGATCGAGCAGCTTCTTTGCACCTGGGATGTCCATCTCAGTAAGCTTCTTGAGATACCCAATGGCGCCGTATGAAATCATCAACTTCTTACACTTTTTGCTTGAGGAGAGTGCCGCAAGACAGGTAACTGCATACTTCTTAGCAGTGTTCTGGGGACTTGGGTCAAGCAATTGCACCAAATTTGGCAAACTTTTCCCATCCCGTTTAACTTCTCGGCAATTCTGCGAAATAGTCATCAAACTTGAAATTGCTTGTGCAGCTACCTCCCTACCAGTATTTGCTTTAGCTACCAGCATCTTAACAAGCAAAGGAATGCATCCAGCCTCACCCACCATTTTCTTCATTTCTGCGGAGCTGCAAATTCGACAAATTGCTGAGGCAGCAGCTTGCTGTGCACCCAATGATCCGGACATTAGAACGTGAACCAATCTTGGAAGGAGGCCAAGTGAAACCAAAATATCCACAGAAACTGAGCCAACCAAATTCCTCAATGCCCCTACGGCAGATTCTTGGGGCAATGGACCATCCAGGTACGCCAACAGACTTCGTATTCCACCTTCTGAAATAACACGCCTTCGAAGATTATCATTGCTTGAGGTGAGATTCTGCAAGCATTCAGCTGCATATTCTTTTGATCCCAATAGAATTCCACAATCAAGGAGATTGATCATAACTTTTATAATTCCTTCTTCAGCAAGAGTTTGCCGCACTTCTGGAACAGTAGATATATTTTTCAAAGTACAAGCAGCAGACGCCTGTGAAACGGAATCACCGATCCGGCAGATTTCAATCAGAGGCCACACTCCACCATGCCCAACAATTGAACGAGCTGTTTCTGCTGACATTGACAATCTTTGAAGAGAGATTGTAGCTTTCTCTTTACCTACTGCACTACCAGACTCAACAAGTCTTATTAGAGGTGGAAGAACACCTTCTGACACAAGCCAATTCTCACAACTCCCAGATTCTACAAGAGAACAGATTACCGCGACAGTCTTTTCCCTGATCCGCGGAGAAGTAGCAGTGAGCAACTGGACTAAAGCAGCAATATTGCTCCGTCCAAGAACAGCCAAAATGTTCTTTTCATCCTCTTGCATGATCTCAACAAGGTTATCAAGAGCTTTATGTTTTGCCTCTAAGTGACCAATCTGAAGCCGGGCAAGTAACTCCCTTATACTGAAATGTGTTGCCGCCTCAGGTTCTGTTGATGAACTTGTGGCTGCCATAGGCAAGGTCACCTCACCAAGCACCCCAGTTTTGATCAGAAGCCCGCAATCTCTCAAGTTCAAATCCAATTTCCCTGATAAGGCATCAAGATCACTCTGCATCCGAAGCTTCCCCCCGTATTTCTCTTTCACACACATCTCTGCCAATTCAATTGCTTCACTCAGTGTCTTTGAAACAGCCTGTAATTGTTCCTTACACAGTGCATTCTTTGAGAAACAAGGGTGGCTCGACAAATCTGATAAGCGTGATGGGATGAGCTCCAATTTAGAAATTATGAACTTCCACCTACTAGGAAACCCCTTAACCTCCCTTGCCTTCTCAAGTGCAGCAGGAACATTCTCTTGGGTACGTAATAACCACTCCTCGGCGGACTGGTTATTGACCACAGCATCATTTTCACCCTCTGCTACCATGACTTTTAAACTGAATCAAACCAGGAGAAACTGAAATTTGAAACCCAGACTTTAGAACAATGAACCAGATGAGAGGAATTCAATATATATTGTAAAAAGAAATGAGTTTTACAGATAAAATGAATTACGTATCAATCAAATTGGCTCTCAGTAAAATTAGAGTACAATTTAGAGAAACCAAGCCGTCAAGGAGGATACACAGATTAGATTGATAATAAAGTTATCATTTTTAACACAGAAAATTCAAAGTTGTGGAGCAGTTGCAATCAACTAATATTAAATTATGCACATTAAAAAAGTTTAACAAATAATGAAATGAATAAAGAAGAGGCCCAAGACGAGTAGCTCAGAGATATTGGTATTATCAGATACTTCTTAATTACTGAAAACATGAACCGACAAGCAAGCAATTATTAAGTACCTAAAAAAGCCCCACGAGTCTACTCAAAAGATCTGCAAGTGATCATTAATCAAATGCATATGAATTGAATATTCAACAAAGAAAACAGCTTATGAAAATGAAAGAAGTAACTTTCAGTGGCTAACCATATCTTACATGTCAAATCAATGTGGTCGATCCCATAATTATACACAAAATGTAAAGGGCAAATTGGTAATAGTAGTAAATATCTCACTTTACTTTTAACTGTGGAATCATATGGTCATATAACATGATAATAGATCAGACCAAAGGGCTTAGGTATCTAAAAGTTACAGACAGGTTAAATTCTGGATATATTGCCCTATAGATGTTAACATAGAGAGCTGGTAGCACCCCATATAAAAAGAAAAGAGACTTTACTTTGAAGAGACCGTAGGAGCCTCTTTCTACGGTTGTATATGTAGAGTGTATTTACAATCTTGAAATTGAAAAAAAAAAATTAAAAAATTGATCCACCAAACAAAATTTTACTTCCATTACCTCAAATTGCTTTCTTTCTGGCTATCAGTCTTGATCTTTCGAAGCCACCTAAATTGACTACTTCTGAAATCAGAAAATATATATAGTATGTCAATCACCAACTCCCACCAACACAAAACATACAAACTCCTATTTTTTTTTTACTTAAAAAACAATGAATACACACTTTTTGTAAGGATCTTAAAAGAAAACTAGCAACAACGAAGATAAAAGGGGAAAAAGATTCAAGACTCGACCTTTATGACTCAGAAAGAAGATACTTATCCCTTGTCTCAAAATCCAGCAACCCCAAATAGCTTGATCTTCAAATCACTCAATAGCTCCAAAAAGAAAAACCCAGAAATACTTCTACCAAACGAAGGTACCCACTACCCGGAAATTTCTCCTTTTTGTAATTCTAATTGCAACCAAGAATTACCTTCTAAGAATAAGAAATCCCAAAAAAAATTAAATGACACCTTCAAATTAAAATCCACACTCTATTTACCACAAAGCAGATAGCTTTTGAGAAGTAGAGACATCCTAAATGGGAATAAAGACATCAAACGGTCGAAAACATATTTTAAAAAAAGAATCTTGAGCTAAGAAGAAGCTAAAAAAAATTCAAAAACTTAACTGAGCTTTAACAGATGAAGACAAAGAACACTATGGCATTCAAAAATCAAATCTTTATTCAAAAACCCCTCTACTCTCTCTCTCTTAGAAGAAAACGTCAGAGCTCTGCTATTCTGTCGCCTAAATTTGCACCCATGGATTTGAGAGAGAAAGTGTGTGTATTTTAGAGAGAGAAAAATGGGGACCAATGTTCGGACATGAATCTTAAATATCGACCAAAATAATGTACATCGGACGGTGATTGTATGGGATATAACAGTAGATCCGACCGTTAGAATTGGTCGAAATTTGAAAGCGTTTTTCATTTCAAAACTTTCTACATTTTCCGAGGAGCTGACGTGGCAGGTAGTGCCACGTGTGAAGTGCGACACGGATTGCATGCTTTTTAAAAAGTTTTTGTGTGATTGACAGTGGCGCAATTGGTAGACGGTAATCATTTGAACAAATTATATACAACCATACATTTTTAAAAGGTCCGCTTAATGTGTGCCCTAAGAACACACACTAAACGCGGAAAATAAGAGATAGGATCCATTAAAAAATATTTCTTTATATAGTTGTACTGAATTCAATACATAGGGTCCACTAGTATATTATTTTTTTATACATTGAATTCAGTGCGTCTACATAAACAAATAATATTATACATCGTTTTATGCGCTTAGTGTGTGCCCTAAGGACACACATTAAGAAAATCCATTTTTAAATACCATATATTTATTAAAATAATTTTATTTTTAAAAAAAATTAATAACATTTTTATAAATAAAAAAATTAAATTAAATTATAAAATATCATATCATAGCACATCTTCTTTTAATATTATTTTAAAAAAAAATAATATTCAAAACAATATCATTTTAATAAATATATATTATTTAAAAAAATTATGTTATTTAAGAGATATATATTTTAGATTCGTCCTCGTCAAAATAAATATATATTTAATGATAATTATATATTTATTTTTAACAATATTTAACATTAGAAGAGAGATTGATTGATAGGCAAAAAGGAAAGAAATGACTATCTCACGACGTAATTTTGCATTTTGCATAATTAAAAATAGGGGTGGCCTAATAAATTGATTTTTTTGGTTTTTTTGATAATTGGACTGGTCTGAACTGATCGGTTCAATATAAAATAGACAGATTTGGTACTGGTTCGGTATAAGTCCTGTATCGATTTCGGTATCAATTTGACATTATAAAATTCGGTATGTACCGATTTTATTACTTTATTATTATTATTATTATTATTAATAATAATAATAATAATAATAATAATAATAATAATAATAATAAAAATAATAATTTTTTGTATAACCGGAACCGAACCGATATACCGGTATACCGAATCGGTCCAACTGATTTCGGTATATGAATTTGGATGATTTTGGTACTGATTCGTTTCGGTATCGGATGATTCCGCTATATTATGCATAAAATAATATTTTATAAAATTTTAAAATATTATTATTTTAAAAAATACATTATATAAGAATATGAGTTAACCTTTATTTCTCGTACCCTCTTATTGATATGATAACATTAATTTTATTTTAATAATATCAACGGTACAAATTAATTTCAAAAAATCAGATTGAATTTTTTTTTAAAGAATAATATATCAAGCCAGTTGTTCATGATTTATCGGGCTTGAGTTGCCGTGGCTGGGACGGAAATGAGACGCTGTCTCCTGTCGGCTACATCAATGCGTTTTCAAGGCTGCGCGACTTTTCTAATTGCTTTCAGTTGCAACCATTCTAAAATTTCCCGGACGCTCCACTTTTGTTAAAAGATTATTAAATACTCCTGTAATATCTGTGGCTTGTGTTTAATATTATTCATGTATTATTATTTTAATATTTAAAATAAAATAATTTATTTTAAATATTAAAATGATAATATATAAGTAATATGAGACATTACATAACAGATAATTCAAGACTAATGCATAATTACCCACTTTTATTTTAGCATTTAGAAAATTTTGATCTCCTAGCATTATTCTATATTAAAAATAATGCACAATAAGTATTAAAAAAAACAGAGGAAGCGGGACTATTATTAATTTTTTTATACGCTTTTAGTGGTATACAATATATGAGTTTTGCTATTAGTATATAATTTTTTGTATATAGTTTATATATATATAATTATTTTTTAAAAAAATAATACTATGAACACAAGCTACTGATCCAAAAATTATGTATAAACACTACAAACAAGAGAGAAAATAAAAGGCAAAACTTATTATTAATTTTTATCATACATTTTTATCGATATGTAATACATGAGTACTGCTATTGATGCACAATTTTTTATTTATAGCTTGTATGTGTAGAATTATACTTCTTTCGTCCCAGAATAAAAGTTATTATTATTATTTTAGGTAGTATCAAGTTAAATGTCTATTTATCTTAAATAATTTATTTTTTACAATAATTTACCTATAATATTTTTAGTATTAATTATCATATTTCTATTCTCTATGCATATTTATAGAGTATCACTAGTTATAACTATGTAATTAAATGAGGATTTAAATATGAATAATTTTGTTATATTATCTTATTTCTTAACATGCGTAAAAAGTCAATTAGAATATTTATCCTTGGACGGAGGGAGTATAATCTTTATTTAGTTCCTAAATATGGGGTTATTACTAAGGCCCTGTTTGTTTAACATTGTATGACTGAATGGATGAATCGGTCAGTTATTCAGTGCGTTTATTTTCGTTAAAAATAGTCTGAATAACTGAATCGGTCAGATTTTTGGGCTAAATGATTAACTCTATTTTTTTTGACTGAATGGTTAAATCCTAGCTGAATGAAATAAAAAAAATAATTAATATATTAAGTAATATTAAATAAATTTACAATAATTTTAAATTTTTTTAGAGGGATAAAAGTAAAAATATGTTATTCAGATGTTTCAGACATGTCACTTATCAAACAACTTTTTTTATTCAGTATTTAAAAATCTAATTCATTTAACTCACTCAGATTACTTAAACATTTAAAATTATTTAATTTAACTTTTATCGAACACCCCTAAAGAAATTCCCAAACTATATGCGGCAGTATTGCAATTCCCTAGAGAGTGAGTTATTGATCATAATGCCCGCCTTTCAGCGTTCGGTTTTAACATCATGATGACTTTATGCAAATCTTTCGTAACAACGTAAATGTAAATTGTTCGCCCATGTTTTGTGAGTCATTTCATAATTAGGGAGGTTTTGCCTATGATAAGAAGAAAATGATGTTGTTAGAGGGTAATTATAACATACGAGTAATTCCAATAAAGGATATGGTGTGTCCACCCTACATGAGAGGATTTTCCCCCAAAATCTGCGAGTTAGAGAATTGGCATGTAGTGATGGACCCACTTTATTATGAGGCCCTACTAAAGATAGAGCTGAGATTATTAATGGGTACATCAAAACCCTAGCTACAATTATCAACGACAGCTGGGAAGAAGCCAGTATAAATTGAGGCTAGTATCGACCAGACATTATTATATTTAAAAGTTATAAAGTTAAGGGAAAATATTAAACTTAATATACTCTTTGATAAATCTCTTAATTATAGATTTTAAAATGCTTAGTTTCAAACATATAAATCACTATATCACCAAAGCCCATCAATCATCCTAATATCCTATTTAATATAAATAATTTGTTTTTTGCCAATAAACAAAATTTCTTAATTTTGTTCCTTTATGCTAGATTTGAATTATCTATTGAATTGTTGATAAATAAATAAATATTCTTTTACAAACTATTTCGTTAGATTTGTTTGTCTTACCCGAGTACCGTGGCTGTAATTATTAATTTCTCAAAATTTCTTCTATGCCAAGTGACAACATCTATTTACACATCGAAGCTAACTACAGAAATGAAAGGGGGAAAATCATGGCACAGGTTATAAGATTTTCTTGCTTGAAGCTTAATAATCTGGGGAAAATCATGGCACAGGTTATAAGATTTTCTTGCTTGAAGCTTAATAATCTGTGCAAGACACGAGTATCTAAAAATATATGAATATGCCAAATCTTATTAATTGTCCATCGTTCAATTTGTGGTAAAAAAAATACGTAATTATAACATAGGAAGAATTCCAACGGACGGTATGGTGTGCCCACCAAACATGGGAAGGTTTTCCCCACAAATCTGCGAGTTAGAGCTTTGGCATGTTGAGATGGAGCCATCTGATGATCATGAGGAGGTTACTAGAGATAGTACTGATGAGATTATTAATGGTCACATCAAAACCCTAGCAACAATTATCGACGACAGTGAGGAAGAAGCCAGGGCCGGTCCTGAGAGGGTACAGAAGGGGCGACCGCACAGGGTCCACAAATTCGGAGGACCCACAAATTGTGTTTTATATATTAATATCTGTTATTTTATATGTAAGAGAGACCCCTATTTTTTTTTTGCACAGGACCCTCAAATATAAATTGTGCTCTTAGGACCGGCCCTGGAAAAAGCGAGTATGAGAATGAGGTCAGTATCGACGAAGTATTATTATTTATTTTTCTCTTGGAAAGATGCTTATAAAATGAATGAATTGCCGACAATGGTTCAAATTAGATTGAAGCGTAGGAATGATGTGTTGAAGCGTGATTATTGGAACCCTATGTGTATGGATATATCCAACCAGGGGCGAGATCAGTTACATCGAAACCGTACCTAATTACTACAGCAATAATAGTGTCGAGGAAGAAGTTGGGAGAAAAGTGACAACTGAGTATCGTTATGCATTTGGAGCTAGCAATTGTGATACAAAGTGTTGATTTTACCAGAATGAAAGAATCTCATTCATTTGATCATTTACCAAGAACCATGGATGCATGCATGCATGCATTAGCAGCAAAGAAACTTTTATATATTCATTGATTAATTTTGGCTTTATTGATTTGGGAATTCAAGGTATTTTTTATGAGCGTGTTTATTATCCCATGTGAAACACGAGTTTGATCGTTGAATTATTATATTATAAGGTGAAAATTAGGTAATAAGATTACCGATCAATGTTCATTATTTCCCCTTCAATAGAGATGCATATGCCGTATATGCTATTTGTTGTAATTAAAGATGGATCAAATTAATTATTGACTAAGCATGTTTAAAGTTTTGGCAGAAGGATTTTCATTACAAAAAAACTTCGCCCTAATGCAAGTACCAGCCATACGGGCTATATATATTTATATGTATGCTTACTCCTTAGGCTATGTTGTATGAGATTGAATTATTTTAATTTATTTATATTAATTAAATGCATTTTTTATACTTGGATTAGATTTAAAATAATTTTGTAGATTATTTTGTTATTTTTAAAGTTATTTACGAGGGATTAAAAGTATAAACGTGATATTAAATAGTAGTACATTAGCTCATTTTGAGGTATCAAATCACCTTAAAAGTAAAAAATCAATTCACAAGGACTAATTCAAGGATAAAAAAATAATTATAAATACTTAACTAGTATAAATTGTTCAATCTGATTTGACATAATTGTAAACGAACATATTCTATGTGTAAATATTTATCATGGGTTTTAGCTTTTAAGCTTTATGATTCCAAATATCCAAAAAAATTTAAAAAGAAAGAGAATAATGCAAAAAAAGAAGAAGAATAAATTAATGAATAGTACAATATTAGTGGATTTTATGATTAGAGTGAGAAATTGTATGCCATTTTAAAAGTATCATCAGGCGTATTCTAGTAGTGCACTGATACAGTGATCATCCTATCCAACAAGTTGTTTTTCTAAAATGAAATCTACTTGCAATTGATGAAAAAATTCAACAAAAAAAACAAAAAACTAAATTGTGTATCAAATATTTTTAACTTCTTTTAGATGCGTAATATTCAATATTTTTCGGACAGTTAAGTCAGACACCGAATATTTTTTGTTTGTTGAGAACTTGTACTATGTTATTAATTTTGATCTGAATAAAAAAATTCCTTGATCAAATTTATCCCTAACATCTACTCCTATTTCCTATGGAAGTCATTATTTTCCCACCAAATTTGCTTCATGTTTCTTTTTATTCCCTTCACTTTTGCTTGAAACCCCAAAGAACAGAAACACGGCGTGCTGGTTTGCCTAAAGTATACCCGTCGGAAAGAACAGATAAACAAAAGGGTAGGCACCAAATGAGTCAATGAATGACCCAAAGTCTAGGCCTTATCCAAAAGTAGTTAAAAACATGATCAAAGAATATAGTATATATAAAACAAGCATCAGTAGATTCTCACCCCATCGTACCAAGAATCTTATAATAAAACAGAATCCACCCTTTTCACTGCATAAATCTTCTCTCTTTTTTACGGAAAAAGATATAAATAATAATATTTTATAATAATTCATATAATAATTTTTATAAAAAATAATAAAACCAATCATATAAATAGTAAGTCTCGATATTTTTTATAAAGATAAATATATGAATTCTTATAAAGATAAGTGTACATAACAAAATTGCTTTTTTATCCGCAAAAAATGAATTTTAGGTGGGTCCCACCAAAATGGACCCACTGAATGAAATTCCAAAGGGCAAGCCAAGAAATCGAAGAGTCTATTCTATTTCTCTTCTAATCCACACCGTTGAATTGATCTATGGCATCTCTTGGTCTTAACTTTGAGTCCACCCAAAGGGATGACGATTCCTTATGGGGTACTTCGTTTTGTGATGGCCCTTCTAAACCCTTTCAAAATCTTGCTTTGTTGGGTGAATCCTCCTTAATCCGGGTGTTTCTTGTTGTCTTGTTCCTTCATAGTTATTTCTGCTCTTGAGCTTGTGGGTTTTTGTGGGATATAATTAATTTGACTTGAATTCGTTGTTTTTATGATGGGTACTTGAATCCCATTTCTTAAAACTTCTTGATTTTAGTTGATTTCTTGGATTTGGGATCCCTTATTTTTCATAATCAATCATTGACCTATCTTGTTTAATTTGAATTTGGGATCTTGTTATATTTATCTTTTGTTGTTAACTTATGGGTATTTCTTAATTTGGGTTTCCCTGCTCTCCTTTATATTAGGTTCCTTTGTTTTTCATAACCCATCATTGATCTATCTTGGTGAATTATAATCTGGGATCCATTTATATCTCTGTTAACAATCTTCTTCTTTAATTGGGTTATTGGTTCTGTGATTATGTTTTCACAACCCTGAATTAGAAAATTCCCATTTTATCTTTTGCTCTGGCTTTAGTAATTTTAGCTCTTCATTTACCTTGTGGAAGAACTTAATTGTTGATTTAGAGGGAATTATAGATGCTAGGCTCAGGTATGAATTTGATTACTACAGTTATTGGGTTTGCGATGAGTGCCACTTTTATTGTGTTTATATGTGCTAGACTGATTTGTGGGAGGATGCGTCGGCTTGAGTCACGCCCAATGTTTGAGATTGATGCGAGGCTTGATCTTGAACAGGTAATATGATCCCTTATGTATTTAGTTCTTTTTTTAGCAATAGTTGTTTGTTTGAGTACATTTTTTATATTTCTGCTGTTGGTTGCCTACTTAAGATCCTAATCTAGCAACTTTTTTTTTTCACTCAATAATGTTTGTGTGTAGCTCAAAAATGCATTCTTTTGCTTTCACCTGTCTATGAGTATATGAGAAATTATGTTGGTAGAGAGTCTTGAGACAGAAAAATGTAGATGTAAATGTGAAAGAGTCTGAGACAGAAAAATGTAGATGTAAATGTGAAACTATGTTGGTAGAGAGTCTTCGGTAAAAATGCTGGAGTGGGCAGAGGGTTGTTTAGTTCCTTGTGAGTTATCTTTATCTCTCACTTAATAAGAAAAGAATTAGAGGCATAGATCCTTCTTTTGCAGAAAACTTACTTCTCTGAAGAAAAAAGAAAAGAAATGGAGAAGTTGACACTAAATCATTTGATAAGACTGCATGAAATGACATTTGTTGTGGCTAGGGAAGACTATTTGCCTTCGTCACTTGCTCGCTTTAGTTCTTACACTGTGAACTGTGCAGTGAATTTTGTTGGGAATAAGCAATGAAAATGTATAGAAATTATAATGCTTGATATGATTCTTACCTCCCTCACCCTAGAACCTGGGCAAAAAGATATGCTTAGATAGATCGACTCATCTTAAAAGTATCTTGATATATAGAACAAAAATTATTATATCAATGTTGATATAACCTATATTCCCGTATTCCTGATTTGTGTTCATTCAAACAGTATACTAAAAGGATACTCTTTCAAGTTCTGCTTTCCCCCGCAGTTTTGTTTTTAGTTTGTACATTTATATAAACAAGTGTGTGACACCCAGAGACCAAAGCCTCCCTGACCCTTTCCATTCAATGGAGTGGGTTCAGCTTGAACTACTCCCAAGTTGTTTACAAACTTATTTCAATATGACCTAACAATGGCTGCATCTGTGCCTATAGAAGGAGCTAGTATACTGTGAAATGCACTGTCCTAATATGAATGGAGGACTTATTCTTATGAACACAATCACCTTCACATCCATATGTTCTGACAAGTCCTTCCTATCTAATCTACGTTTATCTAGTAGCTTCAGCTTCACGATGAGAACTGCATTTTCATTTTAATTCCTGCTGAAGTTATTTTATCCATTTCTGCATTTGGACTTTTGATCAATTTTTCTCTTCTTGCTGCCAGCAAGAGCATCATCGGATTACTGGCCTTCAACCGGGTGTCGTTGCTGCCATCCCCATTATGAAGTTCACCCGCGAGGCTTTCAGCTCTCTGGAAGATGCACAGTGAGTTTTTCCACCTTGATTTGTTACTCAATAAACATAGCATCTCTAGTTGTTTATGTATAGTTTTCCCTACATCAGGTGGAAGTTTCGACCCTTTTGGACCCACAGTTAGACATCAAATCTTGTATATCTTTTACTCAAATCACCTTCAATATGGTTAAAGATTTCTTAAATTTTGAGATAAGATTTATGTTAAATAGATATTGGCTGTTATTCTGCTGCCCCACTTTCATTATCAGAAAAGGAGAAGGAAAGAAAAAAATACGTAAGCATGATCGCAATTTCAAGTTGCTTTTCTTGTGTTTTTTAAGATTTACTAATTTTTTAGCTGAAGTCGATGTTGAATTAATATGTACCCATTTGGTTCTGTTGTACCTCCACCATAACTCACAGATAAAGGCCAAAAAAAAAAAAAACTGAAAACTTGAGAGTTTTGTATTTGGATCTTTGTGGTACATGATTTGTGTCGTTTTATATGTATGTTGATCTAGATCATGATGCATTACCCACTGCAGAAGTTTCATAATTTTTTTGGTAAATAAACTCTTATCTTATATTGGGTATTGATATTTCATCCTTACAAATTTAGGTGCACAATATGCTTAGGGGAGTTCCAAGAGGAAGAAGTATTGAGAATCATGCCCAAATGTGGACACAGTTTTCATGTCTCTTGCATTGATGTATGGCTAAGGAAACAGTCTACTTGCCCAGTTTGTCGTCTTTCGGTAGAGGATCCCTTCAAAATGAAATATGTAAGGCCAACAACGCTTGAAGTGGCTCCAACAATCCATACTCCCGAGATTCTGACCGAGTATTCTCAGCAGTGGCTGCTACCGGTTGCTGAGCGGTCTGAAGGCAATGGAAGTAATCAAGGGAATATTGAAGTGGCTTCAGAAAATCTGGAAATTAATCATTCGGGAGTTGCAGAAGCAAGATCATAACTGAAGCCGTTGAGATGGATTTTTTTGGGAGGCCATACTTGCCTTTGCTTCTTTCTAAATACTTTCAGACACGCAGTTTACGAGTTTACCTATTGGAAATTACATTTAACAGATAAATTTTGTAGGGAATCGAGCTGCTAAAAATTGCAGGTTAATATTCTGTACAGACTTTGAAGGGAAAATCTGGCAGAGTACCAGTTAAGGTGTTATAAAATCCTCATAGTTCTGTTAAGGTTATAAAGAGATACATATGTATTGCACATGAAGTTGATTTAGTCCTGTTTGTAGTGGTAATTGTAGTATTGTATGTCTACCCACCAATATTGTTTGTTTCAAGTTTGGTTTTCAGTTTTATTTTGTTTTTTTCAATCAAATGCATTTCAGTTATTCTAATTTTGTCAGATAAAATTGCATTTTATCATTTAACTTTTGTGAAACTGAACATATCTGATAAAAAGAATCTCAAGAGAAAACAGTGAAAAATGTTACTGGGAGGTGCCAAGTCCAAGTAGGATATATCAAACCATTGTATAGAAGAGAATTAATTATATTTATATTAATAAATTTATTGCATTCAAGATATTTTATTTACTTTCAAACTTTTAGTTGGTACATATAACTCACAAGATATTTTATTTTCTTCACTGAAAATTATCTTTTCAGCTGAGGCAACATAGAAGAAGAAAATAAATACTGAAAATGAAGAAAACCAATCAGCAATAAGCGTTAAGCATCAAGAACCACAGGAGCTCCAAGAAACACAGGCCATTTGATAGTAAATTCTTGATTTTATTTTTATTTTTTATAAAAAAATTACATTCAATCATCTTAGAATTTGGGCTTCAGAAATTAACCAAATCACCATAGCACTTTCAGTGTCGGTTAGAACTGTACATTGCTATTTTAGTTGTTTCCATCCATGGGTTTAAGCAGTAGCTGAAAACGGATTGACTAATTCCCAAAAAAACCATGACCTAAATAAGTTTAAGCAAACTTGTGCTGTATTCTACCAAGAGTAATGCTTTTGAAACTTATGGACTTTAACTTGTCATATAAGGGAACATGAAAGACAACATTTCCATTTCACTTCTTCCATCAAAAGCACCAAAGTGGCACTGGTTTTTGTACATCATTCCATTTCATGTAGATGGACACAATGTGGCAGAATTTAGAATGTCATGCTGTGCTGCATTTGGGGAATCTTTCTACAATGCTTATTTTGTACCGTTACAATCTGTCTGGTTCTGCATTTGCAGATTATTTGCGGACGCTAAACTCTTAGACAATAGACAGTGTTTGTACATTCTTGAATATTTGCAATTTGATATGCTCAGCTCAAGTCTTCTATTTGTACATGTTTATGCTAGCCGAAAATTCGTATTTTATTTCTGCTGCCTTGAAAATTCTTAAGATGACAATTCTGTTGAAACATATGGCAGTTTTCTTAAGATCATCACCATCTTTTCCTTGGTGATTCCTATTTTATGCTTATATCCTAATACTTCTCTCACAAATTCGGCTGTATAAGGATCCTTGACAGAATCCACAGGTATGTATAATGTAATGTTCCTAAAAATCACACAGAATCTGCAGTAGTAAACATGCACATCAATAAATATCAACTGGCCTAAAAGTAAAACCTATTCAACTATTACTAAATATCTAACTACTCTCGGATTCAAGCATTAGCAACAACGCGTTTTCACAGTAATCACAATCAACTGTACCAGAACTTATTCAACTTGTGTCTTACCTAGAAAACCAGAATTTTTTCACCTTCTTTTCTCTTGACTAATGATATTCCATTCTTTGAAATTCTGTCATTTAGGTTTAGGCCCACATTTGGATAACTGGGATTTAGGACAGACCACAAATGGTTATCCCCATTTACTTTTTTAATTTGTTTCCTTTTGCTATAGCTAACCATAGTCTCTTTAGTTTGGCCACTGAGGAAAGATTATGAACTAAACTTACTAAGGGACAAACTTATATGGAAGCAGTGTTCTGAATTCTAGTCTGGTGCAGATTGTGCATGCAACCATAAGATCAAATCCTATGCCAACAACTGAAAAAAGCGAAAACCACAAACTTAAAAAGAAGAGATCAAAACTATAAGAAAAACAAAGTTCACTGAAACAAAAGAAATATGACAAAATGCAGAAGTCAAGTAGATATTATTGATAATCACTGAACAGACAATTTCTTTTTTTCATTCTACTATCATCATCAATCTTCATATCCAAAACACGTCAACTGGCCTGTTCTCAGGCCTATTTAAATACTACTGAATATCTAACAACTACTACTGAATGAATATCTAACAACTCCAGGATTCAAACATGAACAAAAAACACAATCTCACACAGCTAATAAAACTTAACTATACCACATCACTGATTGCAGAGGAACTGAACCATAACAAACAAACCCACAATTTGTTCACCTTCTTTTCTCCTGGTATGCTTTGAAACTCTCTGATTTATTATGCAGTTGGTTACAAATTCGTCTTACATCATCACAGTATCCTGAAAGTATTTCACATTCCTAGAATTCTTGAAGAACTTATGCTTCAGAAGCTTCATCACACAAGCCTCTTCTTTGGATCTCTAGCCAAAAACACTCAGCCGCCATCTTTCCAAAAGATTTCGTAAACGATTTCTCCTTCTTCTTACTTTTCCCAGGAGTCTTCTCTTTAATCACATTCATCACTTCTTTTACTTTCCCTGCAACATCAAACATCTTCTTGACAACATCTTCCCTTTGATAAAATTCATCACTTTTTCCCTTTCTTTTTCTCTTCATCCTCTTCACTATATTCCTTGATCATAAATGGTTTTGCCTTCCGGGATTTTCCAGGTAACTCAAAGCTAATCTGAGGCATTTTCTGTCCCGTTTCTTCCATCTTTTCCCTGATGAAATTCATCACTTTTTTCCAAGTCTTTTTCTGCCCATCAAAATTCAATTCCTCCCCTTTATTTGGCAACCGGCGGGTTTAACCTTACCCCCTCAGCCAAACTCTCCAATTCCTCACGGGTCCTAACTCTCACCCCTCCATAAGCCAACTCCAAAGCAACAATCCCAATGAGCCAAATGTCCGATTTAGTGGTGTATGATTCATAATAATGGCCGCTCTCATAGACCTCCGGCGCAGCAGCCCATTGAAAGATAGAACTTGAGTTCAATGCTGAAGAAGAAGAGGCCTCATTAGCAGCAAGATCTTCATTTCTGTCATACATGGAAGTTCCATAAGACAGTTTAATGGAACTATTTTCCGAATGAAAAAAGATATTCCCTGTTGATTGAAAGCGAGAAATTAAACAAAATATTATTTTATTTAATAATTGGTACAATTTCTCACAAGACACTTCACTCTACACTTGCTATTTTCTCGCACTACACTATTTATTTGGTGACTTGAGTACTTCTTTCTTAATACTTACAAATGAGGACCAATGCCTTTATTTATAGGATACAATGGAACATCCTAGAACATTGGAAGATTCTAGACTTATTTAAGAAATAACTAGACAAGGAAGGATCTAGAATTACTTGAAAAATGACAAATAATTTCTAGATCAAGAACCATCTAGACTTACTTGGAGAAGTGACAAACATAGGAATAATCTAGATGCTAGTAGAAGTTGGGGATGATATTTACTACTCCCCCAGTCCCAACTTCTCTCGATCTTGAAGTCATGCTAAGTAGCTTTCGAAATTTTGCAAACTTTGAAGTATTTAGTCCTTTCGTTAATACGGCTGCCACTTGTTCTTCAGTGTTAATGTGCTTTAAATCGATCTCCCCTTTAAGCACTTTTTCTCTGATGAAGTGATAGTGTACTTCGACATGTTTTGTCCTTGCGTGGCACACTGGGTTTTCTGCTATGCGAATGACTGATTGATTATTATAATATAATTGCACCGCATAGTTTACTGGTTGATATAGATCTTTCATCAATTGCATTAGCCATGTATTCTCCTGAGCTACCATTGCTATTGCTCTGTATTCTGCTTCCGCTGTTGACAAGGACACTGTCGGTTGTCTCTTGCTGCACCATGACACTGCAGTTGTCCTAAAACTAAATATGTATCCGGTAGTCGATCTTATTGTATCTCGGCATCCAGCATAATCTACATCACAATAGCCAACGATCTTGCAATCTTTTTTTTTTTTATAAAAAAGTCCATAGTCAATTGTTCCTTTCACGTATATTAGTATGCATCGTGCTACTTCAAGGTGTTGCTTCTTCGACTTTTCCATAAAGTGACTTGCTATCCCCACTACGTATGTAATATCCGGTCGTGTTAGTGTCAAGTAGATTAAGCTTCCCACTAACTGTCTGTACATGGTTGCATTCTCTAAGTCCTTGCCTTCGTCTGCACATAGCTTGGAGTTAACCTCAATTAGGGTCGACAATGGTTTACAATCAATTACCCCAAACTTCTGTAGAAGATCTTTGCCATACTTTTGCTAGCATAAGAATAGTCCATCTTTTGTTCATGTCCATTTGCTATAGCTTCCATGACTTATTTGATGCCAGTGCTACTAATACACGTACTGTGGTGATCTTGGCCATTGGACTAAACGTCTTATCATAGTCCAGACTATATTGTTGAGAGAATCCTTGAGCCACTAACCGAGCCTTGTACCTTTCTATTGATCCATCAAGCCGTTTCTTTACTTTATATACCCATTTGCACGATATAGGCTTAACTCTGTCGGGTCTTAATATCAAGTCTCATGTCTTATTTTTCCTTAGAGCCATAATTTCTTCTTCCATTACCTTTCGCTATTCATTATGTTGAACTGCTTCTTCAAAGGTCTCTGACTCTTTGATAGTCTCGTCTTCTTCAAAGGTCTCTGACTCTTTGATAGTCTCGTCTTCTTCCACCACTGCGTTGGCATACTTTGGATTTTGCCTTCATTGTCGTGTGTCCACGTCTCTAATGTGCTCCAACAATTCCTCGTTAATTGTTGTTTTGAGCACGAACATGGCCTTTCCTGCCTTGATTTTCCATTTCTTTAGAGCTCCAGCGTCATGTAGCGGTGTCACCTCATCGCCACTAATTACTTTCCACAAGTCTTGGCCTTGGAGATATGACTCCATGCACGTCCTCCATGTGGTGTAATTTTGATTGTTGAGCTTCTTAATTCTACCTAAGATGTTTAGGTCGCCCATCATGACTTAGATAACTTTCTCGTTACCAAGTAAACTTGACTAAAGCTTCACAATCCCTATTTGTGCACGATCTTAAGAAGCTCGAAAATAATCTCCCTTATCGCTTTGCTCCAAAAACACTAGGTCCTTGCTCGACCAGCTCTGACACTAAA
Source organism: Hedera helix (assembly GCA_947179155.2). NCBI lineage: Eukaryota > Viridiplantae > Streptophyta > Magnoliopsida > Apiales > Araliaceae > Hedera > Hedera helix. The sequence continues at coordinate 41,531,893 of OX359284.1, read as the reverse complement.
TTGTTGATTGAAAGTGAGAAATTAAACAAAATATTATTTTATTTAATAATTGGTACAACTTCTCACAAGACACTTCATTCTACACTTACTATTTTCTCACACTACACTTTTTATTTGGTGACTTGAGTATTTCTTTCTTAATACTTACAAATGAGGACTAAAGCCTCTATTTATAGGATACAATGGAACATCCTTGAGCATTGGAAAATTCTAGACTTATTTAAGAAATAACTAGACAAGAAAGGATCTAGAATTACTTGAAAAATGACAAATATTTTCTAGATCAAGAACCATCTAGACTTACTTGGAGAAATGACAAACATAGAAAGAATCTAGATACTAGTAAAAGTTGGGGATGATATTTAACATTCCCTGAACTGATTTTCTTGTGAACTTGATATGTTTCATGAATTATAAACAGGCCGTAAAGGATCTCCCGGATAACGATGGCAATGCAGTTTTCCCACAATCCACCGATGAAAATGGAGTTCTTACGCATTACATTCCGGAGGGAAGTGATTTCATTGAAGGGCATTACAACATAGAGTTTCCCTTTGTAGACGAAATTGTTCTTGATTGGCAAAATGTTCCGGTGCTCATAATTTCTATTGTGACATAGCTCTATAATAAGAATATCGTGTAGTTCTTGATTACTTTCATGGACTACTTGAATGGCTACAAGGGCGTTGTGGAAGCTACCGGCTTATGGGATAAAGGTGGATTCGTAAATGGTGACCCCGGTGGCGGTGGTTCCGACGGGTCTTAAGGCTTTGTAACAGTCTTTGACATCGTAGACTACAAATGGTAAGTGCCGCCGCCAAATCTCTATACTCCCTATAGCAGATCTGGTGTTCACGTCTAATTGGTTACCATAAATATTTCATAATGTATAATTTCTATCTATTCAAGATTCACAGTATTCATCACATAAGTTTTTCTATGTTTGAATACCCTAACTTGGATGTATAGATACGTATATCATGGATATCTCTTTTTATATTAATAGTTCCTATCTATTTGAAATTTACAGTATTAAATGATAAGTTTGTTTTTGGAACAGTGGAAGAACCTTCAGTTCTTTAGACTATAGCGACAGATAGTCTGCCGCTAAAACCTTTAGTGTTGTTTTTATACTTTAGTGTTGAAAATTGCAATGGCCTAATTGCACTAAGAAAAACTTGCCAGCTTGTTAGAAAATGAAGACCTTGAGTAATGATACTAATAACAGCAAAAAACTGCGACAATTTGGCTCCTTCGTACCCTCGGTATTCTTCCTCTAGTGCAGTACTTCCAACAAGTTGCAGCTTTATATTAATCTCTTTTTCTCATTTCAACTAATTGGATCCGAAATTAGAGAAGTTAACAATTTTTTATTATTTTTTATTTGCTAATTTTAAACCCCCACACACACTCACACACTCACACACATCTATAACAAGAATCAAAACCCCAACCTCTTGGATACCAAGAGGAGGGAGTGACCACTGGGCCATTACCATATAAAAAAAGTTGCATTTATATAGTACGAAAGTTGTATCTCCTTGGCCTTTGATGAAAGTTAATAAAACAAAATGGCCAATGAGATTATTAGCAAAAAAAAAAAGAAAAAGAAAAAAAAAAGGGCCGATGAGATGCAATTTCGTGCTATACAAATGCAACTTCACAAACTTTACCAAATGTTAACTCCATAGAATCCAAATACTCGGGCATTTACTTTGGTATTGAGGGTGAAAATGGTGGCAAGCCGCTAGTCTCCGTTGTCTATGATGCCACAGAAGTCGAATGGGTCACTCTGCATAAAATCCAACTTGTTCTGTTATGTGCTTTAGAAATTAGAATTCTTGCTTATTTAAAAATAACTTATGGACCCTTCTCTTTATGACCATTTACATTTGAAGGAATGGTAGTTAACTTCAACTAAATTGGAATTACCAAAAGCTAACCTTATGCAATCCTTACTTCCATAATTTGCACAACTGCACCGGTCATGATCACCCACCAGTCCTATGGTTCACTAATTTAGCATCATTCCTGAACCTGATACCGTTAAATTGGGCAATATAAAAGATTAGCCTAGCCTGACCACCATGATTTTCACCATGAACCTCTGGTGAGATTTGAGCTTGGACTTGGCTTCCAATAGTGTCTTATGGTTAAAAGGTCCAGTTAATCATCTGCTTTGTTTATGGCATTATGCAGAGAGTGATGCAACTTACATATGAAACCCACCCAATCACACAAGAGTACATACTCCTTTAGGATCACAAGTATATCAAAAAAATCTAATGCCAAGTAATTTCTGATTTTTACAAGGACTGTTGGACTAAAGAGAGTGTCATTCAAGAAAACTCTGCTAGGATACTACATGAGATAATTCATATACTTAAAACTCATCTCTTATTTTATTTTTCATGAGTTTTTTCGAATTAATATTATACAGAATCTACAGGTATGTAAAATGAAATGATACTAAAAATCATGCAGAATCCACAGTAAACCTTCAGACCCATAAACGTCGACTGAGCTAAAAGTAAAACCTATTTAATTATTATTGAATATCTAACTACTCTCGGATTAAAACTTTAACAACAACGTGATTTCACAGTAATCACAATCAAGTGTACCAGTACTTATTCAACTTGTCTTACCAAGAAAACCGGAAACTTTTCACCATTTTTTCACTTGACTTCTGATTTTGCATGCTTTGAAATTCTCTCATCAGTTACATAAGGTTATAGGATCACATTTAGATAACCGGGATTTTGGACAAACCACAATAACTGGAATTTGCTATAGCTAACAATAGTCTCCTTTAGTTGGCAATTTTATAAAGATTATGAACTACACTTACTTAAGGGACAAACTTATGGAATAATTGTTCTGAATTCTAGTCTGTGCAGATTGTGCAAGATCAAATCCTATACCAACAACTAAAATAAGCAAAAACCACAAATTAAAAAACAAGAAGCCATCAAAACTATAAGAAAAACAAAGTTCACCATTGAAACAAAAGAACTATGACAAAATGCAGAAATCTGCTAGATAATGTTGATCATCATTGAACAGACTATTTCTTTTCTTCATTCTACCATCACCATCAACCTTCATATCCAAAACACATCAACTGGTTTATACTCAGACCTATTTAACTAATACTGAATGAATATCTAACTCCTCCCGGATTCAAATGTGATATCACACAGCTAATCACACTCAGCTATTCCTCATTTCTAACTGCAGAAAAACACCTGAACCAGAACTAACAAATCACAATATCTTTACCTTCTTTTCTCCTGATCTTTCATGCTTTGAAACTCTCTGATGAATTACCAAACCAGATCAAACACTAAAAAAGAATGTGATTTTACACAGCTAATGACACAACTAAACCACATTACTGGATGCAAAAGGAAACAACTAAAACAGTACCCCTCCCCCAAAAAAAAAATCTACCTTCTTTTCTCTGCATTCAACGATTCCAGTTGGTTACAAATTCGTCTTTCATCATCGCAGTATCCTGAAAGTATTTAACAGTCCTAGAATTCTTGAAGAACTTATGTTTCACAAGCTTCATCACAGTAGGCCTCTTCTTTGGATCTCTAGCCAAACACTCAGCCACCATCTTCCCAAAAGATTTCGAAAAGGATTTCTCCTTCTTCTTATTAATCACATTCATCACTTCTTTTCCTTTCCCTGCAACATCAGGCATCTTCTTGACAACATCAGCCATTTTTCCTTTGATAAAATTCATCACTTTTTTCCCTTTCTTTTTCTCTTCATCCTCTTCACTATATTCCTTGATCTTAAATGGTTTTGCCTTCCGGGATTTTCCAGGCAACTGAAAGCTAATCTGAGGCATTTTCTGTCCTGTTTCTTGCATCTTTTCCCTGATGAAATTCTTCACTTTTTTCCCAGTCGTTTTCTCCCCATCAAAATTCAATTCCTCCCCTTTATTTGGCAACCGGCGGTTAAACCTTACCCCCTCAGCCAAACTCTCCAATTCCTCACGGGTCCTAACTCTCACCCCTCCATAAGCCAACTCCAAAGCAACAATCCCAATGAGCCAAATGTCCGATTTAAAGGTGTGTGATGCATGATCATGGTCACTCTCATAGACCTCCGGCGCAGCAGCCCATTGACAGATAGAACTTAAGTTCAATGCTGAAGAAGAAGAGGCCTCATTAGTAGCAAGATCATCATCTCTGTCATACATGGAAGCTCCATAAGAAAGTTTAATGGAACTAGTTTCCAAATGAATAAAGATATTTCCTGCACTGATTTTCTTGTGAACTTGATTCATGTTATGAATTCTAGACAGGCCATAAAGGGTCTCCCGGAGAGCGACGGCAATGCAGTTTTCAGGTAACCCACCGTTTAAAATGGTGTTCTTACGCATTACATTCCGGAGGGAAGTGATTTCATTGAGGGGCATTACAGCACAGAGATTCCCTTTGTAGACGAAATTGTTCTTGATTGGCAAAATGTTCCAGTGATTACAGTGCTTATTTTTGAGAATATCTACAAGAAGATTGTCTTGCAGTTCTTGATTACTTTCATGGACTAGTTGAATGGCTACAAAGGCGTCGTGGATGCTACCGCCTTCAAAAATGGAGTAGTCTTGTGGGAAGAAGGTGGATTGGTAAACAGTGACGCCGGTGGCGGTGGTTCCAATGGGTCTTAAGGCTTTGTAACAGTCTTTGTCATTGTAGACTACAAAGGGTACTTCTGTATCGATGGGGGCGGAGACGAAGCCACTGGTGCTGCCTCTTTCGGTGGTGGTGCGGCGGGCCCTTTCTCCGGTGGAGCTGCTGCTGCTACTGCTGGAAGCTAGCTGGATTTCTCCGGACATGGGTTTATTCGGAATTTTATAGTAAAAATAGAGTAAAGAGATATGTAAACAGAGTATGATAAAGAGATGGATTTGATGGATTTATGGTGGTTTTTGAGGAATTTAGGGGATGGGTTTTTATGGGTTTTGGTTTTCTTGAAGAGAAAATCAGAAATGGGAGATGATTATGATGACGATGAAGGTGAGAAAATGGGGTTGGGTTTGAGGGATTTTATTTCAGAAACAGAGTAAGAAATGGGGTTTGGTGAATTAATGAAGGTTTCTTGAGGGATTTGGAGATGGGTGAAATGGGATTTTGATTTTCTTGGAGAGAAAATCAGAAATGGAAGATTATGATGAAGAGAAGGTGAAGAAGTGTGATTGGGTTTGATGAGATTTATAGAATAAACAGAGTAAGAGATGTATAAACAGAGTAGGAGAGAGAGAGAAGGAAGTTGATGGGCATACTCTTGGCGGGTATAGTAATAGAAAGAGAGAGATAGGTCAGTGGCGGTTATGACAGTTGTCTTGAAATCGTTTGTTCTTATTTACCAGGGCATGGAGAAGAATCTTGTTTAATGCTTAGATGATGACATCTGTCCAAGTTTTGAAATCAATTCTTCTTTCAGCATTCATATGCACAAATTTCAGTGCTTATATAGTATTTAGAAGCTAGAGCTTAACTAATTCTTTTATTAGTAGTTCTTTTGGGGGGGTCTTTTGTTTAGTTATGAAAATTGCATTGACCCTATTCCATAGAACAATTTAAATAATCAGCCATTAAAATTGCAGTGTTGTTTTTTAGCTCCTTTTTTTTGGGGGGGGGGGTGGAGTGGGTCTTGTTTTTGTTTTATGAGTGGGACAGGGGATCATCCATGGTTAGAAAGTCTCTGAGTTAAAACTGGCTGGAATTATCTTTCCCCTAATCATATGAACAACAATAATCCCAAACAAGCTGCAGCTCCGTGAGACCCTCAGCATTCTTCCTCTAGTGCAGTAATTAGTCCCGAAAAACTGCAGCTCTTTTCATCTCCCTTTTCATTTCAACTGCTTGGATCCATATTTAGTGAAGTTAACAATTGGTGATGTTGATATAGAAAAAGTTTCATTTATATAGCACGAAAGTTGCATCTCACCTTCTTGAAAATATAAAAATGGCCGATGAGGATGTAACTTCGTGCTATACAAATGCAACTTTTTCTTGTATCAACTTCACCAAATGTTAACTCCATGTTATCAGGTCTTTGGCACAAGGTTAGCTTTTGGCACTTCCCAATTTAGTTTTGTTATGTGCTTTATAATTAGAATACTTGCTTACTTAAATTAACTACGGGACATTTCTCTTATTGACCGTTTACATTTAAAGGAACGGTAACTTCAACTAAATATGGAAGTGGCAAAAGCTAACCTTTGTCTATTATGCTTTGCTTATGGCATTATGCTGATAGCAATGTTGAGATGCATATTTGTTCATTTTCTGGTTCTCATTGATTTACAGTACTGTTGCTTTGTTTTTTCAAGTTAATGGAAGTAATCTTACATTCACCTTACTAAAGGGCTAGATATATTTCATGTCTATACTCCATAAGAATCTAAGATAGCATCACATAAAATTACCTCTCTACATACTTGGTTCTATATTTCGGAAAAAATACTTAACAAAGTTTGATTTTAAGTGTATATAAAATTACTTATGTGCCTAAATGAGAGTCTATTTTTTGTTTTTTTAACGTCGAAACGAGTCTATTTTGAGTTGGAGTAAATGAGTAGTACATCAAATCTCATACTAACTTGCATCTATGTTGTAATCATGACCATTGCTTAGGTTAACGAGAGAATGAACTTCTAAAATTTTCTGGTTTGATTAGTAAGGCAAGTTGAATAGGTTCTGGTACAGAGGCTGTCACTAATAAGTTATAGTTGAGTGTAATTAGTGTGAGAGGGGATTGTTGTTGATGCTTGAATCCGAGAGTTGTTAGATTTTCAGTTGTAGTTAAATAAGGTTTACTTTTAGGCCAGTTGATGTTTTCTGGATCTGAAGGTAGCTGAATGATGGTAGAACAATGCAAGTTCTTGGAGAGTGAAGTTCTTACAGTTGGTTTGGTAGACTTGTGTTTAGGATAGTGATATCGGGTCAAACTTTTTTGAGTGATGCTATGAAAATTAAAAAATCTAAAACATGTACATATAAAATGGGAATTTGTGTTTATGAAGGATTACAAATGGTGATATATGGAGTGCACTTACATCTAAAACATGTATATTTTAGCTTTATTAACGTTATATGCCATTACAATCTATGTGGTTCTGGTTACCAGTCATCTTCCATGTCCATAATTGATGATTATTGATGGATGTTAAACTCTTAAGACAGACGGTGTTTGTACACATCTTGTATAGTGTTTCCTCTTCCATCTGACTTTGAAGTTTGAATTAGGCCATTGCAATTCTCATTCCTAAAGAAGGCCCAAAACTCATAATATATTTAGAAAACACAGTTGTAACCTCTAGCTTCTAAATACCAGTAAACTATAAGCTCTGAATTTAAAACATATGAATGCTGAAACAAGAAGAATTAGTGAGATAAATATATACAATACTATTCACTCCCAAATTTTATCACTTTTAGACAGATGTCATCATCTAAGCCCAAAAAAGAGTAATCTTCGTGCACTGAGCAGTGAAGATAACAAAATCAAGACTCCAACTGTCATAACTAACTGCCACTGACGCGGCACTAACCCGTCAAGATCATTTTCTCTCTCCCCCCCTCCTCTCTCTTACTCTGTTTATGCTATAAAACTTGCCCAAATCCCATTTTCTCATTATCATCATCATCTTTAATTTCTGATTTTCTCTCCAAGAAAATCAAAACCCATAACACCCATCTTCCAAATTCCTCAAGAAAATCCATCCCCCAAATTCCTCAAAAAAACCACCATTAATTCATCAAACCCCATCTCTTTCTATCTCTCCTACTCTGTCCAAATAGCTCTTACTCTATTCTATAAAATTCTCCAAACCCGAATCACATTTCTTTTCAGATTTTCTCTCCAACAAAAACCTAGAACACCCATTTCCCCAAAATCCTCAAAAAAGCCACAATTAATTCAAACCCATGTCTGATGAAATACAACCAGTTTCCAGTAGTAGTGCCGGAGAAAAGGGCACTGCCGCCAGTGCCGGAGAATTACCAAATACGGTCTACAATGGCAATGATCGTCACACATTGAGAAATCTCATCGGAAAAGCCAATGGGATCCCTGTTTACGAAGCATCTTATAACCCAGAAGACATGGCATCCGTCATTTTGTACCAAGATTCACTGCTCGGAAATGTCTCTGTGGCCATCCAAATGGTCCACGAAGCAAATCAAGAAGAAGAACACGACCATCTTCTTGAAGAAATTCTCAGAAATAAGCACTGCAATCACGCTAACATCTTGAGAATCGAGAAGAATTTCTCCTACAATGGCAGCCTCTGTGTTGTAATGCCCCTCAATGAAGTTCAATCCCTTCGGAATATAATGGCTTCTACTCGGATTTTCAGCAATGGGTTGCCGGAAAATTGCATCGCCGTAGCTCTCCGGGAGACCCTTTACGGCCTAGCTCGTGTTCATCAAATGCAAGAAGTTCACAAGAAAATCAGTGCTGGGAATATTTTCTTTCATGAGAAAAGTAGTTCCATTAAACTTGCTTATGCAGCTTCAATATATGAGCTAAATAGTGGCAATGATCAGGCCTCTAGTTCTTGGGAATTGGGCGTAAAATCGATTTGTCGTTGGGGCGCTGCACCCGAGGTTTATGAGACCGATCATGATCCTGAATTTTGTTCTGAAAAATCTGACATTTGGCTTATTGGGATTGCTGCATTGGAATTGGCTTATGGAAATTTGAAGTTTGAGTACCGTGAGCAATTGGAGGATTTGGCTGAGGAAATAACGGTGAACCGAAGATTGCCAAACAAAGGGGAGGAATTGAATTTTGATGGAGAGAAAAAGAAAGGAAAGAAAATGATGAATTTCATCAGGGAGAAGATACAGATGCCTGATATTTCGTTTCCGGGGAAATCGTCGAAGGAGGGAATAGTTTTTCTGAGGGAATATGATGGTGATGACGAAGGGAAAAAGGAAGGAAAGAAGGTGATGAATTTTACGAAAAGGAATATTTCTTGGAAAAGTAAGGAGAAGTCATTTTCGAAATCTTTCGGGAAAATGGTGGCGGAGTGTGTGGCTATGGATCCAAAGAAGAGGCCTAATGTGTTGAAGCTTCTGCAGCATGAGTTCTTCAAGGATTCTAGAACTGTGAAATACTTTGAGAATGTTGTCGTGAAACAAAGTGTCAATCCGGTTTGGTAATTCGTTCACAAGGGAAAATAAGGTGAAAAAAATCGTGGTTTTCTTGGTTCTGGCTTAGTGGTTTTTCTGGTTCTGGTTTAGTCAGTAATGTGTGAATAGCTGGGAATCTGATAGTTCTTAGCTATTCAGTAGTAGTCGAAAGCTGTTGATGAATCAAAATATCGATCCATTTTGGTACTCCTCAAAGCTTGCAAGATATCATATATCCACAGAAAAGAAAGTGAAAATTTTGTGGTTTTCTTGTTCTGGTTTAGTTGTTTTTCTGCAGTTGTAATGTGGTATAGTTTGGTGTGTTTAGCTCTGGAAATCGCGTTTTTGTTAGTATTTGAATCCGAGAATACTTGGATATTCAGTAATCAGTACTAGTTAAATAGACCAGTTGATGTGTTTTGGATCAGAAGTTTGATGATAATGGTAGAATGGGAAAAAAGAACCTGTATGTTTCAATGCTGTTCAATGTTATCAAGTTGATTTCCACATTTCTTATTCTGCATTTGTCATAATTCTTTTGTTTCAATATGTACAATATATCTATACTTCTATGGTCACCTCAAGATTATATGGTAGTGCTTATAAGCATTTTTCTTCGATTACCCGCACAATGTTACCAGACTACTTGTATTGAAGAAAAAATGTGAGAAATAGTTTTTGAGTAGGAAATTATCAGATAAATATGTTACTTTTTGGTTTTTATAAATATTTAAATTTACACAAGACATATTCAAATATTATTGAGAAATAAAATTTTACAAATTTTAATCTATAAAATTTAAATTAAAATAGTCATTATCATTAAAAAAAATGAAAATTGTGTTTAATTTTCAAATTTTCATAAGGAAAAAGAATTTCTTTTCTATTATGGAGTATTAAATTCCCAAATCACTACATTGCTTTACTTTTACCTCAAACTCTTACTTTATACGGAGTACTTTTCAACAGAAAAATTGACCAAGCCTATTTAAGCCACCACCAAACCAGATTCTTATTCTGATGTGAGCAGACAACTTGTACATGTATGTGTGTGTGTATATATATTATATATATATATAGGGAGAAAATAGATAGATAGATTTAGAGTGAGGAGATGGAGATGGAGATGGTGACAGAGACTTCTCCGGCAATACAAAACCTAATAGCAGCTCTAGAGCAAGCAACCCAAATGGCAAAACAACTCCCAAACACCACAAACCCTTCTCAAATCCTCCAAATTTACTCTACCCTTCATTCCACCCGCACCCATCTCTCCTCTTTCCTCTCTAATCAATCCCCAATTCAACCCTCTCCCCCTCCGCCGCCGCCGCCGCCGCCCTCCGCAGCTGCTGCCGGAAATTCTCCGTCAAGCGAACCCATGGAAATGGGTGATGGGGATGAAGAGGTTGAAGAAGCAGAGCAAAATACAATTGAGAGAGTGGAGGAACGGATGAGGAATTGTTTTATTCAGAACAAGAGGCGGAAGCGTCCACTCTCGCCGGCGGCGGCGGAGCAACGGGTTTATGAGCATAACGGTACTGTGGAGTTTGATCCTTACGGGACAAAGATGAGAGCTTTGGATCTTATTTATCAATTTCATGGTTAAAAGAATCTATGGTTAGAATTGTGACATGGGCATTTTAGTATACAATTTTTGTTTGTGAAATTTGAGCTAATTACTACTTCAATTTTAGTTATTTAGTCATTTTTTATTTTAGTATACAATTTTTGTTTGTGAAATTTGAGCTAATTACTACTTCAATTTTAGTTATTTAGTCATTTTTTCTTTGTTCTCACAATTTGGCTGATTTTAGGGGGGTTTGATTTGATGAATGTCTAAATGGGTGAGAATTAAGTTTTTAATTACGAATTTCAGATAAAGATTGCATCTTTTGATTGAATTTAAATGTATTTAATCCAATTTTTCAAGAAGGCTTGAACAAATTACGTTACAACAAATTTGGTTCTTTACACCAGGAAAATAATAAATCAATTTGCATTCCATGTCAATGCTTCCAACTGTTGTCAAGGAAAATTTTGATACGCCCACATCAAGGAATGATAATTATAAACATCATGTTGTACAACAATGCTGCTACATTTGATACTGTTACAAGTTACAGGCGACTGCGAAAGGGGTATTTTTGAATGTATTCTTGACACAATCTATAGATGCGATACATGTGACATATATGGTGATTGAATCCTGATTGTTTTCTGGCTGAGAAATCTCTTGCTGGTGCCTCAACAGGATATCGCACTACATGAGCTGGCAATATACTTTCTGGTTATGGAGATGAAGTTGCTATGTTCTTCCATGTTAAGCTCCTTTCTCGTATTAAAGCAACTATATGGCAGTAGGGTACTTAGGGTCTTTAAGCATCTGCACTTCCAGTGAAGCCAAAAATGCTATTCTTTCACAATTATATTATGCAACCTCACAAAATCTTCTATCGTCAGCTCTTCTGGCCTTGACTGCGCATAAATTCAAGGGCGTAGGGAAGAGAGAAAAAGGTAGTAGTCTTTTGAGAATGTGGAATCTGAGAATAGATGAATCACAAATTAGAAATAGATACTTACTGTATGTGGAAGATCGATGTTTCTAAGGGCTTCTTCGATCTCAGAGGAGGTGCATATGTGCTGGAGTGATTTTCGCAACATTTTGCGTTTCCCATTAAATGCAGAATTGACCTTAACCCATTGAGAAAAACACATGTAAGCAAAAAGGTTAAGATTAAGGTACAGATAGTAAAATAGACATTTTGAGTTGGTTAGAACCATTGAGAAGAAGCTTTTTGTAGAGGAAACTACAGGGTAGTCTACAGCTTGCTTCAGCCTGAATGCGACTACTGCTGCATCAACCTATAGGAGAATAACAAATGATGAGCTCAATCTTTATAGGAAAAATGTAAGCTACATAAGAAATCTATGAAAAAATTGTCGAGTGTTATCAGTAAATACCCAGCAACAGAATTGGACCTGCTACAGACAATGAATTTAGTCAATAGTGACCGCAGGTGTAATGCATAATTGCATACAGTAGATAGAGACTAAAAGTTTGTGGTACATAAACATGACACAAGTTTTTCACGGGAATAGTTGGTGGTTCCAGGGCCACTGCCATTTATTAGATGAGACTTCAACAAGGAACAGGTAAATTATTATCTGCTGCAGCGTATTTAGGGAAATTAGCAAAGCTAGAATATTACATCAGCATTGATGGGTAATAAACCAGCCACTTACTTTAGGTTGGGGAAAAAAGTTTGTCCTCGGAACGTTAAGCTTGTATTCAGGATCTGAGGAGAAATCATAATTAGAAACCCAAGTTAAATAAGTTCAGGAAAGGGTGTGTGAGATTATCATTTTTACTTGTTTTGACAAGTAATGTGAGAGATGACCTCTTTCTAGCTTTGACACTAGAAAAAGAATAAAAATTAATGCTAGTTCATATTAGAAAGTCATATTAAGATGATAAGGATCCGCTCAATAAAAATAAAAAATAATAATTATTAAAATAAAAAAAAACTTGAGTCGCCGTTAGACTTGAAATTTGCACAGATAGTGTAATTTAAGATGCAACTGAAGTATATCTTTAACCCATAATATTGAGTCTAATCTATTAGTTTCTGAATAGCTTACTTTCCCTGGACATTTGTTTCAAAGCCTAGAAAGAAATTAATTATTAGAAAAGAAAAAATATAGGACAAAGGAGAACCGTTTGTACAATCAAGCTGTCGACCATGTGTGCTGTTCGAACTTGTTGACAAATACTTGTTTATCTTTGCTTGTAGAAACCAGGCAAAAGAAGATAGCTAGCTTCATAATTCTAGCATTTTATTCTGATTACTCCATAGTGATAGAACAATTATTGAGCAGAATATATCCTAGAAGAAAGGATTTGAGTAGTAAAATAATTTACAATGAAACATAACAGAATATAAAAGACAAGACCCTCGAAGACTAGGACTCCAGCCAATTTCAAAGGGTGTTGGGGTGGGGGTTAAGGGGTGAGGGGTGGGGTTGGGGGTGGGGGTGGGGATGAATTACCTGAATAAAAGTTGATGAAAATATTTATAGGTCGATACTCAGATGTCCGCAAGGATGGATCCACTAGGCGCAAAGCTGCTTCCTCCTGAAAAAGAGCACGCCATTAAAGAAGCCATTTCTAAGGCGGCAGTCCAAAGCACATAAGCAAACCTATCGTCACTATTGAAGTGCTACAACCCTAAATAGTTTAGGTGATTCATCTTGTAAATAATCTTGATAAGAATATCACATATCACATTGTGGTTAACAACTATTGTTCATATTAAAGACTTGAATATTCTGGCTATTCATTGGTCCAATTATCTTCACTTATGAATCTTAAAATAGTCAGAAACATAAAATCACTGATTTACAGGGAAAGAACAATTAAAAGTAGGAAAGAATGAGTTTACGCAATTTTCAAAATATTACAATAACAGATCAAGCAGTAGAGACCAATTAAGTCTTAGTTTTCGAAACATTTTATGACTAATAGAAATTCAACGATGTTCAGAAAGTCATACCTGGAGTAAGAGAACAACTTCTGAGAAAATATCGCCCATTGGAAGAAGAAGTTTAACTACATCTGTACTTATATTGAATGGTAGATTGGAGACTACCTGCAAATTAACACTCAAGTTAGCTATTGTATTATATGTATCTCTCTAAAAATAAATACTCCCTCCGTCCAAGGATAAAAATCCTTATTGACTTTTTGCGCATATTAAGAAAGATGACAAAATGAAAAAATTGTCCATATTTAAATTCTCATTTAATTATATAGTTTTCTGCACATGATTAGTGATACTCTATAAATATGCATATAGAATAAAAATATGACAATCAATACTAAGGATATTATAGGCAAATTATTGTCAAAAATAGATTATTTAAGGTAAGTAGACATTTAACTTGGGAACCCCGGCTGTTGGCGCAGTGGTTTAAGCTCAGCCCTGGGACGAGCCGTAAACCCGGACGTCCTGGATTCGAGTCCCACTAGCAACAATAGTTCTGTCTTCTCATAAGAACAGGGGTCGCACGTTTCAGGGCAAAGCCATGTCTTAGACAGAGCCTGGCCCGGGGTGGGGAGATTAGTCCGACTGCGGTTGGGATACTCCACATTATCAAAAAAAAAAAAAAAAAAAACTTGGGACTACCTAAAATAGTAATGAGGACTTTTATCCTGAGACAGAGAGATTATTAAAGAGGCGAAGATCTTTGCAGCATTTGAAATCACAATAAATGTACGTTTTATGTTTTTGTGTGTAGATATAAACTTTCATCATCAAAAAACAACATCAGAGGCCTATAAGTGCTGCTAAGAAGGCAGCTCGGCAGTTTTTCTTTATGATTTTTAGACCAAGTTATTTGTGAGAAAGTGTTTTACTGCATATGCATGAACAAGATACGTATGTCTGAAGATACGATAGAGAGCGAGGGAGAGATCAGTAGTGAATCATATTACATAAGCATGCATACATAAACAGAAGGGGAAGAAAAACATAAGCCATGGGGATAAAAATATGTTGAATAACCCCACTAACAAATGATGAGAATTTGCTAGCAACAGAAGTTGCAAAGCATCCTACAAACGATGTAGCAAAATGTCGACCCTGAGTATCTGTCGGGGTTCTTCAAACATATTTCATGAGAATGAAGTAAAGATTTCTAAAACACTCTAATGAAACTACATCCATAGCACTCAATCCATCTAACTCTGAGAAGATGTGCCAATGTCAGTAGTTATCTGAACACTACAAAAATATCTACTTGATATAAGGGTACACGTAAGTTTCTTGCATGCTTATATCCATAAGTGGCATAGAGACTAGGCATTTTATATTTAATATATTTAATATCTTTACAAGAATCATATTTTAAGCTTTTAGGTGAATATTAAAAATAATTAAGGGTACAGGTAATGTTTACATTGTTACTAACGCTGCATGGACGTTCAAGATGATGAAGTAATAGAAAGAAATTAGAGAGGTAGAAGTCTTGCCTTTGCATATTGTGAGCTTCTATCCAATGAAATTTTTTCTAAATATGACAACATATGGGAGCGAACGTGACATCTTGTAAAATCCTCTTGCAAAACCTACAGGATTTGATTAAAAGAAAAACATCATTATGCTGTATTTGACAATAAAATCCCTTAGAGCAGAACAAATCACTGTATCATGCGATGTAATAAATATATAATAAAACCAGGTGCAAGAATCAATTATCACATACAATACTAAGATTAGGGCTGTACAAAAAAGAAAAGAAAAAAAACTGGACTAGACTGGGCCGAATGGGCCAGTTTAACAAGCTATTAATTTTGTAGCTGTTCTATTACCCAAAAAAACAAGTAATTTAGGTAGGTGGGTGGTTTGGGGAAGAAAAAAAAACTTTTGTTTTTTGACAAAACTGACCGTATCCAAACACGCGCACGTGCACACCCATACTATATATATATACACCAATGTTCCTAGGTTTTTTTTTTTTATCTTCACAGCTGCTTTCCTGAGGGCAAATGGTTCCTCTTCCCCTCCCTCCCCCCAACCCCCCCCCCCCCCCCCCCCCCCCCAGCAAAAAAAACCCCTCACCCCATTCTCCCCACAACCCTCTCTGTCTCCACATCTCATAGCCATTTGAATGCTAGTTCTGACTCATGAATCTCATGATCTTGTCTTTCTAATTTTGTCTTGATTCTAGAATCAAATCCAAAACAGACCTAGTCTTAGAAGAGATTCTCTTTAGGAGGAAAGGGAAATGACACAGTGGCGGTGGTAGAGAACGAAGCTCAATAAGCCTAAACTAGCGATCCATTTCAGTTCATAGCCAAGGTGCTGTGTTAGAGATGGCGTCTCTCTTTGATGAATGTGGTATCAAGGTTCAATAACGGTTGTCCAGTTGATCGACAGTTCAATCCATACACTCCTTTCTTCGCATCTGCAACATTGAAAGCGAACTTCTAGACAAACAAGTTCTTCTCCTTCTCGACAAACAAGTTCTTCTCCTTCTCCGTCTGTTTAATTGTCTTTGCATTGTGAGTATATACACATGTACGTATATTATACACAATTCTGCTTTCTGGTCCTTAATTTAATTTATTTATATTTGACTATTTCTCCCAAAACTGAAACCAAATACCCCCGGTTGGCTTAAATTTGTCCAAAAACCTGTCAAAACTGTCTGTGTACACCCCTAACTGAGCTAGTTGAGCAACATTTAAGACAAAATACTGTCAAATAAGGGCTAAAAGAAGAACAACATATCTCAAACATTACTGCTAAGTTTACTGAGCAAATTTCTCCATTAACATAATACATTGAGTCCTATGTTAGATACAATTAAAAATCCACTACTTAATAAAATGTTAACTTCAATGCATGTTCATAGTCCATCCAAATATTTAGTAACCATAAGAAATCGCAAAAATATGCATCAGCCTTTGTAAGGTCCAACTATAAAGTCCTTGCACAGTATATTATAATCAAAGAGAAAGGCAGTCGTATGAAACAGTGTGTGCATACATTGATTTAAATAATGAAATCAAGAAAGTAAAAATACCTTTACTCTGTCTACACTCGCAAATCGTTCTGTCACAAGTTCAGCCATGTAAGGATCCTACAAGTCATACACAACCCAAAAGTATGTCATATATAAGAAATGATAATTGACAAAAATAAACGAATTACCAAACATATAGCATGAACTCCCCTCATGGTTAATGCACACACTCTGCATAAGGAGAATCTTTTACAAACCATAAAATAACAATATGCTATGGAAAAAGAATTGTGAATGATTAACTTAATAGAACAGAAAGAAATGCGCCCATCAAAGGAATGCTGAAATCCGGATTTTAAAATCTCAGTGAGTCAACAAACTAATACATGGGAGGTATCATATACTCCAGCTTCAAAACCCAAAACTTGAATAACAGTTGAATCAAGTGTGCATCCAATATAAATAATTCTAAACATCCCACAAAAAACATACCCTGACCCATAAATACAATATTAGAGTTTGTTCTAGAGGTAATTTTCATTGCACAGAAGTCAGAAACTGTTCAACAAAAACCCAAAAAACATCAATAACAAAAAATTAGACCTTTTCAATGGCAAGAACAGTGGCACCAGAATCAACAAGAACATTGGTAAGAGAACCAGTCCCTGGTCCAATTTCAAGCACTAAATCTCCTTCCTTCACATCAGCCGCAGCAACAAGTTGGTCATTTATAGAGGAATTCAACATGTAATGCTGCATAAACACAATAATCACAAAAACGCCCACCAACTATTGATAAAGTTTCCCAATTGAGCCTACATATAGCACTAATTATTACCTGGCCGAGGGATTTTCGAGGTGCACGGCCTTTAGAATTGAGTGCTTTGAGAGTGGCGTGGTAGTCATCTTCTTGGGGTTGGGATTTCGCTTTAGTTTTGGTGGCCGCTGTAATTTTAGGGTATCTCTTTGTTCTTATGCCGGCGGCGGGGCTATTGTGCGTCGGTGGTGAAGGATTTCTGTTTCTTCCATTCAGGAAAATGGAAGATATTGGCGGGGAAAGGTGCAGGACAGTTGGCATTCTCCTTGGATTTTTTGGATTTTTTGGATTTGCCCAATTCTAAAAAATCAATTCTAAAAAATCAACTGTGCATATGATTCATTTGCTTCTTCTTTATTGAATTTTTTTTGGGTTGCACATAAAGTTGTCTTTTTTATCATTCTTTTCATAATCTAATTCAAATGCAATGCAACTAAATAGTCAAACACTAATAATATCCATTTAATTATTCGATATCAAGATCGTCAATATATTAATTTATTTATTAATCGTATTAACTGTACATAAATCCGTTTATTTATTTAATAAATAAAATTTTAAAAATAAATATTATTCACTTATTATTTAACAAAATACAAGATTGTTATCATATTTTAAATAAAATTCAATATTAAAGGTAAATTATAAGTTTATATCATATTTATTTTTAAAATATTTTAAATAACCGTATTTAATTGTGTTAAACGTGTCAATGCACTGAATATACGTTCTTGACTCGTTTAAATTTTGTGTTAAAGATATTGACTTGTTTATAACTCGAAAATTATTTATACTCAATATTAACTCTTTAATTATATATTTTTTTATATTAAATTATTGTATCGTGTTAAAAATTATCACCCCCTAATTATTCAATTCTTGGTAGCTTTGAAATGCCCAATGAAGTGACACCATCTTTGTGAGTTTTGGAAAAAAAGAAGAAGAAATGTTTAATGTTTGTAAATATTGGAAAATTCACCAAAAAAATGTTTTTTTCTTGTAATTTTTTTTAAAAGAAACTCACAACTAAAAGAAATTGACCGAAGAGTAAAGTAATACTTGAGAGCAAACTACATATGATAAATTTATAATTTTCAAACTACGAGTAGTGACTGAAAAAATTAGGTAAAGTACAGATAATTTTATGAGTTTTAATCTATTTTATGAATTGATCATGTGACACAAATAATATTTTTTTTTTTCAAATAACCATTATACTGGTGATAGTTGAATATTTATTTATTTCATACAATCCTTTTGTAAGTGTTTAATAGTCATCAACGCTTTATTTCATACAATATTTTCTCTTATATCAATGTACGCCAAATACAATTTTCCAAATTAATCTTATTATTATCTTTTTAAAATTCACTTAAAAAATAAATTAAATTACTTAAAATTTAATATATAAATATAGAGATAATATGAGAAACTAAATCATTAATATTTACTTAAAATTTACATAAATTTCACTCTCCACATACAGAAATAAAAAGAAACGGAGGGAGTACGAAAAAATATCAATAATTATATAGGCAAAAAATTTCATCGTCAAAAATATCCTCCGAGAACAACAGAGGAGGTCTCTTGCAGCAAAATTTCCAAGCCTCCATCATCAACCCCAAAGTTGTTCTGCTAAAATCCCACCGATAGTGGTGCAGCAGCATCGCTCTCCGTGATGCAGTTGCCAGCATATACTCTTAAACTGCTTGATTCAGATGGCAATGCCACCATTGGTGGCACAGAAGTTTCATTTTCCGAAGGCTGCTGTTGAACAGCAGCCGCCTCAATCCAAGCCATTTCCCCTGATAATGGTGGCAGATATTTTTCTTGCTCCAAAGGCCTGTCAACGGCCACTAAATCCGGGGTCCAATCCGAATCACCATTCTCGTTTTCCATAAAGTCTTGTTCTTGAGGGATTAAATTCAAAATGGGATCATTCCCATTATTATATAATGGTGGCAAATTTTTTTGAATATTTGAAGGTTGGAGTTGTGGCAGGGGCAGCAGATTCTTGACGGGAATTACAATTCCCTAATCTTAAAGAATCTTGATTTCCAATATATTGTACTTGTGGTATAGGAGGAGATTCTTGAAGGGGAATAAAATTCCCTAGTGATGAATGATTTCCATGCCCAAAATGTTGTTCTTGAAATGGAATAGAAGTCCTAAAATCTCCTCCTGCAGAAAATCCCATTTCCCTTCTGATTTCAGCATTGCGAAAACTCCCAAATTCCATTGATTTTCCATCTTTAGCCAATCTAGGTCCCATGTAAGAACTGTAACTAGTGCTAGAACTTGTAGCATTGTTATCAGCAACATTTCTTGCTGACCATCTATTCTCAATGCTCGAAAGAATGTTTTTAGTCCGGTTATCATAAAATCTGAATTTTTTTTGGTTCTCCAGGACTAGTTGACCTGTATTTTGCGCCCTCCCAAAGGTCATAACACTCGCATAATCAAAACGATTATACGCTTGTCCTGGTCGAGATCTTGAGTTGCTAGTGGATTCTTCACTGTTAAAAATGGAGTAGTGACCGGAGGAATTAGGCGTTGAAATGGCATTTCTTGATCCTAATTGATAAGATCTCCAAGAAGGGTGCTGGGAAACTCTTAATGCAGAACTTAAAAGGGATGGTGCCTTAACATTATTTGTTAAGGTCCTTCCATTCAGTAAATATGATAATTTTTCTTGAACTTGTTTTCGGAGAATCCGATGTTTCTGCATAATTCACCTCTTCTCGTTAGTAAAAAACTCAAAAATTTAATCTTGAAGAAGAATTTAAACATGTAGTCTATAAGAGATGGGAAAGTATGTAAAGTAATTACTATTGATAATAGGGGATTGATATTTCCACGATGGAAATTGATATTTTCGTAAAATTCTACTCACATAAAGGTGGGTTCCACTTACTATTAATATGAATAGATTATTGCGAAAATATCAATCATCTTGATAATATATTGTGTTATTATGATATTATTTCTTTTTGTTACTGATGCTAAATGTTCATATCATGCATATTCTTGAATTGGTGATTTGATATATATGCATTAATTTCACAGATTTTCTAGTCATTAATAGTTCACATGCACATATTTTTATCGTACGAGATTATGTTAATAATTCTTTAAGGTATTAATAAAAGTCATAACTTTTCTCCTTTTCAATTCACTCCATGAAAACCCATATACAGAACACATAAATTTAATTACAAAAATGACAAATTAAAAATATGAACAAGAAGAAACTTTCAAATGACTGGCAATATTTTCCCTTGTCAATCCTGGGACATTCATAACTTCAACTATTTTCTTGGGAACAGCCTCTGTATCCATTCAAGGTAAAAATTCATAATTTTTTTTAAAAATAAATAATAAAAGAATTAAAAAAAAATAACATTTTGATAAAGAAATTGGGAGCCATATATAAATCGAAACAATTAACAATTGTCTTACTTTCATAGCCTATTTGTTCAATGGCATCCAAGAACTTTTTATACATGCCAATTCTTGGTTTTTTCTCCACCGAAGAATCATCTCCAGTTTCTTCATCTTGTTCTTTCCTTTTTTGCATATTAGTCCCCCAATTTTCCTCATCACTAGAGGATGTATTCACATTACTTGTCCCAGCTACATACTGAGAAATTAGTGACCTTTGAGCAATGTCCACAAGTTCAATTCCCTCTATTTTACCCTTCATTTCCATTAAAGAGTTTATATAGAGGATCTTAATGACATTATGACTCATATTTTTCACATAGTATACTGTTGCACCACCTGCTAGGCCTTTTGATTCAATTTTCTTAACCCCATCAGGAGACATCACTGCATTATATCAAGAAAAGAAAAAAAAAACCTTAGTAACATATTTGATTTCTTTGGTTTCCGTAGATTTACTATAATTTCCTGCAAGTGAGGTAAGTCTGTTGATATCCATGCTGTTGTTTGATAAGAAAAGGCGAATATAAGAAAGGTTGACGTCTTAATTTGGAGCTAGCTAGCTAAGATCATGGCAGAAAAAGTATTTCTTTGTACAGATTAAAGGAGGAATATAAGGAAAACAAACGTCATAATTCGGAGCTAATTATTTAAGATATATATATATATATATATATATATATATATATATATATATATATATATATATGGCATAAAAAGTATTGTAAAGATTAACGGAGGAAAGACACGTACTTATAAAGAAATTTAAAGGAGCTCTAATACCGTGTTAAAAATAATAAAAATTGTTGGATAATCACAATTTTTTATTAATTAATTTATTCGAGGGTATTCAAGAAAGATACCAAGGATCGATGAAATGAAATTCCTGAAGCGGGGAAAAAAATGTATTGCAAATTGTATTTAATGCTTGGTAAACATATGATTGGACATATAATCCTTAAGCTACGTTTGAATTTAGAGAATTAAATGAAAGAAAGAATATAATGAAGAATAGTATATTAGATGATCATTTTAGATGATAAATCATTTTAGTAAAATAAAATTCATTTCATTTCTTTGATTTTTATTCCATGCGAGAGGTGGTGGAATAAAATATATTTCAATAGAATGAACATGTATGATAATTTTACCATCATATTACACCACTCACTTCTACCAACAATTAAACATATACTTGAAATACCTAAAAATTATTTCATTATGTCCTCCATTTCATTCTTTCAATCTAAACGTAATATTATTGTTATTGTGCTTTGTGCATGAATAACATGCATAATAATTGCTCACGAGTCTATTTTAGTTCTAGTGATTTTCTTAAATTAACAAATTAAATTAATCGTTAATTTAATGTTATCCTTCCATTGGGATTCAAAGGGAAATGAATTAACACATATTTTTCCTTATCCAAGTATTTTCAAGGGGATTGAAATATAATCTTCCTTATCCAAGTATTTTCAAGGGGATTGAAATATAATCTAACCGTGATAAATTACATAAACTCTTGATATGTACATTGTCACCTTCATAATCTTACTAATGAGGTGATGCTAACTGTATTAGAGGGGTGAATTGATAGAATATGTTGCAGAATGGAATTTTCTATAATGATATAAACTTATTTCAAGTCAAAATTATTCAAATTGTGTAATTTATCTTGTTTTTGTTAACAAAGTTAGTTTTGTTAAAGAACTAAAATATATACTTTTGCGATTTGCTACAACTTTTTATGTGAGTTAATTTTTTCTTCAGTTATACGGTTGCGTTCATTAGCATTTGGTACATGTCCTAATGAGGCATGTTGAATTTGGCAACTAAAATTCACATGATACTTGTGTGCGTGTGTCTCTCTAATCAAGTACTATTAAGTATTAACTTACTACTCCCTCCTCAGAAAAATTTAAGATTATTTTTATATCAACTCGTGAAATTTAAAGTTTTGTAATTAATATGTTCATTTAAACTTTAAAAATAATAAATTTGGTAACGTTAGTACTTTTTAATAGGATATTTGTAAGTGAGTTTAGGGGCAGAGCGAGGAATTTCAATTGGGATGGGTTAAGAATATTATAATGCCAAAATTAAGTGGACTATAAAAATAAACACAACAAAAAACAAGAATTTTATATCCATAATATGACATTTTAAATCTATAGTTAAAAGTACACAAAATGTATGACTTTGTGAAATGTTATATATATATAGTCAAGTATGACATAGATTTGTACAAAAATTTATATATATATAGTAACCTAACGAAGTGGTACCCTACGATTCTTAAGAGAATTAAAATCAGCTACTATCAAATTTAGATTAATATCTTAAACAAGTTCCCTTTCAATGTTAAGAATCATGCAATTTGCAAGAAAGTCATCATTCATCTTGTTACGCAACATTGTTTTAACATGCTTCATACCTGAAAATGTTCATTATGTCGTTGTCGTAGAAACCGAAAAAGTTAAGACAAGACGAATCAATTGATCCATCAGATGATAGATTTTGTTCTTTTTTGTTTCAACTAATCCTTCGCATAATTCAGAAATGGTAGACATCTTTTAAAAAATCTGATGATGGGGGACATCAAGCTCACAATGTTGCAACTAGCTTCGCAAATTATGTATCTCATCCTCAGTGAAATCTTCGGGATAGAATTTCTGTGCAAGATTACAAATATCGTCAATTTTAAATGATTTGAAAGCATCCTTGGGATTCAAAGTTGAACTGAGAATAAGGAGCTCCATTGCCTCTTTAGAGAATCTATGATTTGATTAACTCCATCAACTAAAAATCTATTACAATGTTGAATAAATCAAATTGATAATAATGATCGACGGTGATTTTGTCACGTTGCTAACAAGAACGACCTGTATCCATCTTATAAAAGTCACTCATATTAGGCATATCAATATCATTCTCTTTGTAAAATGATTTCACTCTCGAAAAGAAGGAACACCAATCATTTTCTCTTAATTTCTGCAAGAGAGATTTTGTAGTTGAGATAAGATTTATAGCATTTACGATATCTTGAGATTTTTGTTGCATTGCTTGACAAAGTAAATCCGTGATTCCCATTATCTCATTCAACAAATGTAAGATAAACACAAATTTAAATTCTCTCATTGTCTCATACACACTCATTGCTTCTGTACGTATAGTGACATAGTTCAAAACAAATCTAAGTTGTTCAATCTTAAACAAAAGCAAAAAATTTAAAATTGAAAAAGTATCGAACTATATCCTCCTCCCGTAATTTAGATATCGGCATATTGTAGAAGTAAAAGAAGAAGAATCGAAGAAGTATCAAACTATCAAAGTTGCAAATTGATGGAGTAGTGGAGGATTCATGTCTTCCATCTTGGTGATGTGTGGGAACAATCGAACGAGACGAACTGTTAATATTTTGCTTTTTGGTTTGAACTAGGAAGTATAGCTGGGTAATTGAACTGGACTGACCAAAACTATTCCAACTTATTTATTTTGGGCTACTTAATTATAGAGTATATCTAGTAAAAATAAATAAATAAATTGGGGTCAAGCTATACCCTACCAAGCCACCTATATCCTTCGCCTCTGAGTAAGTTAGAATCCTACATCAGATAAATAATAAAATAATAAAAAATTAATATACATGAACAGACACAAGACTTCATTGCTTAAGTTTTTTGATTAAATTGTATTACAAATATATATGTTAGTGTCTTGTTATTTTCCCGATATTTTTTAATTAAGTAGGTAGGTTCAATATTTAAGAATTTTAAATTAAATGAATGGCATAAATTATTTAATTTTAAAACGTGATAGAAGTCGTAAACAGTCCTTATACCTGCCGACAGGGACAACTGTATTTTTCTTAGCATAATCTCCATTTGGTTTTAAAAAAATAGTGAACTTAATTTTTTTCTTTCTTTTAATTATACATGGACATGCATGAGTGAATTATAACGAAGAAATTTTACGGTACCTATATCCACTCAAAATATAGCTTGATAGACAGTTGGCACCTCCTTTTAGCTTTAATATTTATCGTGGAGATCGAACATATTTACCCCCTTTTATTTGCATATAACTAAATTAACAAATATTTTTTTAATTTATATAGTTGGTGTGTATATATTTTTTTTCCTTTTGTCGTAGGGTTGGTATGTAGTCGCATTGCACGTAGGGGGTCTTATAATTTAAAAACATTTGACATGTTAAATTAGATGGTTTCCCAGCTTTCCCTTATATTAATTAATTACCAATTTCAATAAAGAAAAATATATTATTGTTACTCCGTATAGGATTATATATAATATTACCCAAAACAGCTAAACTCGAGCTGATCTGTAAACAGAAGTACTCAACCAATCAAACTCTCGTTTATTAATTTTTTTGAGTTTGAGAAAAAAAAGATATTAATAAATAAATAAAGACACTGGATCCCTTATACATGCACCAATAGAACAGACCGACATGCACGTGTTATTATCTTCCATGAAATCGCCACCCATATCCCAATCTTAAAAGCTGTTACCTCTTGTAGGAGACAAACTTCATAGTTTTCAAATTATTTATTTTTGGATTTACGCATATCATCATCTCATTTTGGTTTCTATATATATATATATATATATATATATTCCGCCGCTTAGCTTCACGTTCAATAACAATCAATATTCTCAAGGCTCCCATACTCTCAAATACGACAATATACCTACCTTCTCATCAACTCTTCGTAATCCATGTTTGACTGCATCAAGGCTAATAGCTAGCTAGGTTATGATAATTAAGTCTCCTTCTGTTCTGAGAAAAGTATTTTAGTTAAATTTTAAAACGAACTCCACTTAACAATATTAATTTGATTTCTATCTTATCCATCGTCTCATTTCATATATTGATTTCTAAGTAATTTTTATTAATTACAAATTTTTGGATAATTTTAAAAGTACGTGGAGCGAAACTAGAAGAACTTTAGGAAAAGGAATTAGGAGTGGAACCAGGAGAATTTAGAGAAAATTTACATTTATCCTATAGAATTAACGTTGATTCTGACTTTATTAAGAGATAATTTAACCGTGTACACCTTAAAGAGTAAAAAGAGAGACATCTTACTACTATAAATAAATAAATAAATAAAAATCAAGTGCCAGTAACACAAGAAAATTGGATCAAAAGTGAACTCATAAGAAAATGCCATGCACTTTCCAGGTGTATACTCCGCATGTGATTGTTATATATCCCCCATAAACATATTTATACACTACCAAACAAAAACCGAAGACAGAACAAACTATATACACAACCATGTAAACCTGGCTAAGAATCAGTCAATCCCAATTCAATCTCCCCCTCCGACATCCTCCAAAGTCCACACTAAACAAATATCACTAGCCAAAATCTTGTCCCCCCTTTTATATTACTATACTATCTCTCTCTCTCCATGCTAGAACCATCCAACCTTCTACACCCAATCTGTCTTTTTCTCCCCCGTCCATTGTTTCTCCCTTTCCTCCTCACAACAAGAACCTACCTTCCTCTTTCTCTCTCCTCATTCATATCTACATATATCTATATCTATATGACTATATATATGTACCTTCATGCCTATTCCCCAAGTACGAAAATCCCTTCTAAAAATTTAACTCTCTAGCTCATTTTGAACCTAGTAGACTCTAGGTAGTGATCTGATTCAAGGCGTAGTCCATCATGGGCTCGAAACTTATTCCAGTTTCTCAAGAACCGCGCTTACTCAAAGATTTTCTCAAAGAAAATTCACATTCATTTTCATCCATCAATTTTCAACACAAAAAAAGGTTTTTTGAAGATAATTTAAACGCTTCATTATTTTCTAACAAAGCCTTGTCCAAATTTTTTGTCAAGGCGGTTAAATACCTCCCATTTGCATCCATTAAGCCTCCTTCAATTTTAACAAGAAGCATTTCGAGTAGACTGTCTAATAATACGAAAAGGAATGAGTTGCATGGAAACGTCGACGTAAAAGAGATTTCGGCTAAGGTCAGGGTGAAGGACATCCTACGGTGGAGATCGTTCCGAGACTTGGCTGATGAGCAATCTCCATCGTTGGATTTCTCCTCTTCACCACATCATTGTACAACTGTTACTACAACAACAGGGTCTACTAGTACCACAGCTAGTAGTAGTAGATCCAGTTGGTGCGATAGTGATTTTACTGTGGAAGATTTACCGTTATGGTGCAGTGAAGAGGAAGAGTATGCTGGTGAAATCCAAAAGGGTAAAAAAATATTATCCCTTGGTGGAATAGGCAGGGAATCTATGACAGTACAACCCAAGGTAAGAACTAAGAAATAATTTCTTTTGTTTAATTAATTTGTTTGTTGCTATATAAAAGTTCTTTTTTTATTCCATGCTAGTAAAAAAATATGCAACAAGTAGGTAGCTAAACAGACATTTAGGGTCGATGGACTTATTTAATGGACATCGTCTCTCAATAATATTTTCATTTTCTAAAAACATATATAATAGAAAAATATGGCAAAAATTATGTGGTTAATATTATCAGAATAATAAGCGTGTTTAAAGTTTTAAGTCTACGTCGTTAAATGAATATTTGTGTAACCAAATATATAATATTAAGTATGTAGACAAACTTATTATGTATTGGAATTCTAAAAAGTCGAACGGGGACTTTTATTTTAGCACGGATTAAGTGTCATGTATATAGGCTATATATATAGCGAGTTTAGTTGTAACATTTGTTTAATTTGCACTTAAGTTATGAATCCGCTTTCTATGTTTTAACTACACTAATTTAGTGATATAAAATTTATTCACATTTTTTACAGGGTAGTGAATGGCCATATGAAGAGATCAAAGAACAGAACAGTCCAGTTTCAGTTGTTGATTTTTCATTCCAAGAAGATGAAGAATCTTTCTCATTTTTCCATCAAACTCCCACCCATTTTAAGCCAAAGGAAATGCAAGCAAAAGGGTTGTTTATGAGCAAAAATTTGATCAGTAAAGAAGAAACAAATAATGGACTAGAAGAAAAGGCAAAGCAGCTTCTAAATCATGCAAAAGCAAATAGCTTGGTTGAAAACTCGAAAACCGACGAAGATATTCTTCTGTTAGATTTCTTTAGGGAAGAATTGAGTACAAGTAGTAAACGAAAGGGTGATGCATTTGATTGTGATCAGTTGTTGAGAGTAGCAAAAGCTTGGATAAGAGGAGAAGATGATGGGAGTTTGGAGTGGAAAATGGCGGGTAGAAGAGAGTTTAGTGTTAGAGATATGGAGAGAGGAGTTAGCAGGTGGAATAAGTTTGAGGAGGATGAACAAGTGTTGGGCTTGGAGATGGAGAATGAGTTGTTGAATTATTTGGTGGATGAGCTTTTACTTGATTTTTCTTAATTAATTATTCAAAGCAAATTACATCAGGGGTATTTACGTAAATATATCTTGGAAGAAAAGAAGTATAGTAAGGTATTCAGATTACATTTTAGAGCAATAGACTAATTTCTGAGACACATTCATGTTCGATCCACAAGTTCAAGAATCAAGATATAAGTTTATGTGGGCACTCCTTGACGTTAAAGACAGGTTTAAGAATCAAGATGCAAGTTTATGAGCATTCCTTGATGTACAAGACATAAGTTTATGTGGGTATAATATCCTTTAGAATCTACTTCAAATTGATTACAAGTACTAGCCTGAGTTTATATATGTTCTCAAATGAGAGGTTTACGATCATGTACGTTTAGTAGGTACCTTCATTGGGGCATATTTGTCATGAACTTTTGACTATAATTTTTTACTATAATTTGTATGTGCAGCTTCACAAGTATGTAGAAATTTAATAAATGAGAAAAGCAATAGTATTAGGGTATGTATCTAGGGTTGGTGGAGAAGATACATAATTTATTGCATCATCAATTAATCAAGAGAATTGATAATTTCGCTGCCTATTTTGATATTTTCTTAAGTGGAGCTTGTGAAAATATAAATTCTTATATGAAATTGATATTTTCGCAAGATTTTTAACTAACAAAAATGAGACTCACTTGCAATAGAAGCACAATTCATGCAAAACTTAGTTCAATAGAAGCACAATTTAACTAACAATAAGCTTGCGAAAATATTAATTCACTAAATCAATCAATAGAAGCACAATTCATTCTGCTTGTGTTTAATCTTTATTTTTATTTTTTGAAAGCCCTAAAGAATGGCTAGGAAGAATAATATCATTGAGAATATTCATGCATTATCAATTTTTCTCTATTTTTTTCTGATTAAAATAGAGTGAAATCATAGGGAAATTAAGTTTGGTGAAAATGGCTAGGCTAGAAATTACTATTTTCATTTTCACAAATGAGAGCTGTAATAATTTTAACAAAATTATACATTTTTTAAAGTGGTAACTAATTTTTAATATAAAAAGGGGGCATTTTTTAAAGTAGTTGTTTTTGATAAATTTTAATATATCAAAAAAATTATTTTCTGATATTATAATTTTTACTCACTAACAAAAACTCCAAATAACACTCACACAACTATCAAGTTATTATGATGTAAAATCTTATATCATCCACGCAGATAAAACTATACAAAATGTGGTTGTCATACGCGTCCTACTTTTCAATATATGATTCATGGGTAATTTATCTATTTATCAGTATGTTAAATAATTTCTTTTCATATAATAAAACTTTTAAAATATTTGAAATCTATTCTTTACGAAGTGAATTTAAACTTAATCAAAGTATAATACCTTAGAAAAGATTTTTAAAAAAAGAAAATTTACGTTCGGAATTTGAAGTCTTCACAATGCGACAAAACTTTATATAATTATATTATAAATATTAAAATTGTTCTCTGTGCGTGTCTATATATATATAGAGAGAGAGAGAGAGACAATTAGGAAGCGAGTATTAATTCATAATTAAAACTTAGTTCAAGCGATACAGCTCTTCTAAATTCCCTCCTTCCAAAGCAACATGCAAATTTTGAGGAAAAATATCAGTTGATTGATTCATTCTTTATTGATTTGATTGATGTTATATTATACCTTGTTGAAACAGAGTAAACAACAAGGGGGAAAAGGCAAAAAGAAAGAACAAGAAATGAAGAAGGAAGAACAGGGTAGGTCTCTGTTTGGATTTTCTCTGTCTGACAGACACAGATGGCAACAAATCCTCATCTGTTCTTCTGGGTTTTTCTTTGGTTACCTTGTTAATGGTATCTGTGAGGTATAATATTCAAAACCCACTTTTTTATTTCCTCAGAAATGTCAATAATAACTGGGATTTTAAGTGTCAAGTTTGGGTTTTTGAGGTATCTGATTTGGTTTTGCATGGGTTTGTTTTAACCAGACAAACTGGGCTTTAGATTTTGATTCTTTGTTTTTTCATATGAGTTTTTGGGTTTGTATTATTACAGATGTGTTTCATTTATTTTTGTGATTTATTAGTATTAGTTTTGGTGGGATAAGGTTTCACTAGCTATGATAACTATAACCATCTTTGAGGTTTCTCAAAGTCAATTTGAACTTTGCATGGTCTCCTTTTTGACCATTTCAGAAGTACTTTCCAAACTCTGAGATCTTTTAGAGCTAGATGAGCTGTTATCCTAGTTTTGCCACTTATGTTTTGGCAACTCAATTCCAAGCTTTGAAATTGAACTTGGAAGCACAATTTGCAATTCCTTGGGATTGAATATTAGTTAAATTTGATTCTCAGTTCCTATTTCAAAGCTTAGAATTTAGTTGCCTAAGATAGATTTAATTACTTTTTAATAGGAGTATAAAGTTTTGTTAATGTTTTTTCCTTTTTTTTTTTTTGTAAATTTTGAACCTGGATATGATTCTCTTTTGAATTTGTGAATTTACATTCATTTATTGGAGAAAAGGATCTTAACATCATATTCTACTTGCTTCTCCTTTTGCACTAATTTCTTATTAATTTTACAAACTCAATCTTTACTTCATTTCAGGAATATGTATAATAGGGCTCCAATTCAGGTTAGTTATGCATTTGTTGGTAATAAATGGTTGATTGGTTTATGCAATAATTCTGCGCTTCAATATGATAATTAGTTAATGTTTCGATTCGAGTTTTGTTCTTAACAACTATTGACACTATTAAATTGGTGGATGAAAAATGCTTTATCTCAGCTATGGATGGTATTTTACCTTTGTTCAAGGGTGGGTTTATGTTGTCCTTATTTACTTACAAGGCTTCACAACTAAGCAAATGGTGAATCCATGGAAGACTTATGTGAAGCTTTCTGCTGTACTTATGGGTTCACTTGGTCTCACCAAGGGTTCTTTGGACATCCCTATATTACATGGAAGATTAAAAATGTTACAGCTTAACTTTGGACGGTAGTGTTCGGTGAATATTCAATTCTTTTGGTCCGTGCCTTTGCCAAAATTTTCAGTTATGGAACTCGAATTTCAGGTTCTGCCAGTTATGATAATGGGGGCCTTTGTACCAGGGTTGAGACGAAAATACCCAATTCATGACTATGTATCAGCCATACTTTTAGTAGTTGGTTTGATCCTTTTCACATCGGTTGATGCTCAGTCTTCCCCTAATTACAGCATGCTCCGTGTTATGATGGTATCTGATGCATTAGTGATGGATGCCTTTTTAGGAAATCTTCAAGAAGCTATCTTACACAGGTAATTTGCATGAGGTGCAATAATCCCTCAAGATTAAACATAAAAAAGGGATCATGGAAAAATTTCACACCATGGCTTACATGTCCCTTGACACGTTAATTAAAAACCGTTGATATTATCAGAGTAAAAATAATGCACAAAGCATAATACATTTAGCGAAATTCTTACAATTATTCTAGCAACACTTAACACTTTAAACGACACATATCGCCCTAGCAATAATTTTTACTTGACAATAATTCGTAGTGTAATCTTTGTTCTTTGTTGAATTATATCACAGATCACAACAGCTAGAAAGGCGGTCACATTACCGCTATTGTATTTGATATTTACAAAGCCATTAACCGAACAGCATGGAACTGGATTGATACTCATATCCATGGGGATCATTTTGAAGATGGTGCCATTGCAGGATAATAATCCCTCCAAGCGGTCCTCGGGGTTCAACTTCAGGTGCCAAGATTGAAAAACCTTCTTATAGGGAGGAAAACAGAACTATAGTAGGTAATGAAGAAGAGGAAGAAAAAAGACCCCTGGTCTAATATGAAATTCTTTATTTGTATTATTTTTATGAATTAAAAATTTTACATTTTTTCCTCTCCACGTCAATTATAAGTAAATATAATTACTTATGCACAAATATATATATATATATATATATATATATATATATATATTGGTTGTAGATTTTGCTTTGATTTTGAAAATGTGACTTAACCATTTGGACATCTTAATATAGAAACAAGGCTACTTAGAATCAGTAGTGTGGAGTACAGAGTACTTGGTTATGTTAAAAAGAGGAAGCTGAACGTTAAAAATAACCAGCCAATAAATGGGTTTGCATTTTTATTTTTAATCTGTTTTAAAATTAAAAATGCATTTTTTAAGCCTATAAAATTACATGATATTTTTAATTTATTGTTTTATATCATATATACCAATGTTTTTAAAATTGAACCGAAAAAGGTACCTGGTGGATGGATCACTGATTTAACAAGTGGTTGAACCGTTGTTAAACCGGTGACGACATAAATATATAAAAAATATATGTTATTAATAATTAATAAGTTTTTAAAGTATCTAATTTTTTATAAACTAAAATATAGTGAAATTATATTACAATATTACTAAAAATATTTAATTTTAAAAATAAAAATATTTTTATACAAAAAAATATTTAAAAATACTTTAAAACCTGTTCACACTCAATTAACCGTTTTTACCGGTTGAACCACTGATTCCGGCGGTCAATCGGGTTTTGATTAGTTCACTGTTAAATCGGTTCCGATTTTTATCAATCGGACCGCAGATCTAGTTTAATTTTAACAATATTGATATATAATTCTCCGTTGTACATTTCATACACACAAAATTATCAAACTTATTAATTAATTAAAGGTTCAATAAAGAATAAAAAAAATTAAATTTTATGTTAAAATTTCATGGTGCCATACAAAAAGGTTATTTTTCTTTTCTTCATTTTCCTTTTCAAGTTAAGCTCTATAGTTCTAGAAAAAACTCAATTTATAATTACGTCCCAAACCAACACATTGGACACGTGGCATCACTCTAGGCGTGAGTGCATGCTCTTCCGTGCACACACAGGTACAGAATTACCAACTTCCAAGTTCTATCAAGACTTCAACTGTCACATCCTAACCGTTTTCTCTTTCTACCATTCCAATTGAAACATGCTCTTCCATGCACACAGAGGTACAGAATTACCAACTTCCAAGTTCTATCAAGCCTTCAACTGTCACATCCTAACCGTTTTCTCTCTCTGCCATTCCAACTGTCTTTTCAAACCCAAAACTGATATATATATATATATATATATATATATATATATATATATATATATATATATATATATATCGCCAAATATTTCTCGAATGAAGTAGATACATAACTACCCAACTCTGCTTATTTAGCTGTATTCATCATCAATTCATCATCAGAATCATACTCTCTCCTCTGTTTCATTATCTCTCTCTGTTTATTCAAGAAAAAGGCATCCCCCCATCACCAACAATGGAAGAACATGTAATCATTACAGAACACTTCGCTCAAGTTAAAGACACCCTACAAATTATTCCGCCGCCGTCGACGGAAATTCAAGAACTCCCCGCTAAAGCTAAAGAAGCAACCGCCACCGCCGTCAATCAATCAGAAGAACCAACCCTTCAAGAACATGTAATCATTACAGAACACTTCGTTCAAGTTAAAGCCACCCTACAGAATATTCCACAGCCGTCGACGGAAATTCAAGAACTCCCCGCTGAAGCTAAAGAAGCCACCGTCGCCAATCAATCAGAAGAACCAACCCTTCAAGATCCCATAACCCAGTCAGACAATACCACCCATCATCAACACAAAACCAACAAAGATCCCCACAACCGCTACAGAACCTTCCAAACCATCGGCTCCACCACCGCCGGCGCCGCCGCCGTCCACAAGGCCCTCTACTGCCCACAGGACTTCATAGAATTGATGAAATTGCAGCCCCACGAGCTTTATCTCGCCGTGAAAGTGATCAATCTGGAGCCCCAACAAGATCATTTGCGCCTGGCCAAACTAGTTAACAAGAATCAGCTGCTGGATCATCCCAACATTTTGGGAATCAAAGATGAATTAACTTTTGATGACAAATTCTGGGTCGTATTCCCTTTCATGGATGAAGGATCTCTCCGGTGTTTAATGGCTTCTTGCTTCAAAAATGGCTTCCCTGAAGAACTTATTGCCATTGCTCTAAAGGAAGCTCTGAAGGGTCTGGTTTATCTCCATCAAGAAGGATATGAGCACAGAGAATTCAATTCGGGTCACATTTATTTTGGGCTAGAAATCCCTGCAATCAAGATTGGATTTTCAGCTTCAATTTATGAGCACAATTCAGAATATTCTCAGCCCTCTGAATCTCTGCCGGAAACCACCATCTGCGACTGGGCCTCGGCTCCTGAAGTTTACAATTTGACCGGAGAATACACGCATAAATCTGATGTTTGGCTTGTTGGAATCACTGCAATGGAGTTGGCTTTTGGGGGGATTCGAGTTCGAAATCGCCAAGATTTGGAAGACTTGATTGCAGAGGTGATCAATATAGGGAAAAATGGGGATAAAGAAAGTGACAAACAAAATGGGACAGGCAAGAAGAAATTTTTCAAGAAGATGGTGAAGATGCCAATGGCCAAGTCCGAGGCTAAGAAAGACACTGTTTCTGCTGCAAGTTTAATGGTGATTGATCGAAAATTATCGCAATCCTTTAAGGAAATGTTGGGGGAATGTTTGAATGACGACCCTGAAAAAAGGCCAACTGCTGATGTGCTGCTGCAGCATGAGTTCTTCAAGAACTGCAATGATTTGTTCTTCTTTCAGGATGCTGTGAGGTTGGCCGAAAGAGAGAGAATACTTTTGATGACTGAAGGGGAATTTGATGGAGATCATGAAGGTGCATTAACAATGGAGCAACACTGATTTTTGCATTTCTGTGATTTTTTGGTACGAAAAATTGAGGTCAATTTGGTTTTGTTGATTAGTCTGGAATTATTAGTATGTCAATATGAGTCTGTATAATGATTAGTCTTTTGAGGTCGATTTGGTTTTGTTGATTAGTCTGGAATTACTAGTATGTCAATATGAGTCTGTAAAATGGTTAGTTTTTTAGGTCATTCTGTTTCTAAAGAAAATATAAATGAAGCCACTACTGTTCTTCATGATTTTAAGTCTATGTTTAGATTGAAATTACCATCTTAGCTTTCACATAATATCAATATTGCTGTTCAGATTATGTAAAGATAATTGGATGGAAATAGTCAACTTTTTCCAAAAAAGGAAACATGGATTTGTAAGCTATGACTCTCATTTTGGGGCAGACAAGTATAGATTACCCAATCAGGATCTTAACGATATAATCTGAAGTTTGGTGGGGTCTAATTTGCCCATGAACTATATTTTGAATCATAATATTACTGCTGTTGGCTAGCTTTATAGAGGAGGTAACATCTCCCTTCTCACGTTTTCTCACCTGGTTATTTTCCTCTTATTTGGTTTGAAGAAAAAATAACAGAAGTACAGTTGCTCTAAATAAAAAAAATAAAAAAAAAGGGCGCTGTCAGTGAAACAATGTTCCAAACAAACAGAATTTTCTAGGGGCTAAGAGTATTTTTACAAGGGAAAATAATCAGTTCCCCTCGCTCAAGGCTAATTGCAAAGCATGCTCTGCTTCTTTGATGAAAAGTCTGGTAAGTTGCTTTTGCCCTCGACGATATACTATACTGGACCACTTGTTTCTACTGAATAGCTGGTGCTCGGCTGTGACATTTGTCTCGTTGCTGCAATAAGCAAAACAAAATATGAGTAGTCCAAAACTATTAAATTCAGAAATGTATGCATGTAGTTTTGATGGTTGACAAGGATGAGAAGAATAGATTTAGGGAAAGATTAGTAATGTACAACATACATGATATACATGAGTTCGGTATTTTCAGGCAAAGAGAAGAAGTGCATATAGCATCATTGCACCTAGAGTCTATCTTGCTGTGGAGACAAATTTTTACAGATATTCGAGAACATATGAGCAACAAATCCATGATTGTTGGAAATTCATGGGACTTGGTCGATTTGACTTAATTTTGTCTTCTCCAAAGACTTGATAAGCAAAATTTGTATGCTTGAATGATGTCTAGGTGTGTTATGGCTTGAAAACACAGATATATTTTTTAAGGCATGGCTTGTTCAGCCACTGGGGAACCCTACCCAGTCTGTGCTGCTAAATGCATCTCTCCGCCTAATCGCTATCTTCTTCTGTGCTGTCTTTTCATCAATTAGGATATAGGGGTACACAACTTACCAGGAGGTTAACTAGCACAGCATGCAATTAGTTTCACAGAAAGTACTTAATTAATGTCCATACACCATATAAAGCAGACATTGGTGTGGACCGGAAATTATCCATTTCAGTTATCATTTGAAATGAATCTTATGTCATAACTCAATCTAGAAGTTCCATTACAAGGTAACATTAGCAAGAAGCCCACATATATGAAAGAAATTTTGGGATCTTAACTGATGCCAATACAAATCACGACAGTTAGTATTGCAGTTTTAATGTCGGAGAACCTGAAACTTTCCTCACCTTGTACATTCTTTCGAGTTGTTGGCCTACTCAAGCAATTCAGTGTCACAGTCCTCTGTCCCTGAACCCTCTTCAAGATCCATCATCCTAGTATAAACTAGAACGTTAGTACTGAAGCAGATATGTGATGTCTTAAGAGAATATGTATGCAAATATCAGCTCTCATTAGCTATAAAGAACTAGGAAAGCTTTCAACCAGAAGCTTGAGGGCTACAAATGGAGTGTAATCTATGCATTCTGTTGAACCCGACCTTAACTAAATATAGCATATCAAAGACCCCTAATTGAATGACTATCATAGAAACGATCCTAGCATGATTGGAAAACAAATCACCCAACAGTTAGAAATCCAAAAGGGTTCAATAATTAATTCTTTGATTTAAAATAGACTTGCACAACTAACTCCCCTAATAAGATATTTTGGGGGGTCTTGTTGTAGCAGCAAGATCTTTCTGAATCCTTTTTCCATGTTCCAAACCAACCACTAATTCTGTATCTAGCAAGATTACTTCCAAGTTTTTGAACTGACCAGAAATCCTTAGTTCCCCAGAGTGTTTTAGACTTATAAGTACCTAATCAAACATTAAGTAGTTATAACATCTGAAAGAAAGTAGGTTGGAAAGAAAAGAGAAGGTCAAGGGAAAACAATTCTTAAACACAATATTTCAAAAGATCTAGATGCATCAAAAAGGTTTCTCATATTACCACTGATACTAAAAACAGTTGCATATATGAGGCATGCTGACAAGATACTGAAATTTTAAGTTTTCCATCAGTGCTGCAATAGAACTAAAGTAGGATAATGAACAGCTAGTTTCAAGAGGTTACTTCATATTAAGAAGGTCGACAAGCAGTTGAAAAGCTCCAGAATCTCCACAAGCCTCCAATATTGCTGCTCGAACTTCTGAATCAGAAGGTTGCCTCTTCCCTCCAGAACCAACAAGCTTTATTTATAACAAGAGGTTCAGTTACGGTCAAGAACCAAAAGGAGCCATAGTATATGCCTTTAGCATGAACTAAGAAACTTTTAACCAAAACATATTAAAGAGAGTGAGAGAAAGAGGAGACAAGCATGAGTATCTACCTATATTGAACTTTATTAATTCATGTCCTTTTCTTAAAATTCAAGTAACTTAGGGGTAAAATAGCCACGGATAAATGCAGTTGAAAAAAATTCAAGTAACTTATATAGCATACGATCCTCTGTTTAGAGAAAGATATCGGCAACGAGAGGCCATACCTCCTCGAGTAGTGATGAAACACGGTAAAGCTCCTCTTCCAACATGGCTATGGTCCTCAAGGAAGTTAAAAAATCTTCAGGAAAAACAAGCTTATTTACGTAAGAAGGCTTCTTGCGCTGACCACGCCAACTTAGTTGCAAAGCTGACTAGGTGTGCACTCATCATTGATTTCTTTTTGTCGGTCACGCGTTTCAAAAAGACGGTGACTTAACAAACTTTTAGGTAAAAGACACCTCAGTTCACCTTTCTGCAAGCAAATCAAGTGTATCAATAGATCAAATATAAACAGACTACAGTAGTAGTGAATACATGTAAGCAAACTTCCTATACATACACAAATACAAAAGGATATTTAAACAAATACGAGAAATGCTAATATGTTTCAGAAATCACATGAAGCAAGATAGTGGGTATGTCCTACTTCATGCAGGAAATAAGATAGCATCCCAATATTTACACAAATACATATACATACATCTGCATAAGTAGAAAAGTGAGAAACTATAAGCACGTTGGTCTATGACAAAACTGATAGTCATTCAGGATTAGTATATATGATCTAGCTTGCATTAACATGATCAACACAATTAAGCACATGCAAATCACTGGCCTGTGCTTCAAGAAGCTGCATTTTGGATTCAGAAAACGGAACACACTCGATAGCCTCTGATGGGTAGTGAACCTGTGTTCATGTTACTGATTAAATTATTGGGTTTTGTAAATTTATTGATATAAGTTGTCAATATCACATAAGAAATTCCCTTATTAGGTCAAGATTACAAAGCAAAAGTCAAATAGCCAACACCAAGTGCTTGGAATAAGGCTTTACTCAGATGAACTGTTATGATATCATTACTGGAACTTATTCTGAAATACAATAAAAGACAAGTGAAATGCTAGGGTGTCATATACAGGAATTACCATGAGATAATCATCTGGATTATTATCGATAACGAAACCGTATACGTATAGCAATTCCTGCATCATATGCAAAATGACACAAAATAAAATTTTGTATAGAAACAGAATAAGCTCCAGGAGAGTATATGCTCTAGGTCCAAGGCACCATAATCACAATTAACCAAAGAAGAAGATAACGTATGATAGATATCAGTGATTCTTGAACAAGATACAATTAAGTTTTCTAAAAAAATTCCAGGCAATTTATATGGATAAAGGACGGACTGCCTTATCTTATCTAAAATAAGCAAGATGACAAACTGACTCCAGGAACTAAGAGAAGTTTGCTATTCAATTTATCAGAAGTTGAGGCAATGCAAAAGATGGTTCTTGCATATGTGGCGCATACACATGGAGCACACATGGCATATAACATATATATGGTTGTAGTGTTCCAAAAATAAAGTTTTAAGTATATACACAAATAAGCATGACTCTGTTAAAGTGACTGATATGTCACTGATATGACAGCTTAGCACTAAGTCCAGCACTAACTAAAACATACAAACAGCACATGAAAACATAAAACAAAAAATTTGATACTAGAAACAAATATATAATTATACCTCATTTCCTTTATCACCATAACTAATGAATATCTCTTTCTCGGTTGACTGAGAACTTTGTTCAGCTTTTCAAATGGTGCAAAAACAGGAGAATATAAGCAGTAGTCAGAAAGACAACAACTTAACTTTTTAGTACATCAAAATAAATCACTGTAATAATAGACAAAATAAAGGCAGAGATCTTTACAGCCCTATAAAGGATAAAAACTCAACAAATCAGGATAGGATGGTACCAGAAATAAGGTACATAGATGAAGGAACGCCAGTTGTCAACCCCAATCCATCAACTTCCCATGTTGCAGCAGCCCTTAGATCTGTTCAAATTCTTGCAACAAATGAGACAGATATTTATGTGAACCTTACAAAATCCAGTTTAAATCCACAAAAAATTTTCTTAAGCAGTTAAATAATGCGAAGATAAGAAGTTATTGTAACATGACACCTCAGATATTTAGGTGAAGGCGTGAAGCTCATAAATAAGTATTCAGATAGTTCTGAATTTACTATCAGGAAAAAGAAAAATAAAGAAAGAAAGACCCCCCATTGATAAGATATTATGACCCTAATCTCAATCATGAAACATTTATAAAGTGGTTAACTTCCAGAGCATGAAATCCAAAAGCCAGGCTTGCATAGACTGCATATAATATTGTAGCCCGCTTAAAAAAAAAATTGTAGCAAAGAGTTAAACTTGTGCTTATTTTAACAACTATATCAGGGGCTGTAATGAGTAAAACAATTGAAAATATTAGAAAGCAACACAATTGGTTCATTCGAAACCCAAAACATAAATCAATTTATCTAACACTCCTTGCAATAGAAGACAAAGGAATAAAAAGGTCTTGCTAAACTCCAATTTGTCTTCTATGCATTTTCTTTACCGAAAGATGTACCCTTTGTAGGCATTAAGCAATGCCTGAAGAACCAGTTGTTAATTAAATGATTTCTATATATATCTGAACAAAAGAAATTAACAAAAATGTGACGAAACAAATAACAAAAATCCAATTACCCTTTGTAGGTATTAAGCATATCCCGGGAACAGCAGTAGTTAATTAAAAGATTTCTCTATATATTTATTAACAAAAGAAATAATTAAAAAAAAAAAAAGAAGAAGAAGAAGAAGAAAGTGACGAAACAAATAAACTTAAATACAATTACTGGACAATCAGAATTACCGTGGTTGCACAAATCAATACCAGGGACTAGACCCTCAACCTAAACAGTCTCTCCTTGTAGTGAAGTGGATGTGAGCCCAGCAACCAATCTTTCAACCCTGCTAACCTCCAGACCTGAGGGATACAATGATAAAAATGGATCATTCAACAGAGAGCAAATTGAAGTATTCAGTCGATTAATAAGAAAGAACTATTTTTTATAACAAGAATAGGGAGAAGATGAACTCACTTTTTTCACCATTTTCTTCAACCAACTCCTTATTGGAGATATGATTCATAGATGACTCAGTGGTGCTAGGAACAGTGGTCTCTTGTGGTTCTTGATTTGGAGGAAATACATAAGAACGTGGAAGAGGAATATTCAGAGCACGAGACCAAAATATGGAATTAGCCCTACGACGATGTCAATTGTTTAATATTAGCTGCTTCCGCCTGCTTGACTCAAAGTTTCTATCAATATTGAGATTCAACGAGAAAATTTGGTTCGTAAAAAACAACAATTATTGAGAAAGATACGTACCAAAGAAAATCTTCAAAACTCACTTCACTGGCAAAGCGAAAAACAAAGTATGAAAACATTAAGAATTGAGCAAAAATAGGAATTTGCCATCGTAATAAGAATGAAGGTACTGAAAAAAAGAAAGCACAAAGACTAAATAAAGTGATGGTATCCCCAGAAATTGATACTAAAGCTCCTGAAATGTTTTAGTAAAATTTAAATTTTTAATACCTGCTCAATTAGTAAAATTGACGCTCTTCAAGGAACAGAGTAGTAAGTTCATATAAAGGAAGAGAGCATTTAACCCAAAACCATATGACTTTTGGTAGGTAGACCATAACCTTATATA
This sequence comes from Hedera helix, assembly GCA_947179155.2. Lineage (NCBI taxonomy): Eukaryota > Viridiplantae > Streptophyta > Magnoliopsida > Apiales > Araliaceae > Hedera > Hedera helix. The sequence continues at coordinate 41,490,379 of OX359284.1, read as the reverse complement.
TGTACATTGGGAGTATTATTATATTGACGAACATAACTTCCCTTATGTGTGACCCAATTCCCAACTCACAAGTAGAGTCCAACAAATGATAAAATAGGCATAATAGACATGAAGAAGTGAACAACGTAAATGTGAATAGACAATCCAGATGCCCAAGAGGCTTGACTCACAGGCCCCTTTATCATATAAGATTCTCCAACTCAAAACCATATGCCAATACTTTCCATATGTTATAATTTATAACACCATATTGGACAAGTGTTCACAAGCCAAAGTATCATCAATTCTTCCCATATGGTACAAAATCATTTTCAGAAGATATGTAACTAGAAAAACTGTCAAAAGGGAGGGCTCTCGTATATCAAAAAGCAAAAGAAAACACCCTATGATTCAGTGGGGATACCATATGCAGCATGCTAGAAATATACCATATAAAATGTCAGGGACTCTCAATCATGCTTTAACAGGTTTAGGTACGACCTACATAAGCAGTTTCAAAAATAGAAATAATTTTTGCATAGATCTTTATGAAATCTCCCTTGAACGACATATCTCAATAATGCTTTAACAGACTTAGCTATGATGTTTGAGCCACGTATGTAGTTTCAAACAAAGAACAATTTCATTAAAAATTTGAACAGACCTTTCTAAATCTCCCTCGAGGACCAATAGCTTCTTCACCAAAATTTTCACTTTATCATTGTAAAGAGACTGCAACTTTTGCTTCCGTAATAAAGAACATCGACAGTCACAAATACATTACAGTGAATTTTTAAGAGCAGAATAAGCATTACAGATTTACAAATAAATATTATAATTGACAACCAAATTAATTGATATTATATAATTATAAGCAAAAGAATAAATTTCCATAATTTGAATTCAAAATAATACCTTTTATGTATTCAATACAAGCAGGAACCGTAAGTTATACGTGCAAATCTATTAATGAACTCAAACAACCAATACCAAATTAAGCCAGACATGTAAACTCTACCTGCAATTTGGTGGCACAATACAATGTGGTCCCCTTGAGCTCTAACAGCTCATCGTCATTAAACCAGAGTGAATTCCAAAATGTTTTTGGAAGCGCATCAAGGTACCTAAAATTATTTTTATGAAATATTAGTAATGACTAACACTAGACAAACACATTAACATATTAATAATATACCAACCCGATGCTACGATACATACGGCTTCCACGAGGACTTTTTTCGTAGTCGTTCCAGCACTAGAAACAAAATCATCAAGAATCGGTCATCTACGTCACCTTCCTCATACATTGCTGAACACTCGGGTCCCAATAGAGGATCCTGTAGCACCCTCATTGGAGTTATAGCTAAATCTAGTGGAACCACTAGTAGAATACCTGAAAAATTATCCACATACAAAAAAAAAAATCCAACAAACCAACAATTCAGTCCTGTTCTTTCCTGTATTCTGATTTCTAAAATGAAAAGAAACCAAAATTTCTACACTATATTTCATTTGTTTAGTTTCATGCATGTACAAAACGTGAAATGCATTAAACACAATGATAAGATAACCAGTTTATTAAAGGTTTATAGCTAAAGATCCAAACTTGCAATTTCCAATTTCCAAAAAAAATCAAAAAACAAACAGAATATAAATGTATAAACATAATAATGACTAAAGCCCTTAAAAAAAATTAAAATTACTTTACACTTCTCAAATAACTCAACAAACACACAGTAACATTCATGTATAAAATAATAAAATCGAAATAAAAACAGAAAGGGTTTAAATTGCCATCGTCAGAGACAGCATTAGATGAAAAAATACCAAACCCTTTATTTGAATAGCAGTATTTGATGTTGCAGCCACGTAATTCCACTCGATTCAACTGAGCTCCATATTCAAATGAGCAAACATATTCAAAAAAATTCGGACAGATATATATAAAGAGGGAAAAAAATAATGGGTTTTTAGAAAGAATTGAAGACCTGTAACCACTGGAGAAATAGTTGGAGCTTTGCTGCCTTCTGGGCTCGCCATAGCTGCGGAACTCTCAGTAGACTAGCCAGAGGTTTAAAACAAAATCAAAATAGGTAATAACAGAAATAAAAAAATAAATAAAAAAATAAGCGATAAAATTATTATTTTAAAATAAAGAGGGTGAGGGTTGGCTCAATATTTGGGATTTATCCTGTTAAATTATTGCGATTTTTATTAATTTTAAAAACAGCAAAATTAGTAATTAGTAGTGATTCATGATTATATTGGGAGTTTATTTTTTTCAAAATTATGGATTTTAAAAACATATATTAAATTTCTTTCGAGCCTCCTAATTGTCTTTTTTGTTGTTGAAAAAGTTCAAAAGACTAAAATTTTATTATGCATGAATAATGTTTGCAACAAGTAGAAGAATACGAATATCTTCCAATCAATAAGTTAGACAAACCACCTCAGAATTTATGAGAATCACGTAATCATAAATAAGAGAATATAAAAAAGTAAAAAATAACAATATTGTTACTCAGGTTCTATTTGATAAAACTAAATATTAAAGTGTTGAATTTTAATAGTTTAATTTATAAAATAGAAATTTTTAAGTTTTTGAATATTAAATATTGGAACATTTAGCTAAAAATTAAGAGCTGAAATTAACCAGTTTGATTGTTAGTGAATCTAATATCTAAAAAACGATTAAATTTTTATTTTCATCCTTATAATTTTTTAATAATTAATATAATTATTTTAAACTGTAAAACTATACACATATTACGATGTTTTAAAAAACCAATTATTTGGCAAACACAACTTTCGTTTTATTTTAAATTTATCTCAATGGACTTATTAATCCACAATATTAATAATTTAATTATTTGTTGAAAGTTGTATCCAAATGTCCAACGTCACTGCACTATATCTTATTGATTTTTTTTCATAACTTTAGGCTTACCACATTTAGCCAATTTTTTTGGGCTGAAAACTGTAGTGTTTATGCGGTGAAAGATTAAAAAAAATTAAGTCTTAAAAATTTTAGTTATTAAACAGACTTAATATAAAAGAAATTTGCAATTTTTTTCTTAAAATATTTTAATAATTATTCTTTTAAAACCAATGGCCTTTGGACCTCTCAGATTATTCTACAAATACAGCGTATGCACGGCCCCTCCCAAAAAAAATATACACCAAATTAGCTCAAACATAAATATAAATTTCATATATTTATTTATCTAAAGACACCTTTTGTTAGAATTTGCGGGCTTTTGTCACATTATTTCTCCTATTTATTTTAGATTGGATATTTTGATGACTTTTTATAGGCTGGCGGAAAAATGTGATCAAACGCCCACAATTTGTGACCCCCAACATGATTCACTACATTCTTATGTCAAACAATTTATGCATTGTGGAGACTTTTCTCTACCCTTTTTCCTCCATTTTTTAGGGATCTAATTGCAACTTCAAGAAGAAAATTTATTTTTATTTTATTAGTAAATGAAAAGGTGGCCTAAATGTTTTTTTTTCCCTCTATCACTCTAAATTCTACTCCTGTTACCTTCATCCAAGATGCAAGTTTTATTTAATTTTTGATAAAAAAAAATTATGCATATTAATAAAATTTCTCAGTGACACACTCGTATTAGTTATTTTATAAAAAAAACGATCTAATTCCAAATACAACCATCGTAACACTCTTTCCCAAGTTAAGTGAATAATTTTATTTAGCATAGAGGTTCCAATTTTAATACTCAACTCCCTTAGTAATTATCATCCCAACTTCTTTTCTTCATAATTCCCCCCAACCATATTTATGGAGGAAGTTGAGCACTATCAAATATGGAAATCCCAAACAAACAAATCATGTAACATAATTTAATACTAATCTTATTTATAGATATTCAATTCCATTCCAAATCCTGATAAGTCTACAAAATTCAAAAAAACTCATGAAAATTATACGAGTCGATCGTTTTTTGGCAGTTTAATCCATAATGACATGTGTCTCACGTTACAACTCTCGTGGTCCCTTAAAAAAAACTACTAAAAACCCACACATTCTTCTTGCCAACTTCCCCTTATATAAATACATACATGCATGTATGTGTGTATATACATACTACTCTCTTTACCTGTATATTTCTCTCTTTTTTCATGGCTTATAATTGTCACAAAAAGAAGTCCAAAAGGGCTGCTGATGCAGCTTCATGGTATTGTGTTGTTTTTGTTGTTGCACTCGTCTTGTTGAGTGCTTCTTTAGAGGGAGATTTGTTTAGAGTTGATGATGATGATGGGGTCAAAAGTGATAAAGATTCTCAACTCTATATCGGTCGACCTTGCGACGAAATTTATGTCGTTGGAGAAGATGAAACACTTCATACCATAAGTGACAAGTGCAAAGACCCTTTTATAATTGAGCAAAACCCTCATATTCAAGATCCTGATGATGTTTTTCCTGGCCTTGTTATCAAGATTACTCCAACAAAAGTGCTCTAGCTAGCATGCAAGTTATATATTATGTAAGAGCTAGTACTAAAGCTCAGTCTTTTCTCTCTTTTTTTTGTTGTTCCTTTTTAATTTCTCTTGAAATATAAATATATATATATATATATATATATGACAGAATATTGTGTGATAATTTTTAGGATATGCTCTTCTTTGCTTAATTCTCTCTCTCTCTCTCTCTCTCTCTCTCTCTCTCTCTCTATATATATATATATATATATATATATATGAATATTCGATCTGCCTTGAAAAAAGAATCGCACTTTTTTGTGATTTTTAAAATTTAATTACAATATTAATTATCGAGATATGCCTAGTATAAATCGATATTTTTAAAAAAAACAGCGTTTAAACTTATGTATAAACATATTTTTTATGGCAATTTTGATGATGGTAATATATAAAAGACTATAATAAGAAACTAAGAATCCCTTTTTTGTGATAAAGAAAAAACTAGTTTGTTGCAACATACATATAATATATCACGTATGAATGATATTTCATACATTTACGCCCTACACATATGTGACTTTTTACCTTAATTCACATATTGGAATAATTTTTTGTTTTAGTAATTTCAATTGTGATGTTTATAAAAACAAGGGCTCAAAACTTAAATTGTATGAAAATTGATTTATGCCAACTCTTGTCAATGTCGAGAAACAATTTCAACTTTGGACCCATATATTATTGATATTTTAAAATTTGACACCATTGTTAAAATTGTTAATGAAGTTAAGAAATATTGATGAACATGAGAGTAACAAATATATAAATGAGTTGATTTTTGGAAGAATGTAATTAAGTTGTTTTGGGGTATGGCTATATTATGAGTTCATTTCGGGATGGGCCTGGCCCTTATTAAGAATATAAAATTAGAATTTATATTTTCACAAGTTAATTTGATAAATCTTACAAGATCAAGTGAGTCTCATTTGTGAAAATATCAAATTAATTTGTGAAAATATCAATTTTCTATAAAATAATGGGGTTCATTTATCTTTTCCTAAATTAATGCAATCATGAAAATGTATTAAAAATAAGTGAGTAGAACCTCTTGGATTAAAGAAAATTATACTGCATTATTACAAGCTAATCACGTAAATCAGTCCCATCTTATATAAATTTATATGTTATTGACACTAACATCAATTGTTAATTATCTTTTAAAAGTGAATTATCATATTTAAATCTTCCTCTAACATATTTAAGTATATTTTTTTAATGTTTTGTTACGGGGGAATCTATTATATATACTAAAATGTAGTACATAACACCGTTGCTTGACAAGTGGCGTTCTCACAATGAAACACATGTTTTACGTATTTAATACTCTCAATCCTTACTACGATTTTGGGAATTTACTTCACTTTTTGTAATTTTCTAATATTATACATTTTATATAATTATACCATACATATAACTTACTTCCCAAATTATTAACCATAATTACCCATTAAATTCGACTTTTGAAATTTTAAAATATTATATACCATTTATAATATTATATTTTACATTATATCATACATATTATTATTAAATAAATAATAACAAAATTGAGTTAACAATTACTCCTGTTTTTCGTATGTTATAATATTATACTACATATTATACCTTAAACAAGTAAAAAAATACAATTTACTAACTATTATATATCATTTATAATATTATACCACACACAAATAATAACAAAATTATTTTTATAATGTATGGTATAATCTACACGATCACTACAAATCTAAATTTAATTATGTTCAAACATAATTATTATATCCTAAAAACAAAATCAGTACATATCTAAACTGTTTTGATAATTTCAAGTGCTCTGTTAATCTCAACCCTCAAAAATGTTATCATTACTAATTTAATTATATTATAGCGTAATATTATACCATTTATTTACACTTATATAACAATATTAATTATATTACAGCGTAATATTATACCATTTATCTCAATCCCATGTTAAATCTAAACTTATGCCACGTGTCGCTCTATGATGAAACATTACTGAAAATGTCACTCGCAGCTTGCACTTTCAGTGAAACCTTAATACACCCATTTTTTTAATTATTTCACATACACAGAATAATTCAACATATCTTAATTCGATATACATATCACATCTCACAATTGGATATTTCTATATTTTTTCGGTTTTCAAAAATCAGACCATACTCACCATAAAAAAAATTATTTTTACATTCAGACTATTCTCACAGACAATAAAATTATTTTAACTCATACAATTCACACCTATGTATTAAACTTTTAAAAATTAATTTTATCTCACAAAAAAATAATATTAATTCCATAATTACACAATAAAATTGTAATATAACCAATAAATATGTTGCGATTACAAAATTGCATCAAATCCATGTTATGACTGTCATGCAACAATTTCTAATTTTTTTTACATATAATATTAATTATCTGATAATATTATTAGATCCCCAACTTCTGGCAACTCTCCCAACCAAAAATAAAACTTCTCCGTAAATATTGCATTAGGATTCGAAACTAAATCCATAATTACTTTATCCAATACATTCGGATTTGTACATATAATATTACTGTTTTTTACCTACCAAAGTTGTTGCAAATAACTCTACCATAAAAAATATTGCATAATTTAAGCAATCTCAATTTGATCTTATCAAATTAATTCAGTTTATAATATTATACAATTAAAATCCCATTAACTTTAGCAATCTCAAATCCTCAAATCCCATTAATTTAATCTTAACAAATCAGACTACTATCATAAAAAATAAAATGTAACCCATAAATATGACTGTCATTTAATAATTCTAAATTGTTGCAAATAAATCTATCACCTAAAAATATTGCATAATTTAAGCAATCTCAATTTGATCTTATCAAATTAATTCAATTTTGAATATTATCCAATTAAAATCTCATTAATTTAAGCAATCTCAAATTGAATATAACACAATCGAATATTATTCAATAAATTGAAAATTCAATATTATCCCATTAAAATATATAAGTATAGCAAAAAAAATAATATTAATTTTTTTGGTCGCAAATCATATAAAATTGCAAAATTAAAGAAATACCAAATAGATAATAATCCAATTTTATGTATGGTTGGTCTACACAATTTTTATAATAACCCTATAAATATATACCACCTATTTCATTCTAAATCACACCACATAACAGTTTTTTTCTTCATATATTTTGCTTCTATATGGTAAGCTCATTTTTCTTTTGTTTTTGCTCTTTTTTTATTTCTATTACATTCTGTTTCTTTGCCTCATCATGAATCTGACTTCAAATTTTCTTTCTACTTCTACTTCATTATGAACCTTTGTCTCACCACGAATCTGACTTCAACTTTTTTGTTGTTTGATTATTTAGCTGGCGCAACTACTAAATACAATTGTGTTGCTAACATAAGTCCTATAAAGAGAAACGTGGAAAATTAAGGAACAAATAATTAAACTCTGAAATATACCTTGCTTCTATAAAGGTGACTACATAAACAGTATTAAGATGATATTGTTGAATAAGAAGATATATATACATACATAAACTTTACCTTTAGTATAACAACTTGACATCTACAAATTGTTTATGTGACACCCCCAAATCTAGGCCCACACAACCCAAACTTGAGTCGTCAAAAAACTACAACAAAATTATTACAACAAAGCACAATGTACAACAATACAGTGTATAATAATACACAACTAAGTCTTCACTATTATTGTCACACTATTTTACAACACGTGAAGACTATGATAGCTATTCCTCGGACTCTCACTCCATCCCCCAGCTAGACCCCGTTACGTTTTCATCTCCTGTTGAAAAACAATGGAACGAAAAGAAAGGGTGAGCTCAAATAGTCCAGTAAGAAATATTATGACTAAGATAATGACGAATAAATTATCATTAGCCTTCAACAGTTGAGTTCTGAATACAATAGACTACAAGGTTTATATCAAAAACTGTAGTTAAATTCTTAAATAATGTTCAGATCAATAATAGCAGCGGAATGAGCAATCTATTAGAAGAATAATGCATACTATAATGTCCACTCGCTTCTCTTTTTAGTAAAAATATCATTAACTTTTATCATCTGAAATACCATTAGTCAAGATAATACAACTTCACAGTTCCTGGTCATAATCATGCAGATCAACAGTTCATCTTTGCACTACGGGCCAAAGACATTCAATATAACACCAACGGTCATGATTATACCAGATTCAGCCTTTGGTCATAATCATACCAACCAACAGTTCATCTTTGCACTACGGGCTAAAGAGAACATTCACCACGTGTCATAAAAGACACCGAACAGATGTATCGCCTTTAACCTAGTATATCGCCTTTAACCTATCATCTGTTCAACAATTATATCACATATGTGCCCCCGGCCACAGATATTCACAACAAATTGATTCTTGAAGATTAATAACAGTGATACGAATGATGAACAGAAGAAACAAGATAAACAATAAGTATCGGAAATTTACTTTGTGCAGATTCAAATAATGTCCAAATTGTCAACATGATGTGGAGTGAAATTTAAAAATGATATTCAAGATCCACAGTTCAGAATAGCGATTACAGTTCAATAGAAATGTTCAGAAAATAGGAAGGTTCAGTTGAAATAATGAAATTCAACTATTATGGAACATATAATATTTTCAGGAATTATAGAAGCAATAGTTCCATAATAAGTTTCGATTTAGGTGTATGAAAGAAAATAATATCCCTTACCGTAACAGGTTTGATTAACAAAAGGTGAAGGAAATTAATATCCCTTACCATAGTAAGTTTGAATAATGGAAGATGAAAAAGATGATATCCCTTATGAGTATAAAGGAAAATGATATCACTTACGAATATGGAATAAAAGTGTCATGTGATAATTCGTGTAGACAAATTATTTCCACACGAGACAAAAAAAAAAGGGTTATTTACCAACAGGCGGTAATCCGCGCCGTAAGGTTATTCCCATCAATTTGAATACGAAGAGTTATTCACCAAACAGGCGGTAATCCGCGCCGTAAGGTTATTCTCAGAGATTAATAAGGAATGAATAGAAAATATTATTCACCAACAGGCGGTAATCCGCGCCGTAAGGTTATTCCCACAATTTAATACATGAAAATAAATGGCACAAGAAAGAAACAATATTATTTTCGAGAATCAAAGAATGATAATCTCTTCCAGTAAGAAAGAAAATAATATCCATTTAGGATGATGAAAATAATGATACCCCTTACCTTAACACGTGACTGGATATTGATTTAAATGAGGTTGATCAACTTGAAAATTTTCTCCACTCATTTTAGCTTTCAAACACTCAAAATAACCTTATTATTCTCAGAGAAAACTCATAAAATTCTTATAGAAAAATTTTATGTTTTAGGTGTGATTTTTCTATTCAGCTGAGCAAGTTATTTATAGGAGAAAATAAGTTACTATGCGTGGTAGGTGGTGTGACGCCCCCAAATCTGGGCCCACACAGCCCAAACTTGAGTCGTCAAAAGACTACAACAAAATTATTACAACAAAGCACAACGTACAATAATACAGTGTATAATAATACACAACTAAGTCTTCACTATTATTGCCACACTATTTTACAAAACGTGAAGACTATGATAACTATTCCTCGGACCCTCACTCCATTCCCCGGCTAGACCCTGTTATGTTTTCATCTCCTGTTGAAAAACAATGGAACAAAAGAAAGGGTGAGCTCAAATAGCCCAGTAAAGAATATCATGACTAAGATAATGACGAATAAATTATCATTAGTCTTCAACAGTTGAGTTCTTGATAGAATACAATAGACTACAAGGTTTATATCAAAAAGCTGCAGTTAAATTCTTAAACAACGTTCAGATCAATAATAGCAGCGGAATGAGTAATCTATTAGAAGAATAATGCAGACTATAATGTCCACTCGGTTCTCTTTTTAGGAAAAACATCATCAATCTTTTATCATCTGAAATATCATTAGTCAAGATAATACAAATTCACAGTTCCTGATCATAATCATGCAGATCAACAGTTCATCTTTGCACTACGGGCCAAAGACATTCAATATAACACCAACGGTCATGATTATACCAGATTCAGCCTTTGGTCATAATCATACCAAACTACAGTTCATCTTTGCACTACGAGCCAAAGAGAACATTCACCACGTGCCATAAAAGACACCGAACAGATGTATCGCCTTTAACCTATTATATCGCCTTTAACCTATCATCTGTTCAACAAATATAACACATCTGTGCCCCCGGCCACAGATATTCACAACAGCTTGATTTTTGGATGATTAGAATGATATAAATGATGAACAGAAGAAATAGGATAACAATAAGTATCGGAAGTTTACTTTGTACAGATTCAAATAATGTCCAAATTGTCAACATGATGTGGAGTGAAATTTAAAAATGATATTCAAGATCCACAGTTCAGAATAACGGTTACAATTCAATAGAAAGGTTCACGTAAATAGGAAGGTTCAGTTGAAATAATGAAATTCAACTATTATGGAACATATAATATTTTCAGGAATTATAGAAGCAATAGTTCCATAATAAATTTCGATTTAGGAGTATGAAAGAAAATAATATCCCTTACCGTAGCAGGTTTGATTAACAAAAGGTGAAGGAAATTAATACAAAGGGTTATTCACCAACAGGCGGCAATCCGCTCCGTAAGGTTATTCCCACAATTTAATAGAATTTGAGTACAAAGAGTTATTCACCAAACAGGCGGCAATCCGCTCCGTAAGGTTATTCTCAGAGATTAATAATGAATGAATACGAAAGGTTATTCACCAACAGGCGGCAATCCGCTCCGTAAGGTTATTCCCACAATTTAATACATGGAAATAAAAGGCACGTCTTATGAGTAAGGAAGAAACAATATTATTATCGAGAATCAAATAATGATAATCCCTTACCATAGTACGTTTGAATAATGGAAGATGAAAAAGATGGTATCCCTTACCTCAACACGTGACTGGATATTGATTTAAATGAGGTTGATTAACTTGAACAGTACACGTATACTTATAGATCTTCACAAATACTCAAGATGACTTAAGCACACTTAGAGAGAACTTTCACAAGAAGTATTTAGAGAGAGAAAGAAAGAACAAGTAAGGAAGTTTATGAAAAATCCTTAAGTTAAGGCTTCTATTTATAGCCAAAAATCTTATCATTCATTTAATCTAAACCATTCATTTAAAGATCATCTTTTAATCTACACCATCCATTTCAAATATTATATTATCTTTAATCTACACCATTCATTTCATATCACCTAATAATCACCTAACTTTATATTATAAATAAATCAATTTAATTATTCAACAATAATTCACACTTTAATCTACACCATTCATTTCATATTACCTAATAATCACCTAACTTTATATTATAAACAAATCAATTCAATTATTCAACAATAATTCACACTTTAATCTACGCCATTCATTTCATATCACCTAATAATCACCTAACTTTATCTTATAAACAAATAACTTTATCAATTCAATTATTATGACTAATTGTTATAAATACAGTATAGTTAGCTCTTAGATATCAAGTCAATAAATTAATGAAATACAACTGTTTAAATAACATCATAATAGAGATAACAATAATGTAAAATAAAGCATACGTTACTGTGTAATGACAATTATTGATTCAATAATGTGAATTACTGTGCATATGTTACTGTGACAATTATTAGGTTCAATAATTTTAAAAACAGTGCAACAACAATTATTGACTCAATGATATAAAATACAGTGTAATGACAATTATTAAATCAATAATGCAAAATACTGTGTAACAACAATTATTGAATTGATAATATAAAATATTATGCAGTGACAATTATCGATGAAATGATGCGTAACAGTTACGGTGTCAATTATCAGACCAATAATATGAGACACTATGCAATACCGTGTGTTACTGTAGAGTACCGAGTGCTACAGAAAATACCAATAACTACCGTATGCTACTATTCTTTTATCACCGGTATTTTAACAGTTCCGTTGACTATTTTTATTTAAAAATGTTACTTCTGTCGTTTTCTATATCCGACAAATATTCCGTTGTGGGGTCCACCAATAATTTATTATTTCGGCGCCGTCGTACGGCACGAATATTCCCCGACCAAGCGAATATTGTCCGACAAAATAAAATTTGCACATAACATCCCTAACTTTCAATTTTGTTAATTTAACCACTTACTGTTTCAAAAAAAATATATATGAAGAAAAATTAAATTTTGAATTTCATAAAATTCGGGGTCTTACAACCTCCCCTCCTTATGAAATTTCGTCCCCGAAATTGACGTACCTGACATATCGAAGAGGTAAGGATACTTAGATTTCATCTCAGATTCTAGTTCCCAGGTCATTTCCTCAGTATCTTGGTTCCTCCATAAAACCTTAACTTAAGGTATAACCTTTGAGCGTAGGATCTGCTCCTTCTTATCTAGGATCTTAACAGGTACCTCCTCGTATGTTAAATCCTCTGCTATAACGTCTGGTTCTAACTCAATGACGTGGTTTGGGTCCTTCACATATTTACGTAACATAGATATGTGAAAAACGTTATGGATGCGAGACATACTTGGTGGTAGGGCTAGTCTGTAGGCTACGGTTCCTATTCGATCGAGGATTTCAAATGGGCCAATAAATCGAGGGTTGAGCTTTCCTCTCTTTCCGAATCTCGTAACCCCTTTCCATGGAGAAACACGTAAGAATACATGATCTCCGACGTTGAAACTTTCGTCTCTCCGATGAAGATCAGCATAACTCTTTTGTCGTTCTTGTGCGGTCTGTATTCGTTGTCGGATCATTTGGATCTTTTCGGTCGTCAAGCGTACCAACTCGGGTCCCAACAATTTTGCTTCTCCTACCTCATTTCAATATATTGGAGAGCGACACTTCCTTCCATACAATGTCTCGAATGGAGCCATGCCTATGCTTGCTTGGTAACTGTTGTTGTAAGAAAATTCCACCAATGGCAAGTACTTATCCCAACTTCCTTTGAAGTCTAATACACAAAGTCTCAAAAGATCTTCGAGGGTCTGGATCGTCCTTTCCGATTGTCCGTCCGTTTGAGGATGGTATGCAGAACTAAAACGTAGTTCAGTGCCCATAGCTTTTTGTAGACTGATCCAAAAGCGTGAAGTGAATCTAGGATCTCGATCAGAAACTATGGAAACTGGCATGCCATGCAATCTCACGATCTCATTTATGTACATACCGGCAAGACGTTCAAGTGAAAAGTTTTCTCGTATAGGCAAGAAATGAGCAGATTTGGTCAATCTATCTACGATGACCCAAATTGCATCTAAGCCTTGAGAAACTTTGGGAAGACCCGTCACGAAATCCATATTGATGTGTTCCCACTTCCATTCGGGAACCTCAAGTGGTTGTAATGGACCCTTAGGTACTTGATGCTCTGCCTTGACACGTTGACAAGTTAGGCACCTTGAGATAAACTCTGCAATCTCCCTTTTCATATTGTTCCACCAAAATGTATGTCGAAGATCTCGATACATCTTGGTACCTCCTGGGTGGATTGCAAACGGCGTGTTGTGTGCCTCCATCATGATTTTATGCTTTAATTCAGGATCGTTAGGAACACAGAGTCGAGAGTTGACTCGAAGTATTCCTTTCTCGTCGATTCTTGCTTCGGGAATGGCACCTTCTTGTACTTTCTTTATCATGTTTATCAGTTCCGGATCGGTAGCTTGAGCAGCTTTAATTTTATCGATTAAAGTTGGTTCTACTCGCACGTGAGCAATCTTCGAGTGGGTCCCTGGTGTCTTTAGCTCTATCTCCATCTTTTGCAAGTCGTACAAAATACACTTTTGTGTTGTCAGCAGTGCACTTGTACTTGCATAAGATTTTCTGCTCAAAGCGTCAGCTACAACGTTCGCCTTTCCCGGGTGATACTGGATTGTGTGGTCATAATCCTTTAACAGCTCAAGCCAACGTCGTTGTCGCATGTTGAGTTCCTTCTGGGTGAAGAAATACTTGAGACTTTTATGATCCGTATAGATATCCACTTTTTCTCCGTACAAGTAGTGTCTCCAGATCTTCAACGCGAAAACGACTGCTGCCAACTCTAGATCATGAGTAGGATAATTTTTCTCATAATCTTTGAGTTGTCGAGAGGCGTAGGCTATAACCTTTCCATGTTGCATAAGGACACAGCCTAGACCTTTGCCAGAAGCATCGCTGTAGATAACAAATTCTCCTGATCCTGATGGTATGGTCAGAACAGGAGTTGAAACAAGTCTCCTCTTGAGTTCTTGAAAACTCTTCTCGCATTCCTCGCTCGATATAAGTTTTGTACTAGAATGAATGATACCGATATCTAGTAATTAAACTTTCAACTCTTGGTGTTCTATGGGAGCCATTTGGTATAGGACTTTAAAAATGGGCTTAGTGCCGGGTTCAAGATCGATACAGAATTCAATTTCACGGTTTGGGGTAAGCCAGAAAGTTCCTCAGAAAAAACGTCAGGAAACTCATTAACAATGGGAATATCATTCAAGTTTGACGTGTTTTTGTTCAAATCAGTGACATGAGCTAAAAAGGCTTGACATCCGTTTTTCAATAAACGAATGACTTTATGGCTAGAAATAACAGTTATAGAAATCAATGGTTTAGTTGCTTGAATTTGCATGACAGGTTGATTAGGAATATGAAAACTAATAATCTTATGAAAACAATCAATTTTAGCATGATGGGTAGTCAACCAATCAATTCCTAAAATCACATCAAATTCACGCATCTCCAAAGAAATAAGGTCAACAGGTAATGTGAGGTTGTTGATTTGAACTAAGCAAGATTTATAGATAGTAAATGTAATAGGTATTTCTCCCAATGAGGTTTCAACTGATAAAACAAGATTTAAGTTTTCAATAGTCAAATTTAAACGTTGAGTACATATAGGTGAGATAAAAGAGTGGATAGAGCCAGTATCTAATATGGCATAGACTTCACGAGAATTTATGAATAGCTTACCGGTTATCACCTCATTCGGTTTCTTGACTGTTATCGTCAAATCGAATCCCGAATACTTCATTCGGATCTTCACGTATTTCAACCATGGGAATACCACTGAATAATTTTCTAGCAAATTGTTTCTCGGGTTCATCAACTTCATCAGTAGTAAGGTACCAATGATTTCCATTAAAATAGTATTTTCGATAGACTGCAGTTTCCACGATAGTGACTAACTTAACCTGAATTCCTCTAAATTGTAACGCCCAAAAGTATAGAAACATCATTTTTAAATAATCTTGAAAATTATAGCTGGAACACCATAAATCCCAAAGACTAATATGAAAAGTCCATATATTCTGATCCTTTGTTATAGAGCATAACCATGTGATATCACTCTCCCAATTAGTGAGTAAATTAAAGGCAATAATTTCCGCAAGTTCGTTACTTCCTTTAATTGCTTCTAAGAATGGATCTGGAACGACTGTAGCAAAACTTTCACCTTCATCCTTACTGGATAGAACACGCATAATTTTTGCCTTAGGCAAATGATTCAACTC
The DNA here is from genome assembly GCA_947179155.2 of Hedera helix. NCBI lineage: Eukaryota > Viridiplantae > Streptophyta > Magnoliopsida > Apiales > Araliaceae > Hedera > Hedera helix. The sequence goes on along the minus strand of OX359284.1, from coordinate 41,474,308 downwards.
TGAGTTTGTAAGAAGATTATTCGTCGCCTCTTGTTTTGCAGCTACATTTGTTTCGGTAATTTCATAGTTAACCTCTTGATTTTCAGATGCCATACCTAACTGTGGTCACAAAATAAATGTTAGTTCAAATAAACTGACTCATCACTTCATGTTCCTACATACAAATCGACTCATTAGATAATAAAATCTATTTTAGGTAGGACACACTAGTGACTGATTCTATTCGTCTCTCCCCTCCTAGTTCTACCCCAGATCTCCATTAAAGACCATATCCCTAAGCTCTGATGCCAACTGTGACGCCCCCAAATCTGGGCCCACACAGCCCAAACTTGAGTCGTCAAAAGACTACAACAAAATTATTACAACAAAGCACAACGTACAATAATACAGTGTATAATAATACACAACTAAGTCTTCACTATTATTGCCACACTATTTTACAAAACGTGAAGACTATGATAACTATTCCTCGGACCCTCACTCCATTCCCCGGCTAGACCCTGTTATGTTTTCATCTCCTGTTGAAAAACAATGGAACAAAAGAAAGGGTGAGCTCAAATAGCCCAGTAAAGAATATCATGACTAAGATAATGACGAATAAATTATCATTAGTCTTCAACAGTTGAGTTCTTGATAGAATACAATAGACTACAAGGTTTATATCAAAAAGCTGCAGTTAAATTCTTAAACAACGTTCAGATCAATAATAGCAGCGGAATGAGTAATCTATTAGAAGAATAATGCAGACTATAATGTCCACTCGGTTCTCTTTTTAGGAAAAACATCATCAATCTTTTATCATCTGAAATATCATTAGTCAAGATAATACAAATTCACAGTTCCTGATCATAATCATGCAGATCAACAGTTCATCTTTGCACTACGGGCCAAAGACATTCAATATAACACCAACGGTCATGATTATACCAGATTCAGCCTTTGGTCATAATCATACCAAACTACAGTTCATCTTTGCACTACGAGCCAAAGAGAACATTCACCACGTGCCATAAAAGACACCGAACAGATGTATCGCCTTTAACCTATTATATCGCCTTTAACCTATCATCTGTTCAACAAATATAACACATCTGTGCCCCCGGCCACAGATATTCACAACAGCTTGATTTTTGGATGATTAGAATGATATAAATGATGAACAGAAGAAATAGGATAACAATAAGTATCGGAAGTTTACTTTGTACAGATTCAAATAATGTCCAAATTGTCAACATGATGTGGAGTGAAATTTAAAAATGATATTCAAGATCCACAGTTCAGAATAACGGTTACAATTCAATAGAAAGGTTCACGTAAATAGGAAGGTTCAGTTGAAATAATGAAATTCAACTATTATGGAACATATAATATTTTCAGGAATTATAGAAGCAATAGTTCCATAATAAATTTCGATTTAGGAGTATGAAAGAAAATAATATCCCTTACCGTAGCAGGTTTGATTAACAAAAGGTGAAGGAAATTAATACAAAGGGTTATTCACCAACAGGCGGCAATCCGCTCCGTAAGGTTATTCCCACAATTTAATAGAATTTGAGTACAAAGAGTTATTCACCAAACAGGCGGCAATCCGCTCCGTAAGGTTATTCTCAGAGATTAATAATGAATGAATACGAAAGGTTATTCACCAACAGGCGGCAATCCGCTCCGTAAGGTTATTCCCACAATTTAATACATGGAAATAAAAGGCACGTCTTATGAGTAAGGAAGAAACAATATTATTATCGAGAATCAAATAATGATAATCCCTTACCATAGTACGTTTGAATAATGGAAGATGAAAAAGATGGTATCCCTTACCTCAACACGTGACTGGATATTGATTTAAATGAGGTTGATTAACTTGAACAGTACACGTATACTTATAGATCTTCACAAATACTCAAGATGACTTAAGCACACTTAGAGAGAACTTTCACAAGAAGTATTTAGAGAGAGAAAGAAAGAACAAGTAAGGAAGTTTATGAAAAATCCTTAAGTTAAGGCTTCTATTTATAGCCAAAAATCTTATCATTCATTTAATCTAAACCATTCATTTAAAGATCATCTTTTAATCTACACCATCCATTTCAAATATTATATTATCTTTAATCTACACCATTCATTTCATATCACCTAATAATCACCTAACTTTATATTATAAATAAATCAATTTAATTATTCAACAATAATTCACACTTTAATCTACACCATTCATTTCATATTACCTAATAATCACCTAACTTTATATTATAAACAAATCAATTCAATTATTCAACAATAATTCACACTTTAATCTACGCCATTCATTTCATATCACCTAATAATCACCTAACTTTATCTTATAAACAAATAACTTTATCAATTCAATTATTATGACTAATTGTTATAAATACAGTATAGTTAGCTCTTAGATATCAAGTCAATAAATTAATGAAATACAACTGTTTAAATAACATCATAATAGAGATAACAATAATGTAAAATAAAGCATACGTTACTGTGTAATGACAATTATTGATTCAATAATGTGAATTACTGTGCATATGTTACTGTGACAATTATTAGGTTCAATAATTTTAAAAACAGTGCAACAACAATTATTGACTCAATGATATAAAATACAGTGTAATGACAATTATTAAATCAATAATGCAAAATACTGTGTAACAACAATTATTGAATTGATAATATAAAATATTATGCAGTGACAATTATCGATGAAATGATGCGTAACAGTTACGGTGTCAATTATCAGACCAATAATATGAGACACTATGCAATACCGTGTGTTACTGTAGAGTACCGAGTGCTACAGAAAATACCAATAACTACCGTATGCTACTATTCTTTTATCACCGGTATTTTAACAGTTCCGTTGACTATTTTTATTTAAAAATGTTACTTCTGTCGTTTTCTATATCCGACAAATATTCCGTTGTGGGGTCCACCAATAATTTATTATTTCGGCGCCGTCGTACGGCACGAATATTCCCCGACCAAGCGAATATTGTCCGACAAAATAAAATTTGCACATAACATCCCTAACTTTCAATTTTGTTAATTTAACCACTTACTGTTTCAAAAAAAATATATATGAAGAAAAATTAAATTTTGAATTTCATAAAATTCGGGGTCTTACAGGTGGGCTGAAAAAAAATTCAGCAGAGGCTGCTGCGCAGCCTCCACCAACCATCCCAGCAAAAAACTCAATTTTCACATTTCATGTGGGCCCCACAGCGGGTCCCACATGTTTCTTACTATTCACGTTACTATTTCAAATAGTAAAATTAATTAATTTTTATTTATTTATTCTTCTTGTGAGTCTTGCATATAAAATAATGCTACAACAATAATTCAATAATAATGTAATAAACACGTTACAAATTATTATTAATTTAATAATATAAATTACAGTATATTTGCTACTGTGACAATTATTAGGTTTAATAATTTTAAACTACAGTGCAACAACAATTATTGACTCAATGATATAAAATACAGTGTAATGACAATTATTGAATCAATAATGCAAAATACTGTGTAATAACAATTATTGAATTGATAACATAAAATATTATGCAGTGACAATTATTGATGAAATGATGTGCAACAGTTACGGTGTCAATTATCAGACCAATAATACGAGACACTGTGCAATACCGTGTGCTACTTTAGAATACCGTATACTACAATGAAATACCATAAATTACCGTATGCTACTATTCTTTTATCATCGGTATTTTAACAGTTAACACCGTTGACTATTTTTATTTAAAAAGGTTACTTCTGTCGTTTTCTATATCCGACAAATATTCCATTGTGGGGTCCACCAATAATTAGTTATTTCGGCGCCGTCGTACGACCCGAATATTCCCCGACAAAACGAATATTCCCCGACAAAATAAAATTTGCACATAACATCCTTAACTTTCAATTTCGTCAATTTAACCACTTACTGTTTCAGGAAAAAAAATATATATGAAGAAAAATTAAATTTTATATTTCATAATATTTGGGGTCTTACAGTTTACCTTTATTATAACAACTTAACATCTACAAGTTATTCCTTCATAAGATGGCAGAATACAAGCCAATATCAAAAGAACACTTTAAAAAAAATTTCAACCATTGGTCAAAAAAAACAAAGTTTTTATTATCACCAATTTTATTGTTAGTCAAAACGGTGGTTCTTTTAAAGCTACAAAAACATCCATATAAGATTAATTTCGTATATTCCACCTCATTGCAAGAGTCAGATGATGCTTCAATCCATACATATGGACTCCAATTCAGTCCATTTGATCAAATATTAGCTAGCGCGATTGATGATTTCTACTTAGTTGGTATGTTTCACAATGATTTTGAAGCCATCTTTTTCATACAAATTTTATTATTTAACTGTATAATTGTAATGTTTTGTGTTTAGATGTTATTGCTCAACTAACTGCAATTGGAGATTTACAACTCAGCACAAACAATGGGAAACAAAGTAAGAGAGTTAATATTGAATTAACTCATAACATGTAAACTATACATATTGCTCAAAACTATAATTATACAATAGATTCGTATGAATTTTTTGTTCTAATGTTGTATTCATATACCAGTCAAACTATATTGACTTGCCTCAATTTCAAATTGATATTATCCAATAATTTAATTTTTGAATTGTTTTATTATCTCATTTTTTGCTAATAACTCTGACACATAAATATATGATATTATCCAATAATTTGAATTTTTAATTTTAAAAAAAATAATTCTCAAGCAAAAAAATATGTAATATTATCCCATTATTGGGCTTTAGAACTTTATTTACAAAAAAAATTCATGCATAATTTTTTTTAATTTATAAATTTCTTAATGAGACAAAAAAAAATTAATATTATATCATAAATACAAATCTAAACTGATATTATATCCAAAAATTGCATCAATTCTAAATTGATATTATATTCCATAATTTTATTTTTATATTATATCAAATTGATTGGTGATTAATCTAAACAATTTTTAATTTTTAATTTTTTTAACAAAACGAATAATCCTGCCGCAACGCGCGCGTGGTTGTATCTAGTTCAATAACTATGTTTAAACGTCTAGTCGGCAAATCTTTACATGCATGAAACACAATAATGAGGAAAATAATTTTTTTCACAGAGCAACTAATTTATTAAAATTTTAATTGTTTTAAGAGAATTAAAATTATTTATATCGATAAATTATCAAGCCCAACCTTATGGGCTTTACGGTCCGATCTCAATTTGTTAAATGTGCTGCCCACACGCTCCTTTTTTTTTTTTTTATTTATTTTATCTCTGTGGACCCGAAAAATCTTCAAAAAATTGACACGTGTCATGGCTACTTCCATGCATGGTGACAACAATGCACTACAACTTGTTTTTTTTTAATTTTTTAATTTTATCAAAGTCACCATTTCACCTCCAAATCTCCAAAGTGAAGAGAATTTAGAGCAAGAGAAAATTATGGCCGAGAATAGCAGCAATGGCGCCGCCGCCAACACCCCATTGCTCCGATCAGTAGTGGTGGTAGATGGGGAGATGAATGCAAGGGACAGACCTAAAGAGCCATGGAAAGGGGAATTTGTTAAGAGCATTGTTTACGCCGGCCTCGACGCCATTGTCACTTCTTTCTCTCTCATATCTTCTATCTCTGCCGGCCGTCTCTCTTCCGGTAAGTTTCCGGCGATGGGTGTTATTTTTATTTTTTCTGCTTATGGTAAATTTTAATTTAGTTGACTCTTCCTAGGGGTCCATAATTCATAATTTTAATCCTTGATTCTGGATTTTAGCATCTAGTTGATTAACTCATCCGTATTCTTTTTTATGCATAAAATGACTACAATAGGATTGTATCTATTACTATATACAATAAGACAAATGAAGATCTTCTCTTGATGAGTCAACTAGCAAATTAGCCCAGTCGTTTTGTTTATCACGAACTGTCCTTGGTTTGTATATCGCTTCTGTTGATATAATATATGTTATATTTATAATTATATTATTATTTTTGTACTGTGTAACTATTATTCTAAGGATGTACTAAAAATTATACGCAATGATTTGATATACATATAACTTTTAATGTATCCCCGTCATCTACATCATAATTTATAAACAAATAATATATCAAATGACATACACTACAATTTTTAATTATATTATCAATATTAACTCGTGTCTCGCAATAATTATCAATCTAATAATTAATAAAGTCGAGCAGAAATGGCAACCATAGCCATATAGCATATAGGGTCATTAGAGTCTTAATGACCCTAGAACAATTACATATTACATTAATGGCTGTGAATATATATTTGCGGCCAACGTCATTTTTTCTCTGCAAATCAAATATGTATATGAACACCTTAATTGCGACAAGGATATTAAAAATAAGGAAATATTAAATGAGATGTATATACAATTCAAACATGTGACGGTGCACAATTGATTGGATGTGGGGTGCTTTTATCAACTCTGGGACTATAAATGAATTGATCAGTTGTACGTGAAGGAAAGTCGAATTCGACTTGTCTTGATAATGAGTCGAGCAAATTAATTGGTTAGTTAAAAATACGTTTTGAAGTCGATGTCAACTAAAATATGTTTCGAGATGGATATAGAGTTATGTTCGGCTCAGGCTCGTTTTAGGTTCGACTTGTTGAATACTACTACTAATAACAATAAATTAATTATAATAATCATTTTAATCTACTATTATATATATGTGTGTACATATGTAATTCGAACTTAACTCAATGAATTGACCAAGGTTCATGAACACCTTGCGACCAACTCCTTTATTAAACAAGTCAAGCTCATTCGGCTTAGAACACTTATTTGAGCTAATTAGAAGCTGTCTCAACTCGTTTAACTAAGTTCAAACTCTCAAACCAAAACATAACTCGACTCAACTCATTATAATTTTAATCAACTCGACTATTAACTAACATGCAAAATAACAAAATCATTTATTTTTAATTATAGATAAATATATAAATAAATAAATGAAGCAAAATCTAGTTAATTAAATCTAGTAATTATGTAGATGACACGAGAAAAGTTATTCGTCAAGATTCGCATTAATCTATGCTCTAGTATTTATGGACAATTCAAAAATTCAATGTGTTTTTATTTATTAATTGGGAAAGCCTAGTAAATTTAATTATTTTGGGCCATTTATGCTTTGGACTTAATTTTCAAGTTTTTTGGACTCTTGTTTCTTCTTAGGGATAATATAAATTCTCAGGGTTATTATTATATAACAACTCTTATTATTCAGATTTTGCCAGTACATTATGGTATTTTATTTTGTGAATTTATGTGATTACAAAGTTACATAGATTTAATTTCTGCTATTGTTTCTATTCTTCTGTTAGTCTTTCACTGTATCTGTAGATGTTTAATATGAATCGATCTTGCTTCTTTTCGCAGTTGATGTGTTAGTGTTAGGATTAGCAAATTTGGTGGCCGATGGAATATCCATGGGGTTCGGGGATTTTGTATCAAGCAGCACTGAGAAGGATGTGGCTGCCAAAGAGAGGCTGGTAACTGAATGGGAGGTCACTAACCAACGAAGGCCGCAGCAACAGGAGCTGCTCCAGCAATACCAAGTTCTTGGAATGAATGTTGAAGATGCGACCATGGTACGCTCTCTGTTTTCGATTTCATGTCGTGCCTTGAGAATAGTTCTTCAATTTATATTAATTCATGATCATATAGAACATATAACACTACTTGATATAGGGCTAAAAATATGTAAATTGAACTTAATTAGGAATGGCATTACCATTCTTTTTGGTTACATAAAAAGGAACAATCAAAAACACTCCAATTAAATTAGATTGTCACAAGATCAAAACTTAAAGAAAAAGGAAAAAAATTAAAAATAAGATCGCTAGTTGCTCTATTATCAACGTATTGTTGCGAGCATTTCATGACAAATTTTTATTACTTGCTGCAATTAAGGTGGTGAACATATTGTCGAAGTACAATAACATATTGGTGGATGAAAAAATGGCAAATGAAAAAGGAATGCTACCACCCGACCAAGCCGAGAAGCCATGGAAGAATGGCCTTGTGACCTTCATTGCATTCCTCGTATTTGGCAGCGCTCCTCTCCTCGGTTTCATCATTCTCATCCCATTCACCCGAAACGACACACACAAGTTTGTCGGTGCGTGCGTACTTTCTGCCGTAGCACTTGTACTTCTTGGCATAGCAAAAGCCAAGATTGCTGGTCAGAACTATGCAGCCTCCGCCGCTATCACTCTCCTAAACGGTGTAATTGCTGGTGGTGTTGCCTACCTTATCGGGTGGACACTACGGAATGTAGCAGGATTAGAAGATTGATCAAATACTCTATATAGCTAGACAAGAACTAATGCAAGTAAAGGTACAAATTATCTGCTGGTGTTTATTTGTTTTTATCAAACTTGTAATTGAGCTCTTGAACTTGTTTAGGCTCTAATACAAAAAAATAGTACGAAATTAATAAAAAGACTTTCGACTTTTCAGATGATACATGAAATTTTGGCACTTGCTTTTTCAGATAAATATTTATCCTTGTACCATGCATGCTAACCATCTCTGTTTGATTGCATCCCCTTCAAGAAGATCAATTATCTCCTTCCATCCCAAAACGAGTCTTATTTGATATATATAAATAGTTAATTTAAAATTTTGAACAGTGATTGTTTGATTAAAATAGCAAGCTTATCTTCATCAGAAAGATATAATTAATGATCCCACCATTCTTAGGATTTCTATTTTTGGTGTTATTAGCAGCCATTTACCAGGGATGGCTCAAGACATTTTGAGACCTAAAGCGATATTCTTAAATGAGTCCTTCTATTTTTGGTACATCTTTTATTGATTTTTATGGTCAAATTGACCATTTTTCAAATTACTATATCTTATTATTATTTAATATATATATATATATATATATATATATATATATATATATATATATATATATATATATATATATATATATATATATATATAAAGCCTATAAACATTATAAATTACATAAAATTTAGTACTAATCTTAATATTTATTTTTTTTAAAATCTAATTATATATGTTTAATTTTTAATTTTAAAATTTGTCAAATTTGACTACAAAAATCAATTGAGAACTTTTATTTTTGAGACGGATGGAGTATTGATATTTTTTATTTAAATGAGATTTTTTTTATACAGTTAATTTTTTTTACGTATTTAATATTTGAATTGGACTATAGGTCCTAAAGAATTGATTGAGCTTATATTTCTATAAAATATTTTTTATATAAATTATTTATGGCATTTAAAAATTTGAGGCCTTTTTTCAAATGGGGCCTAAAGCCCATGCTTTTTTTGGTATAACATAGGGCCGGCCCTGCCATTTACACAATCTCATGAGATCCAAAAGTCTAAGACGTGTAAAAAATAATACTGTAAAAAATAATACATGTAATAACATTATTTGTACTAATTTATTTATCACTTTGTATTATTTGTCTCATAATTAGTCTATTAGTTAATTTTATACCTATATTTTCTAATTTCTAAAGTCACTTGAGGGGATTATATAGTACTCTTTTCGTTTCATATTATTTAATCATTGGTATAATATTTCTATTTAAATTTAACCTTTTAAAATATATATATATATATATATATATATATAAAGAGTTTTATACCTATATATTTGCTTGAATTCCAATGGAGGAATTATTTTTAAGAGGAGAGAAAGATATAACAATCCAAAATTTTCATTTTATGGCCTTGATAAATAACATAATTTTAGTTAAGTAAATAAATGTGTAAATTATTAATTTTTGAAAATATTAAGTATATCTTGGAAAATTTTAATCTAACTAGGAGTGTGAAATTTTATTTTAGTAATGTATAAGAATCATATTTACAATTGGTAAATTAAAGTAAGAGTCCATTAAGGCTTCTTAATTATATGATAACTCTTATTTGTTTAAAATTTTATTTAAAGTGAAAAGGATGAAAGCCCTAATCCTATTCTAAATTGAATTCTCGCATAAAATTCCAATATTTACTGCAACATCTTGTAAAACTCATATGTAATTGATACCAACTCGAAATTCAGTGATTTAAAAGTCGCCCAAATTTTCATATTTTTGTCCCCTACATTAGTTTATAAGGTAATGAAACCTTTTAACAAATCCTTCTACCCAAAATCATCAAAAATAATAGTTTGTCTTATTTTTCGTCAAACTTTTTACATCAGATTTTGAAAGGTCATAACTTTGTCGTACGAACTCTAAATTAGGCAATTCTTGAGCCTTTTCTGTTAGTGCATATTTATGTTTAAGCCTATTTGGATTTAATGATGATTACTGTGATGCTGATTAATGTATATTTGTAATCAAAAAAAGAAAACAAGTAATATTGTAAAGTATTTCAGAAATAATCAATGTAAAAGGATTTAAGGATCAAATAATGTTATATTGATCCATTTAATAAAGTAAAAACTTGTAATAGACTAGAAAGTCCAAGTTCGTAGATCGGATGATACATCAGATATATAAAAGATCGGACAAAAGATCAGATAAAGAGATTGAAGAAGACATAGGACAAAAGTTCAGATAAGAGATCTGATGAGACATCGGACAAAGAGATTGGACAAGAGGTCGGATGAGACATCGGACAAGAGTTCTAAGATAAAAGATTGAGTAAGAGATTGGACGAGACATCAGACAAAGAGATCGAATAAGACATCGGATGAGTTCTGACAAAAGATCAGATAAGAGATCGGAGAAGACATTCGGCAAGAGTTCGAAAGAAATATCATATAAGAGATCAGAGAAGAGTTCGGATAAAAGATCATATAAGAGATCGGAGAAGACATCTGATAAGAGTTCGAACAAAAGATCGGATAAAAGTCCACGGAACTAACGACTTAGTTACTCTGATATCGAAGAGTGAACTAAGCAACTAACAAAGTCGTCGAGTAGAATGTAAATGACTAAGAGTTCGCAGAACGACATAATGAAAACATATAACAACTCCAGACAGTCAAATCATAGAACGACTACTAGACAACCAAAATTTAGAGTCAACCAAAATCTTGGAACGAACTACCCGAAGCTTGACTCTACTATCCAAGTTTATCATATCGTAGAGTGTAACCTTGAAAGTTACCGTTGGGACATAAAAACTTACTCAACACACAACAATCTTGAAGATCTTGAAATGTGTTGACAGAAATAGAAAGGTCTAATCAGCCGCAACTCCAATACTATATTTAAAAAAGACAGTCTGCCACAACACTCAGAGAACAGTCTGACACAATTGACATTCACAGGCAGTTATAATAGATTGACACGTGACTTTTGAGGCTATGATGCAGAACTTTCTAATGGGTGGAATTTCAAAGAAAATCTATAAATAGATTTCATCTTCAAACTTCAAAATTGTTGATCAATCAAGCACTTACATGGAAAAAAAAAACCTTATAAGTCTAAAAGCCCAAAGCATCCCTACAATCTAAATGTCACTCTACGCTTTTTGAAAAGCCACTCTTCGCATTGGAAAAAAATCGATCATCGTTGCTAAGTCATTCAAAAGACAAGCTTAAACACAAGCAGCCCAAACTCAACTACAGGGACATTAAAAAGTTGAGACAGAGTTCTCAACTGATTTTATGTGAATCAGCTCTAGAAAGATGTTGAAAAGTCGAGACAATGATCTTACCTAGTTCTAAGTGAATCAGCTCCAGAAGGAGGTTGTATAAGTCGAGACATAGTGATCGCCTGATTATGAGAGAATCAATTATGTAGAGGGAGATTATAATTGGTTTAGTGAAACCATATTCTATAGTTGATGATCACTGCTCAATAAAGTGGAAAAGATGACTAAAAGTAGTTTAGGCTACAAACCTCTTAAAAATCACTGTGTCATTTACTAATTTATATAACTGCTAGACAACTGTTATATCTATTGTTATATAACTGCAATATCATCTGACTAATTTTCACGTTTTCATATCATTAAAGTCAGAACTGAGATCTTCAACCAATCTGAAAAGGGGGATTTCAAAACATAATATTTTGATGTGTTTAACTGAATCAAATTAATTAATTATTGGATAAATAATTTTAATCTGAATTTTTTGATAAGATCTATTTAACCTTCTAAATCTCATTTTGTCATTTGGGAATAACATATTCCACTTAACTTTTCGAGATCTACAACTTTGTAGAAGATATATTAACAATCTGTGAATTGTGTCATGGTATTTTAAGGAGTTCAAATTCGAGAAGTAAAGTACAAAGAAATTGATTTAGAATTGTGGTTATGCATAATAAAGTACAGATTCTGTACCCTGCTCCTATTGTTATTTGTATATTCTCCTTATCTCATGAATCTCATCATTAAATAAATGATTATGTTTTCAACTACCCTTCCGTTTACTTTGTTATAACATACAATTTATTCTATTGAATTCATAAATTTGTACTTGTTCAGAATATGTCTAGAACTTCAGTTGTATTTTAAGATTAGTAAATTATTCATTGTTTGTCCCAATGTTATAAATCTCTAATTTTGAACTCTGCCAAATTCTAAATTATTTTTAGTGTACATATGTAATTCACTAAATAGTCATTGTTTTACAAAAACATTAGTAACCTAATTTTCATTTAACGGATTTCTTTGTTCCTTGTCAATTTGAAAAACTTAAATATATATATATATATATATATATATATATATATATATATATATATATACTTTGTTTATTTAGTAATTAAATATTTTTTTCAAAATATATGTATTCCATGACTACACTACCTACCTTTGTCATTTTACATGAGTTCATGTAAGTTGGGTTTTGTTTTAAAACGTTTTGCATTTAGTACTCTATTTGTATTTGTCCATCGTTATTCTTATTTTTTTCCTTGTGACATCATCGACTTTGTCTTTTTTCTTAATTTTATTTTCCATGATATTTATTGTAATTCCTTATGATTCGTAATCTTAATTTTTTTTATCCTTAGTTCAATTATCTATTCCATGATAGACTTTTTTTGTTTTTAAACTCATATGAATTGTGTAAGTGTTCATCTTTTGACATAATAATATTGGAGAAATTAATGCATCTGTGATTTGGTGCGACTAGAAACCATTTTTAGATTAATCTTAGAATATATTATGAGTTATAACCACTTGTGGGGGTGCCGCAAGTATATTTCGGGACATAGGAACATGATACTTTCTTGTGACGGTATGATAAGTTAATAGGCATCTCTATTTGTTGCTCCAAGATAGTGAACTGAATATTTTGATTATTTGTTTTGGGAAGTGTATGAGTCGGCCCTAACAATTCTGTTTTGTTCTACGGATAATGACTTCTATTTATGCCGGTAGCACTATCTGGTTTCATTTGTTTGTACGTCTTGGTGTTAACATTTATTAATTTATTTGTATTTGAACTCAATATAGTAACCTCAACACTTGATATCTGTTCAGCCTTTTGATTATTGTGATTACTTAGTTGATTTTTCAATTGAAATAAGAGTCTCATTTCAAATGGTCTTGATTAAATTCTTTTCTACATTTGATAATCTATTTGTATTTTGCATCTAACCTCTATTTGATTATGTTATTTTAGTTTGTGTTCTTTGTATTTTCTTATTCGTACTGAACAATTGGTTCATACTGTATTTTTCTTCCGACAGATAATTAGGGGTGATTCAGGATACTGTGTAAATTTAGGCTATTTTAACCTATGTGTTGTGTTTTTAGGGGTAAGAATTTCACTAGGGAGACTATTTTTTCCTTGAGAAGACAACACGTGGGTTAAAACAATCTAAATTTGCCAGCTTAGTTAACAATTTTTTGACCAAAAGATGTTACGTCTCAGTGCCCTAAAAGTGTGGGATACAAAGTGTCCATTTATAAAATGTGGGATGCGAAGTGCAAAATGAGAGTAACTTAGGGAAGCAAAGTGCATTTAATTCTTAATTCAATAGTGATGTCATATTAAAAAAATTATAATAATAAATTTGAATATATTATGTCAAACAAAATAAAATAAATATTGCAAAAAGAAAATAAAGCAAATGATACTATATAATAGAAAAGAGATCGAGAGTATTAAAAATCTTTTGATTAGTTGGTGTACGTATGTATGATAATCAACTTCTACATCTTAACTCATTTTTTCAAACAGCTTGTTACTACACACGAATGTATGCATGTATAATGTGAATGAAAATGACTAAAAATCAGATTATATATTTATCCAAACTCAAAAGTCAATATACAAGTCTAAATCTAATAATGGTTTCATTGAAAGCCTAGAATATACTCTTTAATTTCCTTCCGGAATTTGTCTTTGTAGCGCCATTATAAGTTAAATAAATACTTAAAACTTCAAATCAGATGAACTGAAAAAAATTAATCCCACTCGTTGACCACGGGATTTACGTAATGACAATGACACTCCCATCTGAACAACTTAAAATGACACAACACAAAAGAAGCAACCAAACACCTATGCAATGCATGCTTAGAATAATTTTGTATCAGATAATAAAAAATACAAATTCAAACGTTCCATCAAATCCATCACAATTTCAACAAAACTATAATACTTTATGTATATGATAATAACACGGGAGCAAATATATGCTTATAAAAAAATAAATATAAAATAACGTGTCAGATTTTAATTATAAACATATACGTCATTAGAGAAGTATACATTTAAGGTTTTAATTTTCTCTCTTGATTCCACTAGGTTATTGAGAAATAAAACTGTGAATAACATGATCAAATTAAATAAAATAGGAGGAGATAAAAAAAATAGACAATTTATTTTTCAATATTAAATTTCCTGATTAAAATTTGTTATTTAGAAAAGAATTATATTTGAGATGAATATATAGGGAAAAAATCTTAATAAATTACAACCAACTATATTTTTGTGTACGTATCCAAAAAGACTTTAATCCATTTAGGAAAAAGACAATCTTAACAAATGACGTGGTCTTTATTTAAATTATAAACAAACGCGTGCGTTTATTCTTTTCTTAAACGTAATTCACAAGTATACAAGTCCGTTTCACTAATACAAATCTATCTATTTATCCATAATCATTGATCCAATTCAGCCGTCGTATAGGACTAATTAAAACTTGCTTATTAATATCTCTCTAAACCTAACTCACAAGTAATTAACTACTAATTAAATTTTATTTCCATTAGTACTAGCTATGCAGTCATAATCCATCCCTACGAAGGACTTTATACACACTAACTCATTAATTATATATAAGACTCTCCCTTTCATATATTCTTCATCAAATATTCTAATTTTTGTTCAGGATCTTTTAGCAATGGAGAAAAAAGTAGAAGAACATTCGAAGATGCAAGCCATTAGATATGTTGGAGATCACACGGCTTATGAGCTCCTTGATACGATCGGTTCAGTTGAAGACTACGCTGCCATGTACGAGGCTAGGTATGCCCCATCTTGTGAAGAGGAGCATATTGTAGTGATCAAGACTTTCGATTTGTACCGAGTTGAAGATATTTACAATTTGACTAATCAAGTTTATATGGCGAAACTATGTTGTCATCATCAAAATATACTAGGCGTTTATCGCTCGTTTAAGGTCGAAAATAATCTGTGGGTAGTCATGCCCTGGATATCTGGAGTGTCTCTCAAGTCTATGATGTTGTCATCTTTTCGACACGGGCTACCCGAACTGGTTGTTGTAGCTTTTGTTTTGAAGGAAACCCTAAAAGCCCTAGATTGTATTCATGGCCATGGTAATCACGTGCATGGGAGCGTTGATTCTGATCACGTGTTCATGGATAAAAACTTGAAGGTGAAACTAGGGTTTCATTCCTTAACGAATAAACCTAGGGTTTTAGAAGAAACACCAAGCTGGATGATAGACCCGGACCTGACAACAAATTTGAATAAAGCTCACAATCAAAAGTCCGATATATGGATGTTCGGGTTACTGGCGTTGGATTTGTTTTATGGACCTAATGATCATGAGGCTTTGGAGTCTCTTGTTGCAAGTATAATTGACCCAAAGAATTATAAAGTAAAATTTAGCCGGAGTTTTTTCGGAGTTTTTAAGAAAAAGCTACCGGAGACTTTCAGGGAATTGGTTGTGCTATGCCTTTCTCTTGATCCATTAAAGAGGCCACCTACAAGGGAGCTGTTGAATCACAAATTTTTCAAGGGGTGGCGTTCATCTAAATATTGCCATGTCCAAAAGGTTTTGAGGAAATTATATAAGGTGGAATAGTAGTTTTGTTTGTAGAATACTAGTAATTAATATTTTGAGTTTTTAAGGGATTAATATGAGGACCCTACTGTATACATAAAAACTAAAATACAAAATCAAACGTACATTCATCTCAACGAAAAATTATTAGATGTATGTGGGTTCACGCAGTGTCTTACACCATTAACTTTAAATGTTAAAATGAAAGTACATGAATAGTGTGATACGGATTTCGACGTCAGACTCCATTTTTTAATAGTTGAGATATATTTTGTGTTCTATCTTGTCATTAATTTTTGTTAACTTATACTTTTCCTTAATATAATTCAAGATTATGGAGTATTGCGTCCTCTCATTCTTATTTCCCCCCCTTTTTCTCGTTCCTTGTTTTATTTCCATTTATGTTTAATTGTTGAAAATATCTCTCTTGGTATTTCTTTTATGCTTCACACATTTAAGAAGTTTTTCCATATTTTTACTTCTATTGTAGAATATTTTATCAAACTATTGCAAAATGCGAAAGAGAGAAAGGATCACGAGATCACGACTTAATATGAAGTTAACAAAATGTAAATCTATTAATATGGATCCAATTCACAAGGGAAATTCGAATAAATGATCATGTAATTAATTATAATATTATCACCAATAATATGTTATTATGTATGATTAATTAAGTTTAAATACACTTTAATTTAAACCTTTTAATTTTTTGTATTTTAAAACTTAAACTCGATAAAACCTTTTGGTCACCGAATTTATCATTTCTAACTTGAGTAAGTCACATGACTCAATTTTAAAGGGCAATTAAGATTTTTAAAGGTATATATAATATATATTGGTTCGGACTTTTCTCCTTTTGCCTCCATCTAGACAATTAAATCTTTTAAAGATATACATAATTTATATTGTCTTTAATTTTTTTCTATTTTTCATTTATTTATCACACATAACTGCGTGCTTAAAATAGAGGTAATATAAATAATATATACCCTTAAAAAACTTAATTGTCCACTTTGATAAAAAAAAATTCTTAAATATCTTTAAAAACACATTAAATAATAGGCAAGTGATTAATGTTAACGAAAAAGAAAAAGGAGAACAAGATAGAGCCAGTACAAAAGATATATATATATTTCTTAAATAACTTAATTGCCCTTTTATTTTGGGTCATGTGACTTATTTTAGTAAAAAATAATAAATTTGATAGTCAAAATGTTTAATTTATAAACATTTAGAAATGATAAAGTTTAATATTTAAGTTAAAATTTAAATTATAAAAAATAAAATTTTAATGTTTAAGGTGTATTTAAACCCTCGACACTATGTGCAAAATAATAACTCAATGCCCAGATGATTCATCTTTTTTTGGTAAAAGGCCACAATATAATTATTCTATATAAAATAAAAAATCCTTTCAATCATATGATTAATGATAAAACTCATTGAAAAAAATAATTATTTTATTAAATAAAAAAATACATAAAAAATATCAGTAATATAATATTAATTCTACAACAAAAAGCACAACAAAAATTGTGTTGGATAATGAGCTAGTTGTTTTAACTCCTTAAGATACGTTTGTTTAAAAAATACTATGTGAAATAATATTATTTATAATAATTTATCACTATAATTAGTCTATTATTTAATATATAAATTATTTTTGATTATTTTTAAAATCATTTTATTATACCTTAAATAGGGATTATATACTACCATGCACCTTTTCACTTAGGATTATAATTTCTCATCAAATAATTTTAAAAATGATAAAACATAATTCATGAAATAAAGGATAACAAACTAGCCGTCGAATAAAATAGTTTAAAGTAATTATTTTATAGTCATATTTCACCTATTATTTTTACAAACAAACATAATCTTACACAATTACTTGAGTTTTAAAATGGACGAAAAAAATAAATAAATGAAAAACGTAATTATTCTATTCATTTTTTACTGAGTTTTTTAATGAATAGAAAATAAATAAAATAAATGAATAATTTAGCCATTTTTCTTACCAAATTTTATTGTCCAAAAATGGACAGAAAACTAAATAACATAAATTTATCTTCTATAATCTTTATTATACCTTATAGTTTATAAATCTATAGTTTATAAATATAAT
Source organism: Hedera helix (assembly GCA_947179155.2). NCBI lineage: Eukaryota > Viridiplantae > Streptophyta > Magnoliopsida > Apiales > Araliaceae > Hedera > Hedera helix. The sequence goes on along the minus strand of OX359284.1, from coordinate 41,455,890 downwards.
AAAACTAATTTAAGAGTAATTTAATAACTTAAATATAGAACTTAAATTTAATTTTTTTTCTTTATAAATTCAATAATAACAAAAGAAATAAAATGAAACTATTGTTCATCTTTCCCCCTTAGAAATTAAGTTTTCCAATTTTTTTTCATCTTAAATTCAAAAATATACTGTCTGTGTTTGATTATATTTGAATATATCTTAATAGTTCATCTCTTAATATATTTTAAGCAAGTCTTCTAAATAATTTAGATTTAATTTTATATCTTAATGATTTAAATATATTCAGATAAATTTTTTTATCTTAATTTTAAATATTAAAATATATTAAAAAATAAATTATTAAAAAATATAATCAAACACACCGTTAAAATCCTTAACCTTCAAGAATTTGGAAAAAACTGTTTATTAGCGGTACGCCAAACAAGACCCAAAAGAAACGTACAGAGCCGAACAGACTCGTCAGATCTCTCCTCCCAAATTCCCATCACAAACCAAAACTTCATCACTTCAACAGGTCTCTCTCTTCAATTCTGGGGCACTTTGTCTCTCTCTCTACAAGGGTTTGTAATTCATCTTCAAAAGGAGGAGAAAGAAGATATTTTTGTTTGTTAATGACGTCAAGTCAAGAAGATATACCTGAAGGGACAGTTCAGAACGTACTGGACCAAGACACTCTCAAATGGGTATTTGTTGGAGGCAAAGGAGGTGTAGGGAAAACAACATGTAGCTCAATTATCTCAATCCTTCTCTCTAGGGTTAGATCCTCTGTTTTGATTATCTCCACAGACCCAGCTCACAATCTCAGCGATGCCTTTCAACAGCGCTTCACCAAGACTCCTACTTTAGTCAGTGGCTTCAACAATTTATATGCCATGGTAACCTTTTTAATCAATTTTAGGATTATTGTTTGCCTTTTACATTTTGATCGACATACTAAATTTTGGGAGTCTGATGAATTTGAGGTTCCTGTTCCTGGGTTATGATAAGCCTTAGGATTCCTTTAAATTTTTTGGGTCTTTAGTGAATTACAGTGAAATTCTGGGTCTTTTCTTGGGCTCGTGTTTTCAACTTGTATGCCTTGGTTATTAATTTCTTCCCGTGTTCCCAAAATTTCTTTTTTTGTTTGTAAATTTGGATGAGATTTTAATCAAATTAGGTTTGTAATGTGAACTTTAAATAATGATTAAATTGTTTGAATTCATTTATATTTAGGTCTCTGATGAATTGTGGTGAAACCCTGTTAACGTTTTCAAATTTTTTTTTGATATTTATAATTACAAATTAATTAGCATCCTTTGTTTCTAATGTTAATGCATATTAGGATATTAGTTGTACCCAATTGAGGTTTCCATAATTGATTTGTGTAAAAAATTACTACGATAAATTGTTAACGAATTATGTACATATTACTAGACTATAAACTTTTGTCCCCTAAGGCTCAAAAAAATCCCACCTCGGTCAATATGTTAAGTTATATATATGCCATGATAATTGTTACATTTGATTTTTCCTTTTGGTGGAGCAGTGAAGCACTTTAAGCTTAAAATTTTGCATTTTAGAGTTTCTGGTAACATAACAGAAGGTAACGTAACAGAAGTGCTTTAAGCAATAGGGATTTTGCATTCCAGAGTTTATGGTTTAAATTATCTCCATAATGTGCTTTTTTAAAAGTATCTACCAAAAACTATTCAACTTTTTCGTCAGTAAAGAAAGTTTGTAATAGTTCTACTAATTAAAATCCTTCATCCCATCACACCACTTCTCCAGACAGACTCTTAGATTGAAACCAAACTCAGTAGCTCACTGTTTCTCTTTTTGTGCAAGTTTTATTGTTAATTTATTATTCAAGCTGATGCTTTAAGCTTATTTTCAACATTCTTTCTGATGCTATGATTTGTACTGGTACTTTGAATTTTTTGTCGCTTATTATTTCAAATTTGTGGTCCTCTTGTCTGAATGATATGTAATATGATCCTCTGGTTCTGGTTCTGTTTCATAGGAGGTAGATCCGACTGTGGAGCATGAAGACACGATGGGTGCGGACGGGATGGATGGTTTTTTGTCTGACCTTGCAAATGCAATACCTGGAATTGATGAGGCTATGAGCTTTGCTGAGATGCTAAAGTAAGCATCATCCTGCAGTCTACCTGATATAAAATCTGATTGTTGTTGAAGTAGGCATCATGAATGTTTGAATTAGCCTAGACATATGTTGATCAAGGCTATATTATTGTTCTTTATTAACGTACTGTTTCATATAGTTCCGTTTCATGAGCTAATATCATTTATATGAATAAAGTAGTTTCAAGAACTTCGCAGGTCATTCAGGAAGAATGCTAGACATTAGTTTAACAATTAAGAACAAGAAAGAAGACTTTTTTAATAAAAAAAGTTTTAAAAAAATATTATAGGTTATGGACTATGGTGGTTACAGTTCCTGTATGCTAACTTACTACTTGTGTTAATATGCCTGATAGTTCAAATAATTAAATAACTAAATCTCTAACGTAAACATTCTTTAAAAGTTGAGTAAGAAAGAGCAAACCCTATAAGAAAATATTGTAGCACAAACTATATCTTGATAAGCACAAGCACTTATAGGTCTTTCTGTTACCTGATGTTGACTCGTATAACTAATAAATGGTCCATTTTAAAAAGGACTCTAGTATATTATTATTTGGAAAATGTTTGATGATTTAAAGAAGGGATATGCAATATGGAGAGATGGCCTTATGGATGGTCATGTCATTGTGGTGTACATGTCCAGCTGAAGAAAGAGATGCCTTGTTTATTCAAGAAAAATCCTATAAAATTGGTAAAAACCGGTCAGAAATTCTATATGCTTATGTTTACACTGATAACAACCTTAACATGTTACTGCCTTAAATCCATGTAGCTGACATGTGTTCTTTTTTTTTTTTTTTTTCCAATTTCTGGTAATGCATGCATTCTTAAGACTTACTGACTAAAGTACTTCATGCATCATACAGACATACACATATACATAATATATATATATATGTGTGTGTGTGTGTGTAAATCCAAAGGTCCTCTCTTTTCATGCATTAATTTCCTTTTTGCAGATTGGTGCAAACAATGGACTACTCTGTAATAGTGTTTGATACGGCCCCTACTGGTCATACACTCCGGCTATTACAATTTCCTTCAACATTGGAGAAAGGTCTTGCCAAGGTGATGAGCTTGAAGAGTAAATTTGGAGGGATGTTGAGTCAGGTACGTTATTAATTTCAAGAAAAGCATTAATGATGAACTTTCAGATGAATAATTTAACTGGGAGATGTCATGTTATGCTTGTATTCCGTTATGCTTTAAGTTGGTCTATTATTCTATTTTTTTCTATAATTGGGGTAAATCCCAAAGAACTTCAATGTGTTTTCTGTGGGCTTTATAATTTTTTATATAGATCATAAAATGGTTACATATTCTGTGTCTCAATTAGCTGTTACACCAGAAATTTGTTTGAACTATGCTACCTGAACCCTTGCCAGTGTCACTTCGGAATCCCTGTAGTATCCTGCTTTTGTTGCCATAGTATTCTTGCTGCAACAGAATGGCCTTCTGGTGTAAATTTCATTAAACCTTTGGGGACGACAGGATTGAGCCTGAAAATGTCACCTCATACTTGATACTTGTAATCCCACAGCTGAATGTTGCTGCTAGCAGCACTTTCGTATTATTTTCTTTAGATATGCATCGCCTGATTGTGTTATAACTATGTAATTTACTCCTGGGGAAGTTTTCTTACTTTTTAGCTTGTATATTGCATCCAGAGAGAATAATCCTCTTTTTCTCTGGATATGGATCATCTAAAATGCATGAGCTGTATTTATATATTAATCTGCGCATTTTGCTTGCTTTCTCTTACGTCTAAAGTGTATATGTTATTAACCAACACTTGATGGTGTCTATATATGGCAGATGACTCGTCTCTTCGGTGTTGGTGATGAATTTGGCGAGGATGCGATCCTGGGAAGGATTGAGGGTATGAAAGATGTAATTGAACAAGTGAATAAGCAGTTTAAGGATCCGGTAAGATATTATATTTTTCCTGAGAAAAATGATAATTATAATTATTTTTTGAAATCTTTCTTAATTGAGTAGCACATGGCTTCTGAAATATGATAGAATTGTAATGAAGAAAGTTTATTTAATTGAGAGAACATTCATCAATCTTGGGATAATTGAACTTATTCTGCTGCTGAATATTGTCATGGGATGAAGCACATAAATTTGATAAGAATTTGGGTTGGTTTGGAGTCGTATATTACATTTTCTTGTTTTGGGCTGTGATATATATATATATATATATATATATGGGGAATGATCCATAGCAAACATTAGCTATATTTACTATTCCAACAAATACATCTAGAATCGTTAAAATAATTATTCAATGACTTAAGAAATTTTACCCCACTACCTAAGTTAACTGATAGGATAAAAAAAATAAAAAAATTCATCTATCAGCTACCTAAATTAATGGGTAGGATAGGAGAAAAAAAATTAAAATTAGCCTACCCCGCTACCTTAGTTAGCGGGTAGGATATGAATAAAAAAAATAAAAAATAAAAATTTAATCACCCACCTGCTAACTAAAATGTTGGGTAGAGTAAAAAAAATACATAGAAACATACACAACAGATAAGAGAAGAAAAAAATTCTCTCACCCGCTAACTAAGATGCCGGGTGGGATAAAAAAAAATTAAAAATTTCAAACAAAAGTACATGCATGCGTATACAAGGGAGAAAAAAAAAAAAAAATCTTCCACCCTCTATCTAAGATGTCGAGTTGGATAAAAAAAAAATTCAAACAAAGGTACATGCATGCATGCACTCATACACAACGGGGGGAAAAATAATTCTTAAGTCAAGTACATGCATACACAAAAAAAAGTACATGCATGCATACACAACGGGGAAAAAAATAAATTTTCAAACGTAAGTACATGCATGCATAAAAAACGGGAAAAAAAAAATAAAAATTCCCTACCGCTAACTAAGGGTGATAGAGAGGATTAAAAAAAAATAATTTCAAACAAAAGTACATGTATACATACACAACGAAAATAAATAAACAAATTTCTTCCACTCGTTAACTAAGATGTAGGGTGAGATAAAAAAAAAAAATCAAACAAAAGTACATGCATGCATGCACAACGAAAAAAAATAAAAAAATAAAAAATTCTCTTACCCGCTAACTAAGATGTCGGGTAGGATAAAAAAAATTCAAACAAAAGTACATGTATACATAACGGAAAAAAAAACTTTCTACCCACTAACTAAGATGTCGGGTGGGATAAAAAAAATTAAAAATTTCAAACAAAAGTACATGCATGCATACACAAGGGAAAAAATAAAAAAATTCTCCCGCCAACTAATTAAGATGTCAGGTGGGATAAAAAAAAATTCAAACAAAGCTAAATGCATGCATACACTAATACACAACGGGGAAAAAAATAAAAATTCTTAAGTACATGAATGCATACACAAACAAAAGTACATGCATGCATACACAAACAAAATTATTTTTATTTTTTTTCGTTGTGTTTGCATGCATGTAGTACTTTTGTTTGAATTTTGTTTTTTTTTCCGTTATGTATGCATACATGTACTTATGTTTGACTGTTTTTTTTCATTGTATATGCATGCATATGCTTGACTTAAGAAATTTTTTTTTCCCCGTTGTGTATCAATGCATGCATGCATGTAGCAGTGTTTGAAATTGTTTTTTATCCCACCCGACATTTTAGTTAGCGGGTGGGAGAATTTTTATTTTATTTTATTTTTTTTCCTTGTATATGCATGAATGTACTTTTGTTTGAAATTTTTAAATTTTTTTTTATTGCATCTTAGCTAGCGTGTGAGAGAATTTTTATTTTATTTTATTTTTTTCTGTTATCCGTTGTGTATGGTTCTATGTATTTTTTTTTTTTTTAACTCCTCCTGACATCTTAGTTAACGTGGGTGATTAAATTTTTTATTTTATTTTTCTTATTCATATCCTACCCACTAGCTAAGGTAGCGGGGTGGCTTAATTTATTATTTTTTTTTCTATCCTACCCGTTCACTTAGGTAGCGGATAGATGAAGGGTTTTTTTTTATCCTACCTGTGAACTTAGGTAACGGGGTGGAATTCCTTAAGTCATTGGATCATTATTTCAACGGTTTTAGATGTATTTGCTGGAATAGTAGATATAACTAATATTTGTTGTGGATCATTCCTCTCTCTCTCTCTCTCTCTCTATATATATATATATATATATATATATATATATATAGATATTTTGGTGATTCGGAAGTCAATACTGGTTGTTCGATGTAATTTTAATGGCCACACCATATATATTATATCCAAGGTTTACAAGCATAGGGAGAAGGAGTCCAATAGTCCATCCACCTAATAACAAGTGGAAATAAAAAGAAAACATTCAAAAGATGGCAACTCTACAATGTCTACCCATGGCAGAGACTAATAAAGTACTCTAACCATTGCAGAGGCTCATTAAAAGTATGTGAAATTCAGAGACTCATTAAGAAGTAACTAAAATGATCTTATTTTGAGCAAAGCGAAAAGAGAAATAGCTATTACTAAACTGAGCATTAAGATTCTTGAAAAACATGGAAGGTTGCACACTTCCAAAGCATCTTAGCATATGTCTCCCCTCTAAAGCCTTTGAACTGAGTAAGCAACAAATCCTCTCGCTCCGTTCGCTAAACTACCTCTCTCCGAGAGGGATATAATGAGCTATTCCTGCGGGGGTTTACTGCTTTAGCTACATTGTTGCTCCGGTAACTCCTCCGGGGGAGCTCGGTACACGAGCTACCACCTCCGTAGCTACCTACACAGCCTTCGTTTCCTACGGGAGTTCATCCTTCACTCGCCTACGGAATCTACGGCGGCTACGGAATGGTCTCCAGGGGATCGCTCAGTCCCCTCGCTCTACCCTTACGCTTCATCCCCTGTACACCTAATACAAGAAAGGGCTACAGAAGGCCTATAATGAGCCTATATCGAGTTCTATAGATGCTTGTAGCCTATCCCCAATGGATACTGGTTGGGGTGCTAAAAAAGCCTAAAGAAGGTCCCTACAGGTCGTATTAGGATATCTAGCATCTAAAAGTAAGTAAGAGATACAGAAAAGGTCTTCCCTTACTCTATTTCCTCTTAGGAAATAGTCGGGAAGTTGAACTCAATAGCAGCCGTAAAGGACCGTTTCCCCCTCCTCGCTCCGCTCGTCTCCCCTTGGGGGAGACTAGAACTTCCTTCGGAGATGTTAGTAGCCCCTGTCTCTTTCATCTGTCTGCCCGGGGTAAGTCGACCCACCTGTTTCCTACATGCAGACATGGGAAGGAGACTTGGACCGCTACTTACTTAGAATGAAGGGAAAGGGGGGAGACTGAAAAAGACGACTCACTCCCCCCCCACCACTCATAAAATATACTTCCACAAATCCAAAGCAATAGGACAATGCAAATATTAATGAATGTGTCAAATCATTTTGCTTACACGTCACATACAGGACTAGAGATAGGGCCTTGTAGGGTCTGAGCATATGAAAGCCTACCCACGAAGGCAACATTCTCAAGGAAGTTACTTAACCCCAAATCTACCTCTTGTTTCGACATACGTATCTTCCACCCTACCAAATGATCTCTTCTCTCATCTCTTACCCCTGTCTAAAAAAAAAAGGCTCCTCCATTAATATCTCTAGGGACTCTATAACACTACTGGATCCTAAATAAAGACGAGTAATAAAGAGGAATGTTGGCCAAGGAAGCCTGATTAGAAATTTATTGGACCTAGGATTTCCACCAATGGGCACACAAAGACAAGTATGTTTAGCACTCGAGATTACTTTTAAACAAATTGGCCCTCATCCCACATATTATCTCAAACAATTGAAGAATTTTTAGCACGTTCTTAAATTCTTGATGCCGTTCTAAAGAAAATGATGGTATCATAAGCAAATTGAAGATGAGCCATCATTACCTCCTACGACCCCGCTGCACAACCCTCCCTAAACCACATTCTTCGTATCTCTTGAGCATTATTTCTACTCAATACATATGCTACTAAAGTGAACAAAAGAGAAAACTCCAGATCTCCTGCCTAGGACCCTAGAAGCTCTAAACCAAGATGTAGGCTCATTCGTTAACAATCAATGCTAAATGAGCTGAAACAAGATCCTTGAATCAAGATCACCACGTAACTTATCATAAGCCTTCTGAAAATCCATTTATCACCAGGCCTTTTCTCCTGCAAACATCATCCGCCAAACGTAGCATCTTAGATTCATGAGCTTGTGATTTGTACCAACTGTTCCAGTAAGGAGTTTTGAAGTTTCATGAAATTGTATTATTGAATCTGTCAATAATGTTGCAACCTAGTGTTTTCCAATTTTTTCCATAAGTTTTATATCATCCATATTTGTGGGGTAAATGTTCAGATCCATTTCAATTTAAGCTAATCTTCCGTGGTTGACAGGATTTGACAACATTTGTCTGTGTATGCATTCCAGAGTTCCTCTCTCTGTATGAAACAGAAAGACTGGTGCAGGAACTCAGTAAATTTGAGATAGATACACATAATATTATTATTAATCAAGTGCTTTTTGAGGAAGAAGGTATACTTTCCGTGTTCATTAGAAGGTGTTTATTTTAGAATCATTTTATCCTTGTCTAGTACACAAGTTAACCACTATTAGGTTTCTGTTATAATTTTAGCTGTTGAATCGAAGTTGCTCAAAGCTAGAATGAAGATGCAACAAAAATACCTTGATCAGTTCTACATGTTATATGATGACTTTCATATTACCAAGTTGCCTTTGCTGCCAGAAGAGGTAAACAATACAACTCACGTTCTATAGCTACTTTTTGTTTGTTTTCTTCCTAGAAGTAGCTTACATTCTCTTGCTATGTTTAAAATTCCTTATATATATCATACAGGGATGGGGGTTACCCCAGCATAACCACACACACAAAAGAAAAAAATAAAAAGATTTTCATATTGTGAATAATACAAGTGATTTGATAGGTTTGTGGGGTTGAAGCTCTGAAAGCATTTTCACATAATTTCCTATCACCATATCAACCTGGCAACACTCAAGGCGCTACAGTGGAAGAGCTGGAGCAGAGAGTATCAACACTAGCACATCAGTTGAAAGATGCCGAAGCAGAACTAGAAAGACAAAGGAAGGGGAAACAAAAGGTGTGCGACTCTCCATGATCATCTTGTCGGCCCTTTTTCCATTTGCCAATAGGCAGAGCTTGCGGAAATTTTTATCGACTGCCAAGAGAAGTCAATTTGTATAATCTATTCCATATTTGAGGAGCCATAAATTGATAATGCAGAAGTTTTTTTTTTTTTAAATACCATTTTAGATGACAATAAATGAGGTTATTTTAAATTACATTGTATGATTTACAAGTCAGTGATGTTAACTGTGTGATCAGTGTAAGGTACTAATGGTTCAACAGACAGTTAATTTATAACTATTTAACCTTGAGCTTCTCCTTCATCTATGCTTTACAAGCTTCTTATAGCTTTTTGGTCGAGTCTTGGTTGGTCAAATTCCACTTTTATTCAAGTGTTTGATTTGGGGTCAAAATAGTAGTCCAATATCAGGGGGAGAAAAAATCATTTTATATAAAAAAATCAATTTAATTCTTCCACTTAAAACGGTACTGCAATTGCTATTAAACGAAAATTATGAATGTGGTGTTACATTTATTTACACTGACTAATATAAGATATTAAAATAGTAGAGGGTTTTGATTGTTGTATGTTGAGATGGCCGAGTTGGTCTAAGGCGCCAGATTAAGGTTCTGGTCCGAAAGGGCGTGGGTTCAAATCCCACTCTCAACATTTATTTTTTGATTTTTTCCATTTGTAATGAACCTTTGAATCATTTTCCTTAAATATTTTTTTTTTATAGATAATTATGTTTCCTTGATTTTTTTTTTTTTGCATCCTTATTTGTAATGAACCCTTTAATATTTTTTATTGGTAATTAAGTTAAAGTCAAACATTTTTCAGTTAACTAAATGTCTTGGCACTAGTACATATCCTTTACCTTAGATTTTCAAGTGATGAGTGCTCAAGTCCACTAGCAACATTTAAATATTTTCTAATTTTTATAGGTAAATTATGTTAAAGTCAGCCAGTTTTCAGTTAACTAAAGGTCTAGCACTAATTGCTAATTTCTTACTCTTTTCGTCTCTCAAAAATTGGCCTAATTTGGCTTCTTAAATCAAAAAATTGGCCTAATTTGGCTTCTTAAATCAAATTGACTATTTTTGTAAGTTAAATTTGTACTATTTTCTTTTAAATATAGGTGGAAGAGTTATAGTCATAAAAAATAAATCTAATATACTACTATTTCTAATTTTCAAGAGTTTGAAAATATACATAATTATGCTTAATTTTTAATTTTAAAATTAATTAATTTGACTAGAAAAATTAATTAAGCTGATTTTTCATGAACAAAGGTAGTAGCTTTTACCTTGGATTTCAAGTTGATGAGTGCTCAAACTAATACCAAAAACACCATTTTAAAATACAAGAGTTATTTTCATTTCTTGGAGTATATTTTCAAATTAAAAATTATTAATTCAATGAATTATAATTGAAATAACTATGAATGTTATAAACTATTCAATAATAGTAATTAAAAATTTGTTATTTTTAAATTTTGACAAATCATATTAATTTTAAATTTAAAAGTGTTAGACTTCAAATAAATCAAAATTGTTTTTGTATTTTAGAAAAAAATATTAAAAAAATGAGAGTATCTTAAGTCTTATGAACACAAATTTACACCAATAAATCCGATGGCCTACCCAAATCCCTTGTTTAAAATCTAACGGCCAGGATTCATTTGCTATTTTGATATACAAACAGGACCAGCTGACCACTTTATTACACCTCTCACTCCTGTCTTTGTGAAAATTGTTCATTCTCTGCAATTTCTCCAGAAGCATACGTCAGCACATACCTGTCCACAAAAATTGTATAATTACCGGAAAAAGGTTCAATCTTTTCTGTATTTGTCCATCTGGGTAGGACGCAAAATCCCCAAAGTTTGAGTATGAACTGAGTTTGTTGTATCACAAAAATTAGGGTTTTAGTTTGGATTCAATTAACAGAACATCTAAGGTCTCTGTTTGTTTTGGGTTTAAACTCTGTTTTTTAATCTATGGAGGCTTATAAGAGATGGGTTCGGACGAACAAAGACTATGTCCATTCATTGGAATCTCTGGTCAATGTGAGCCCTTCTAACTAGTAGAATTTGCATTATATATATATATATATATATATATATATATATATATATATATATATATATATATATATGTATATATATTTATTTTTTGGTAGTGTTGATTGTTACTTGTTAAATTGTTTGTTTATGTTGTTTAGCTTATGATTGGTACATCATAACTGATAGTCTTATAGGTGAAAGATACAATTTTGTGAACAATAGTATGTTCTGGGTATTGAAAATTATAATGTGAGAAGAATAAACATAATGCTAATGTGTTGAATTTGGGAGTGTTTGGCCAGCTTTAAACCATGCAACTACTATTGTATTTATTTGGTAAACATAGCAGTTAACATATGTTACACTTACAATTCCTTGATTGCATTGACTGTTACCTTCTTGGTTTTCAGGGTGTTATTTTTGTCTAAATGATTGATGGTAGCATAGGAATTGTTTGATAGGACTCGCTGAAAATCCTACAAGGAACCTTTTTTCTGTTGGTTAAGCAAATCTTCAAGCAACTTTACCTCATATAGGTTCGAAAATTTTATTCAGTGTCCATAAACTTTCTTGTAAGGTCAAATGTGAATTACGAGTATTTCTAAAACTTCCTATGTAACGCCCTCAAATCACTATACTTACTATAGCTGACTTGGTGCTTACTATAAATATCTAAATTTTAAGGATAAAATGTTATGATAGAGTATTAAGTCTCTTGTATCGATTACAAGGACTTGATATAAAATAATGAAAGATATTTGAAAATTAAGATGAGAACTTTGTTTATGAATAAAGGAAATCATTTATAAACTTAATGATTTAACATTTATGGTGAGCCCCCAAATCACTATACTTACTATAGCTGATTTGGTGCTCACTATAAATGTTAAATCATTATAAACCTAATGATTTAGCATTTATAGTGAGCACCAAGTCAGTTATAGTAAGTATAGTGATTTGGGGGCGTCACATCCTAAATCATATAGGTCAACTGAGACTTAGGAATAGGGTAGTTGAACCTTAGAAGTGATCAAAAGTCTAATAGCAAGACAGTTAAAGCATGGGTACAGATGTTGGTTCAATATGAAATGGGCATGATAGATCCTAGAAAAATGGATACACTTCGATCAGATTTTGATAAAGATACATGTTTCCTATATATAAGATTAGGAGAGAAAACTTAACACTTACGTAAATTATTACTCCCCATGTTCAAGTTTATGTGGAACTTTAAAGTGACTCATAGTATTAGGAAAGAAAACTTGATATTTATATTCCATAATTGCCCTCTATTTGAATTAAAAAAGGGCCTTGATTTGCGAAGGATGGAAGGTTTAACCTCTTTTCAAATTTAAAAAATACCTTGATTTTGATAAGGATGGTTGATTCAGTAGGATTCTTTTTAGTGTGTGTATATTAGGTAATATGGTCCATTATACATACCTTGGTTATGTGAATCGGCCACATATTTTTGGACGTCTCAAAATGGAAAGAGGCCTTATATTTGCAAGTAGCAAGTACTTTTTATGCAGTACGGAAGAAACTCAAGAAATTTATCATTTATTTTGTATTGTTAGTTAGGAATAAATATTGGTTTATTAATTTAATCATTTAGTAAGATATTTTAGAAGATTTAATTATAGTAGTGGAATTTAATTAGTAGAGTTTTATTATAGTAGTAGATTTTAATTATGAGAGTTTTATTATTAGTGTTCTAAAAATTCCCGCCTAGATCTAATTAAAAGCCCCCCTTGGCGCCTTGCGGCGGGAAAAAATCCCTCCAAGAAATTAGACGGGACTAGGCGAGGCCTAGACGATGAAATTAGGGTTGCAATTGATTTTTTTTTAATAACTAAGCTACAAAACTACGTTGTGGGAGTGAATGGTGAAGTTGAGGGTTTTTCGGGTCTTACTTTGGAAGCGGTTGGTAAAGCATCTGGAACAAATAGCGTGCTAGAGTTTAGTAGAAGTAGTAGAAATGTTTGAGTAAGATAACTTCATAAAGAAGATTTTGTGTCAGCTGATGACACAGAAGAAGAGGGAGATGAGAAGTATGAGTCCGATGTGGACATTATCTTGGAGGGATATGAAAAAAAAGAGTTAGAGATATAAAGGGATATGAAGATCAGGACTATTAGTTTGTATTTTTTATTATTTGTTTGTGTTTGAACTTTAAACAATTGTATGTTTGTGTTTGAACTTTGACATTGGCAATATTGATATGTATTTGAACGTTAAGTAAATGTCTTTATTATCTTTATTATAGATTATTTTACTTCATATTATTATTTGTTTGGATAAATGTACGATAAAATATTAAAATTGACTTAAAATAAAAAAATCCCGCCTAGCCCCCCTGCCTCCCGCTTAGCGCCTTTTAGAACATTGTTTATTATAGTAGTAGATTTTAGTTAGGAGATTGTTTTCTTTCTAAATTAGGATTTCTACTTAGTCCCCAAGTATTTTTTTATTTATTTAAGTATTGTAATACCTCATTATTTTGCAGATTATAAACTATGAATTGATTTTAGATTAAAGTTTTGTATTTGTGTATGTTTCTTTACCGATTCTTTGCGGTGATAGGTATTTTATTCATTCTTTCCATCATGTCCTACATCATAATGGTATCAAGAGCTAAATTACTGATATCTTTTGATTTTAAGCAGTTCCTTCCTAACCCTAATTTTTGGGCCTCCATTAATTGTTGAAGTTTGCTAGAGAATCAACACCAATATCTGAGGTGACAACTTCGTCTTAAACTTATCCCAAAATTAAAAAAAAATAGATTACAATAATTGCTTTTTCATATTTGATAGTCCAGACATGAATAATGATCTGAACTTCCTTTGGGCTAAAATCAAGCTACTTGATAATTATTCGAAATTGCAGGATGATGTAGAATTTTTTGAAAAGAGTCTTACAGATTTAAAAACCCATTACGAGTACATAACCACATGTCATGTTCGTCCATATTTTGTTCAAGCGCAAAGAAGTGTGGTTTGTTTAGCTAAAGTAACATGTTCACATGAGACCTACAAAGCAAATTCTTATAAAACAATTGATGAATGTCTAGCAACACTTAATGATATTAATAACCAACATGAAATTGGTGAGTATAAAGAAGAACAAATTCTCACATATTCATGCTTGTGAGAAACATGAAGCGGAAGGGAAATGTATTGAAAAATTTGCACATTCAAAGATGGTTTGCACTAAGGAACTTGAAGTTAAGTTTGCCCCTAAATGCGCAAACATCAAGGAATAAATGCAAAAACATCAAGGAAGATAAGTTAAGGTAAACTGTGTTGATTTTCTATTTCTGGATAATACGTTAGAGTCCCAAGATACTTTAAATTTTTATATTATGCCGTTGTTATTCTCGAAAATTGTGTTCATGATATTGAATGTTTGGATGCGCATATTTTGTTAGAAGGCATCTCTCGAATTGTAGTTTATTATTCTACGATATTTCAAAACTTAAGGACGGATTTTTTTTAAAGGCGAGGAGAATGATGCGGTACGGAAGAAACTCAAGAAATTTATCATTAATTTTGTATTGTTATTCAGGAATAAATATTGAATTATTAATGCAATTATTTAGTAGGATATTTTAGAAGATTTAATTATAATATTAGATTTTAATTAGGAAAATTTTATTATAGTAGTAGATTTTAGTTAGAAAATTATTTCCTTTTTAAATTAGGATTTTTACTTAGTCCCTAAATATTAGTTTTTTTTATTTAAGTATTGTAATACCTCATTATTTTTGCAAATTATGAAATATGATTTGATTTGAGATTAAAGTTTTATACTTGTGTATATTTCTTTACTGATTCTCTGTGAGGATATATATTTTATTCTTTCTTAATAAATTTAATATCATGATGATTGTAGTGCAACATTTATAATTTATGACCCATAACACTATTAATTACAATGTTATGTAAATAGAACTATATATATATATATATATATATATATATATATATATTGTGTGTGTGTGTTTGTTTAGGTTGTCCATTAAGAGTTGGGAGAATTTCAAAAGAAAAAGATTAGATATTCCCTTTACGTGAACTTAGATGTTTCAATTGGGATTTCACACACCTAGGAATATAGTATGAACCATGTAAAAGTTAAAAAGAGTTTCCAAATTACCCTTTCTTGTATTTTGCCCTAAATTTTTCTATCTGCATACTAGGGGTAAAATGGTAAAGGTAGCATAACAAAAAATTTAAGGTTACAAGGTTATGGATAAAAAAGGAAAGATGGACATCTAGAGGGGGACAAATTACTAAGGAGTGAGGACACTCAAGAAGAAGAGTAGGACATGTGTCCTAAAGTCTTTGTGAATCCTTTGGAAAAGGCTAATGATGAACCATGATTATTGTAATTTTTTGTTCATCTGATTGAGTTTTTGTTTGTGTAATTCTTTAATGCTTGGTATTAACAAGATGCCTTCCTCTTTTGACTACTGGATTGTATCTCCAGGGATTGACGTGGCTTCTTCCAGAACGGTTTTCTGACTCTGAAATTGGACCTGAAGCAGGTTTTGTGAAATTTTGGTAACACTGGGCTTCTTCTTGTTGTCTTAAAAATAAAAGGTTTTGCATATATTTTCAAGTAAACATAAATTTGATCACTGAGAAAATGAAATACGAGTGTTGTCTTAAAAATAAAAGGTTTTGTATTATTTTCAACTGGGCTTAGTTCAGTAATAAATAAATAAATCCCTCTCTTTTTCTAGATTAGTATTGATTAAAAAATAATTTTTTTATTTTGATTTTTTGATAAGAGAAGAAATTTTATTAATAGAAAATAAATAATACAATAAATGGAGGACAAGAAGTACACCCTCAGTAGGCTAAAAAATCAAAAAGAGGAGCACTTAAAAAAGTGCAACCTTCCAATCTCTACATGAATAGGCACAAAGATACCTTAAAAAGCCCGTATAACAGAAGCCCAAAGAGACGCAAGAAAAATAACTCTATCATTCAATAACTTTAAAGATAAATAACTTTCTTTAAACAATCTAGCATTACGCTCATTTCAAATTCCCCACAAGATAAAAAAGAATGCACATGTTCATAAACTTTTGGCATCGCTTTTTACTTCCAAATCCTCTATAACAAATTAGTATCATATTTTTCACCGTAGTAGGACACACTCACTCCTCTCCTAGCACTCCAAAGAGAGGGCTCGACAATTCCCAAACAACATGACAATGCAAAAATAAATGAGCATGTGTCTCAGTACTCTGCTTGCATATAAAACAAATGTTCGGGGATAAAACTTTGTAAAGTCTACGATCTTGTTAAATATCATTTGTATTCAATCTCTGTAACCAGAGACAACATAAAAGGCTCGACTTTGGAAGGGACCTTGGCTTTCCAAATGTACAAAGCCAATGAAAATGGATTAGGAACAATAGATCGAGTTAGAAAAGATGAGTAACTATTACAAGAAAATGAACCAATTTCGCTTATCAAAAGAGGTTTATATATAAACCGAACCAAACAAGATTAGCAAAGATTCCATCTCATTAGACTCGAAATTCGTGAGATTCCTGAATAAATGAAAATTCTAAGTAGATGAGTTCCCATCACGCTTTATGAAGTTAGAAATGGGAGCATCATGAAGTGAAGAAAATATGATATACAAGATTAGAAGCAAGAGAAAAGTAGTTATCTCCCAACCAATAATCCTCCCAGAATCGAATCCGATGACCATCCCCAACTCCATATCACAAATGTTGAATTAATAAAGTATAACCTTGGGACATGAATTTCCAAGGACTTGTATGAATAACATAAATCTTGCGCTTAGTATTCCACCCATTCGAACGCATGCCAAACTTGCTCCTAATAACCTTATGCCAAAGGGAATGAGGTTCCAAAGGAAATCTCTAAAGCCATTTACCAACCAAAGCAACATTCTTGAGGACCAAATTACCCAATCCTAAACTCCCTTCATGCTTAGAAAGTCGCCTTGTTTTCCACCCAATCAAATATTCTTTCCTCTCATTACCAGCTCCTGACCAAAGAAAATCTCTCATCAACTTCTCTAGGGTGTCAGCTACATTAACTGGGATCCACGGGAGTCAAAAAATTTAATCTTGTAATCCAAAAGAATTTTTGCTACAAACATTTTATTAATTTCTGGTCTATTCCTAACTTGCTGTCCTTGTTCATATTTTGTTTTGTATCAGTCGATCTCTTTTTGAACATATTTTAATTTCATCTGCAGTAACGTCATTTTTGGGCATACTCACTGCTGTCAATGAACATATAATCGAAACGACCCCTACCCAGTCACATGAAGGATCTGCCAGCCCTTCTTCCTTTCCTTACTCCTTATGCATAACTTTGTTAAAAGACTCGGAAACATTGGTTGAAGTTGTGGGGCAACAATATTATGGTGAGAACAAAAAGTGGAATTTCATTGCTGTCACAGAGGCTATCAAGTAAGTGTTATATTAATCTAGTGTATGCTAGTTCTTGTTTATCATCTTCATTCAATTATTTGTGTATTTGTAATTTGGTATTCCATTAAATCAGGGTATTAATAAGGCTAGCCATGTTCCGGAACTGGGGGTACAAAATGCTTCTGCATGGAGGGGAGAATCTAAATGATGGCAACAATTCAGATACCTTGAAGTCCCAACATGGATATGGAAATCTAATGAAGCATGGACAACAGCTTGGGCAAACTCCATGGAATCTTGAAGGAAGGGCAATGTCTGCACTAATTAGGTTTGGCGAAAATGCTAAGAGGGTTTCTGATCCAACATGGTTACGCAGGGTTCAACACCAGTATGCAATCATGGAGCCTCCAAGTAATAATTGTTATAAAACTTTTCTTTTTTAAATATGATCAAACATTATTATTCAAAGTTGGCCAAAATTTGCTTTTAATGATTACAGCTGTGGTAGTTGAGAGACCTACTCTTTCCAGTATATTGTCAGACAAGGGTCTTCCTGGCGGCTTATTTGTGTTGGGGGAGGTTATGTTCATCTTAAGACCTCTTATTTATGTTTTATTGATAAGGAAATATGGAATTCGTTCATGGTTTCCTTGGTCCATCTCATTGGTTGTGGACGTAATGGGTATGAGCATTCTTTCGCATGTTACAAGGTCATGGCATAGTAAGAAAGGCAAGCAAATTCATCTATCCAACCCTGAGAAGCATGAGGTTAGAGTCCAACTTTTGCGTTGTAAAACTTTTTATGCATCATTTACTAGAGAGGAGTCTCAGAGTCTGTTTAGCCTTCATAAGCATTTTGCCCCTGCTTCTTTTAGCCCTAATATTGTGAAGTAGATCTTTGAAGTATCCATTGTCTTCCCTACTAGTGTTTTAATAAGGTCTATTTTCATGAAACTTCGGTTTCATATCTAGATATAAAGAAAGTAAAAGTGGTAAATTTCAAGTGTCTACTCCATCTGCTTCCACACACACTTGGGTATACACCGACTCGCGGAACAATTTTGACTTGTAAAACAAATAAATAAATAAATTATTGGAACAATTTTGGTTAATACCAAGGCTTATTTTTATGATAACTTTACTAATGTTGTTCCGTTCTTGTGCTAAAGTTGATAGTGTATTTATGGTTTTGATACAGTTAAACAGGCGGAAGCTGCTATGGGCTCTTTACCTAATGAGAGATCCATTCTTTTGCAAGTATACCCGGTAATCATATTTTTCTCATGTCAGCCCATAATTGTTTTTGTTGGGATTTCGTAAACAGAACCGAACCAAAATAAAGAAAATCAGAAGGAAGACTCTCTAATGACTTGTTAAATATTTCAGGCAAAGGCTTGAAAGAGCAGAAAAACTTTTGGAACCCATACCAGTTATTGGGTTTCTTGCAGGTTTGTTTGATATTAGCTTCTCATTAAATTTTCTCATCACTTCAAGTATACTTTATCCAAAACAGGTAAAAAAAAATTAAAATTCTCAATTCTCATCTAAAATCTCTTCTCACTTTGCAGCAAAACTTATTGAGCTTATGGTTGGAGCTCAGACACGCTACACTTACATGTCTGGTTCATGATATGGAAATTGCAAGTTATGCTGCGCTTTTGCGATGGTGAAGTACTCTCCCATTTGTGCAGATTTTTTAATTTGCGCTTTCGGCATCCTTCATTTTACTTTCAGCTAAAACTGCTATGTAATTGTATCAAATTGTTTTGGTAACTTCAATATAAAAATAGTCTATAATTACATTCATTTTACCTCAGTTATTAATCCATATTCCGTAGCCAGTTTGTAATATCACAATGCAATAATCTTGGGTAATGATAGGGGTTTCAAAATTTTGGGTCTCAAATATGCATGTTATCATATTGATTGTTCAATATCAATGTAGGTTCTTTGCAATCATTACATACCAATGCAATGGTGACATGTGAATTTGATTTGGTTGTGTAGCAAAATTCGTAATAAATAGAGCGTGCTCCAGAACCAAATGTATATCAGACTTCCATACTCCATAGAGCTTAAAATTATGACTTATTATAAAAAGATCTTAAAACTGTATCAGTTTTTGTTTTCAGTACAAGACACAACCCAAAACTGAGCTTTCAAAAATTATTGTTGCTTCATTCGATAACTTGTTGATCTAGTGGCTGGTTCTTACCTTTTGGAATGACTGTGGTTAGTCTATCTTGAGCAATTCTTTACCTGCTCATTTTTATTTCAATGCTCTAGTTACAAGTTGATGTTATGTTGAAGTGTATTTATAACTTACCTGGGCCACTGGGTGCGTCTTTTATGGCCTTGTTAAAACTTAATCCTTATGATTTACATTTTACACATATGTCTGTGTGTGTGTGTATGTGTGTGTGTATATAAATATATATAAGGAATTGATATTTGCGGAGTTGCACTTTTGAGGGTAGAAAATTACATAGGTGCCCCTTTATATCACTTTCATGCTACACACACAACTGTTAAATGTTAATATATATCTGTATATATAAAATATACTGTCATCTTGATGAAATATCTTCCATGTTAAGTTTTCCATCTGAGACTATATAAACTCATTCCATGTGATCATATATGCAGGTATGCGGTTGTGCATGAAATTTGCCATACTCGCAGCTCTGTTATTTTTCTTTCCGAAATAAAGGAAGTCACTTAGTCTCCATCCATCCCCCCTTTCGAGAGAAGAATATATGATGCTTGCATGACTTTTCATCGATGCTGGAAATTCGGGTAATCTTTGTTTCAGTAAGCAACGCTCAAAACCTGGCAAATCTAGGCATGCAAACCAGCATTTTAACGTGCTAGACTATTATTTGTTCCATTTTAATTTAGTTGTAAATTAGTACTCTCTAATTTTGGAGTGGAGGGAGTATATATGATTGTACTAAAATGTTGATAACCATAACTTCTTACGAACTAAACAAGATATACCTAGATATCTGATTAACTATTAACTTTTATGATCATTATGTATTTTACTCGGAGTTTGTTCGTCTACCAACAATTAGTATGTTTGGGAGTTTCAAATGCATTTGAGAATTTTATTTGTCTAACAATAATTTATTTTAAGTACAAAAATATTCTCTCAAGTATGAAAAATCAAATCAACTAGCCCACTAAGTTTGAGCTCGGACAATTAAACCCATTAAATTTGAAGACGGGTAATTTAATCCATTTAACTTGGTAAATTTGGATCAATAATACTTTGGTGACAAAATAATGTGGTTGATTACTATCACTAGATTCACCCATGTATAGTGAATTAGCCGAGATTGTTATCACACATGTAGCACATCTTGATCAGAATTCGTAATTATCAAACTATTTATAACCCTGTTTACAGACATTACATAATTTATAATTCATGTTTTCAACCGTATCTATGAAGATATATTGATGATCTCAATTTTGTCATTTAAATTAATATAGCAGTAGTGGTTTTTTTTAAAGATACATTATTACGTTCCGCTCTAAAGAGCACATCCTCTTATTCTCAACCTTTACAATAAAGAATGATCAGGATGGTGGGGAGGAAGCGTATGCATACCGGTGGGGAGGGGAAGCGTATGCATACTGGAAACTCCAACACACATAATAATGGACTATAGTAAATCTTGTTTTTTGAGTTCAACAGATTAAATTGTTTGAATTTAAATTTAATGTATTAAATTATTTAAATTCAAATTTAATGGACTACGTTATTTGAGTTTGAAATTCATCCGATTTTTTATACTCTAAAAGATATACTTGTATCTAAAAGTTTATTTAGAAGATACATTTTCAACTCACGAACGACTCATACCCTACTGCTTCAAACACTAACAATTAAACAAATTTGGAGTAATACAATTTTTGACTAAAGTATAATTTGTATCCATGAGTTTATATGACAAATATCTAATACACCCCAAATTTTATAAGGTGTGTTCTTGCACTCCGACGTTTCTGTTTACGTGTTAAAATGTATCTTCTGAATATTTTTTCGGTAGTCCCGAATTTCACTTGTTGCAGTACTTTTGTTAAGGGGAAAATTGTCTAAATACAAAATAAAATAAAATCACATAATGAGAGAGAAAACAACTCAAGTTCAAATCCCATATACTTTTCTGTGATACACATACATACAAATGGTGCTTACTGTGTCCATTACTCCAGTTAAAGTAAACCCCAGATCGAATACAAATCATCTAACAATTTTTTATAAAAATTAAAAGGAACAAAAACTCAATTTCTCTCTCATTAATAACAAAGCAAAAGAATGAACCAATAAATCTTTCATCATCGACCATTAAAGGCACAAGCAGTTGCTTGTTAATCCTCGAAATTCCCAATATTCATATCATCGTCCAACAGTGGAGGAAGATTTAGATTGAACGAAAGGGTTTGTCGTACGACTCTGTGTCACAATCGTATACTATAGAAGACGACGAGTCTTAATCACTATGAAATTCCTCTACTTGAATTGGTTGTTTAAACCAGTGGTGGGTTTTAATTCGCGACGACACCGACAGATTCGACGTATGATTAATCCATGTATACCTATCTTAGAAATCTTCTCTCAACTTGCATAGAGATTTTTCAAGCTGTTTTTGTAACAACAATCTTCTAGCAATAACATCTTCATTCCATTAGCTTTTCTCTAAAAAAAATTTCTTTCTTTTCAATTGACTTTCAATATTTAAGAATTGAATTTTAGAAGATTTAGGGCATCTTAACATGTATCGTTGTAGGAGGGAAAGAAATTGAGCCAATTACCCCTAAAAAAGTCATATGGGTGAGATTTCTGGTTACTTTTAATTGATAAAATATTCGGAGAGTGCATTTTAACACGTAAACAAAAGCGTTGAAGATGCAAGAAGACATCTTATAAAGTTTAAAGTGCATCAGATATCTGACATGTAAACTCTAATATTCAAATTATATTTTTGTCTAAAATTTCTTTTACCTTTTTGTTATAAGTGAGTTAGATTTGGCAAGGACCGGACATTTGTAAAGCAAGTAGGTTTCCACCTAAACTGCCAACAGTTTCCCACTCATTAAGTGGAGTAATTATTTAGTGGTCTTGTGGTACATGTCACGTAGTGTCACACACCACTTATGTGAGCACTTAAAATGAAGTAACCTATTTTAAGTATGTACATGACACTACATAAGTAATATGGAGTATCACGTGACAAATGATCCAAAAATATCTAATAATTTTTTCATTAAGTGGGGGTGCTGGGGCACTACCATCAACAGTGAGCCTCATTAAACCTTCAATTTTACTATGAGTAATAACTCATGCAATGATGTGTACAATGATCTAATATAAAAATAATGAGATTTATAATATAAAAATAATGAATTTTATTATTTTTATTCTAGGATATTATACATATTATTACACGAGTCATTACATATAATAAAACTCTTAAACCATAAGCTCGGGCCTACACCCACAGTTTGGTCTACGGCCTCCTGCAGTGGAGGTGTCCCACCAGTCACCACCAGCCATGCCGACACCTGCCTTCCTCTTTAGACAGCTTGACTATCACAAATGTTGTGGGCCCTCCTGTGTAACATTACATAACCATATTTATATATTTTTATATTTAATGTAAATATATTTATATTATTAAAAGGGAGCAAATAGGAGAGCAAAGAATAGTTATTTGTTAGACTTTAGGTTATGTTTATTTATAAAAAAATATATTTAAAATTTGATTATTTATTTTAATTTAATATTATTTTATATTATATAATTATTAGATGAGAGATTATTAGTTTCTTAATGTTAGAATATTAATCTCATAAAATAATTTAATATTTTAAAATGAGAAGGACTATTAATCCTAATTTTTTTATGAGATTATATAATTTCACAAAAATTCCTTTAGGAATAACAAAAAAATAGTTTATATGACTATTAATACTCAATCATGAGATAAAAAAAGTCCGAAATAATATTAAATTAATACAAATAGTCCAATTTAAAATATATTTTTTACAAACAAATATAGTCTTAGACTCTACCCTCAGACTCTACCCTCATTATACAAAGTGAATGTGAAGTAAGGCGTTTATTTTTAGTGTAGTTTTTTTGAATAAGTATAAGTATATAGCATTTAAACATAATATTCAAATACTATATTCATTTTAACTATTAAAAAATAAAACATGACATTAAAATTCGTATCATACCCTATTTTTTAATAATTAAAATAAATATAATGTGTGAATATTATATACGTAAATTTGTCCAATTTTTTCACACCTTAGGCTTAAAGTACTTGGTATATTTTTTAACGTATGTGCTATTATTATTGAATGAACTTCTTACATTTCATATTTTTTTCTTCAATTATTTTAAAATTTTATTTTCAAAAAAAGTATACACACATACAAATGTATGTCACATGTAATATACATGAAACTGATCAATTTTGTTGATATAGTATTTTTTTAATCTTTTTTGTTTTTTTGTACTTGTCTATCTTGAGAAAGTGGAAAAGCCCATCCAACATGATAGGGAAGGGCAAAAAATAGAAATTTCATTTTAAAACAGAAACCCCACCATTGCTTCATTGGAGGCATCATTGAAGCTTAACTTTGACCCAAACAACCAAGCACAAGCAAATGGGACCCTAATAAAATAAAATGGGACCTATCTAGTGTCATCGTCTTATGGGCCCATTCCTAACCGTTGGATGTTCTTATCATCATGCAATTAGGTATTAGAATCTTGATTTATTAGGTCTCTCTATTTCTTTTACATTTTCATTTCTGATTGAGTTATCCAAGATTATTAAAGCAGTAGTATTTTTTTAGGGTTCATCATTCTTTTTCTATCTCATCCTCCTTTTTTTATAACTCATCCAATTGGGGTGTTTGTTCAAGCATGACCTCAATTAAAAACCAAGACGAAGATTCAAGAACCCTCAACAAAGCGCCACCCCAACAACCACCACCTACGGCGAAGCAACCACTTCTTATCGCCCCACCAACTGAATTCTCGGTATTAGCACCAAAGGATGAGCCAGACATGAACCACAGGATGCCGACAAAGCCGACGCAAACTCATCCGCCGAAAAGGGCCTCAACTAAAGACCGTCACATAAAAGTGGAAGGTCGCGGGCGACGCATACGGATGTCTGCCACATGTGCTGCCCGCATCTTCCAATTAACTCGAGAACTCGGCCACAAGTCAGATGGCGAAACCATCCGATGGCTGCTCGAGCAAGCTGAACCGGCTATTATAGCCGCCACGGGTACAGGAATTGTCCCCGCAATCGCCATATCGGTCAACGGGGCTCTCAAAATCCCCACTACGTATCCCGCCACGGACATAGACGCTGCTAGAAAGCGCAAACGACCCACAAACAGCGAATTCATCGACATAGAATCAAATAACTCAACAGTTTTAGCTCCATTAATGAAATCATCAACAACAACAACAATTCCAGCAGTAGCCGTGTGGGCAGTTCCATCAAATTCTACACCAACATTTTGGATGATAAACCCAACGAATCAATCTCAACTATGGGCATTTCAAGCCACAGCGGCGCCACTAGTGAATGTTTCGGCACGGCCCATATCGTCTTTCGTGGCGTCCATGCAACCTGCAGTGAATATAGCAACAGCAAAACCTCCATTGGAGGGTGTTTATTCAATGCCAATTTCTAGTACAACTTCCGTGGGAGAGAAAGCAAAGGTTACAAATTTAAGTTCTGCATCAAGTTCATCAAGTTCTACTAAAGTAAAAACAACGCAGTTATTGAGAGATTTTAGTTTGGAGATTTGTGACAAGAAAGAGCTTCCAAATAAGTCTAGTAAGTAGGAGATATCAGTATAAGCTTCGTATATTCTTATTACTGATATTTTTTATTTATTTATTGTCCTTAAACATTCACCATTTGTCTAATTATCGTTTACAAATTCCAAGTATTTTTATATGATTTAACTAAAAAAATTGTGACAAAAAAAATTGAATTTCTATGAGTACTTGGATGGCTTATATAGCATAATTTGCAAATTAAACAAGGAGAGTATGGAATTGGATTGTCCTATAATATGAGGTATGATGGATAGTTCAACGACCCAACTTACTAATTGTTCAAACCAATAAACATTTAAAAACTTTTAATCTACATTTTGGCTGAATGAGGTAGAGGTGAGTTGAGTATGAGTTTAGGCAACTTTTACTTCAACAATTTGGTTATGCTTGGCAATTCAACTAATTTAACCTCAGCATAAAATTAATAAATTACTATAAATTAGACAATCTATTACTATACATAACAAGTCAAATGGAAATCTTTATCTTGAGTCGAATAGTAAATTGATCGAGTTATTTTGATTGATCACGAGTTTCGAATTCAACATGTCATGTTCATAATGATACTAAATAATTTATATTTTGTGTTGTATTATTCCAATAATGTACGTACATGCATATATTAGAAAATACATACAATGATTTTGATATATATACAACTCTTCAATTTTGTATTCAGTATATTATAATCATCTATACTATACTGTTAATACTTGAATTATAACACCAAATAATATATATCATAATTTTAAATTACATTATCGACACTAGTCCGTACCTTACACGGATTATAAATCTAATATTATTTAGTAACTATAACTTGTTATAAATAAATGAAAATAAAAATCCAAATTTTGTTAATTCATTAAAACTGAATGATTTTAGGCATGTTCAGAAAACTGAGTAAACAAGTTTTTTTTTAAAGAGTGATTTTGCACCCACCTTTTTGGTAATAAAAATTACTCTCTTTGTTTCAAAATTAAATATATATTTTTAAAACAATGAGTAAAGATAACTTTACTTTTTCAAATATATTTGATATTTTTAAGATTAATTAAAAATGTAATAGTGAGGGCATGATACTAAATTACATAGAATATGAGTAAGGTTATGTTAGAAAAATAAATTTTTAATTTTGAAATTAAATATTTTTATACTGAATTACAAAAAAAGAAGAAAAAAAAAACAAAATAAAAATAAAAAATTTGGAAGAAAGGTATTTTACCAAACCAACCTTTTTGTTGTTTCTAAGAAACCCCTAAGCTTTGAGGTTCCAACTTTCTTCCCCTTGGGACCACCTGTGCACGTGGATTGAGATGAAAAGTAGTGCACGTGTTGCGTGGGGGCCACATTTGGGGATAAAAAAAGAGACAAGGTGGTGGGGGAGTTTGTTGAGAGTGGGGCCCTGACAGTTGTTGTTGGACCCACAAAAAGTGGTGGGACAAAGGCGGAAAAAAGGGTTCACCGGGTGATGGGACCACGCACGACGGAACTCTATCTACTACCTCCATTTTTTTTACCCGTCTTTTTAGTGAATTTTTTATATTTTTTTATATTTGCCATTTGTATATTTCAAAAAATATTAAATACTTAATTTTTCATACTATTCTCTATAATTAAAAGTTAATTTATTTTGTTTCTCATCTTTTCAATAAAGTTTAGAAGGCTAATTTTTAAATTATATACTCGATTTAGTTAATTAAACAAAATATTATTTGTATTTTTTATAACCTTGAAAAGACGGATAAAAAGAATCGAGATAGTAATAGGTTGCATCTTAATGGTGGGAAGCAGGTCCCAAGATGATAAAGATGAGACCCACTTTTGAACCGCTTAATAAGCAGGCTGATTGGTGGTCCCGAACCATTGGTGTGACTTGATTCAAAATTTGAGTTAAATTCTCTTCTCTAGAGTTGTACAGAAAGCTCGGAGCTTGCGGCCTAACTTTGATTCGGTCTAAATTCATGCTGATCAAGGTTTTAAACAGATTGTGATTTAGACCGGCCTATGGCCTAGGTCTGGCCTGTGATCTGGCCTGCTACCTACATGTTATGCCTTCCCTGGACTCCTTATCCTCAGCCCAGCCCAACGTCTGCCCAGCGGCCAGCCCAGCCACAGCTAACAACGGTTCACGTCCACGGTCCATCCATGCCTGCTCCAGCTGTCTCACTTCTCAACAATGATCAGTCCATCAGTCATGTCCCACCATTAATGTTTGTGATGATTTTACATCCTATTGATGTTCATTGAATTTTAGTTTGAACTGAGAGTTCTAAATTTAAACTTGTATAGTTGTCAATGTGACTATATTCGGTGGGCCTCGTATGTTGCAACATTTTAGCTTTTTTCCACTTTTTATTTTGAAAAATAAGTTACTCATACACTAATTTTACCTCGATTATAATTTGCGAATAACGTGAAATTATAAACGATAAGATAAAAATAATAATAATGTGTTGATCGATTTTTACTCTCTTTTATATCATATATTTATATACTTTAATAATTAATATCGACATAAATTTATTTTTTAATTTTAAACATAGAATTAACCATATGAAGAGAGAAAAGGAAGCTTGATGCAAGACTCATTTATTGGAGGAGTTATTTCATATTTCTAAAGTATGGTTATTGTTTGCTCTACCCTTTCACATTAGGGTGGATTCTTCACGGGTCCTATCACGTGTGGACTCCGCTCTCATGTGAGAAAATGAAACAAACTGTAATTATGCTTTAAAAATATAACATAATTTTTCCATCCGCGGCCCTATAACTTGTAATCCATTACCGTGTTGGTGAAATAGAAAAAAATATTTAATATTGAGAATGATAACCGAGAGAAAAATAGCATATGGATTGTACTTTCTGAATTGAATCTGCATATTATTATTTTCTTTATTATTTGTATTACTACATATTTGTTAATATATAATTAGCGCCTATAAAAATGGTTTTATATTATTAATGTGTAATTAGTGCACGTAAAAATATTAAATTATTGTCATATAAAGACCGACTAAATCACAACTTATATTTTATTGTTTAAACGTAAAATCGAATTCTACCCCAAATTTAATTTTCAATTAAAAATATCCTAATTCTTAAGTCTCAAAATAATTTGCACCCTCTACATTTAGGATCAAAATTATTTTGATGCAGATGGTACAAAGACTGCTTTACTTGATAATAAATTTTGAAGTGCAAATATAATTTGGGCCTAAATTAGCCCATCAATAAGTTTACCTTCGTTCCGTAGAATGGCTCGGCCCAGTACGGGCTTCACAATGCCTTCCTCCTATAATACAGCCCACAGTTTGGACCGCAATTCGTAGTACATAGTCCATACAGATGGTGAGTACTATACTCAATTCTCAAAATTGTTAAGTTTATATATAAAAAAATTAAGTGTACTAACATTAAACGACTAAGAATATATTTATTTATAAAAAATATATTTGAGATTGAATTATTTATATTAATTTAATATTATTTTGAACTATCATAGGGGATTAAATAGTCATATGAACTATTTTTTTTTTTATTATTCCTAAGGCTATTTATGTGGGATTATATAATTCAATAAAAAATTTGAGATTAATAGTCTCTCTCATTTTAAATTATTAAATGATTTTATGGGACTATTAGTCTAACATTAAAGGATTAATAATCCCTTATCAAATAATTAAATAATGTAAAATAGTATTAAATTAACTTAAATAGTTCAATCTTAAATATATTTTTTATAAATAAACATAGTTTTAGGGAAAAGTGTGAATACATATTTATAATCTAATTTCATCAAATATATGTAATCACAATCTAACCTCAACAAAAACACTTACAAAAAAATATGATTAATATAAATATTTTTTTTACTCTTATTTTAATAATTTTTATATTTTATTTTAATTTATAAATTATTTTAATTAAACAGATCAGATTTTATTTTAACTTAATTTAAAATTTATAAACCAAAATTGTATCAAAAACTTTTATTTAGATTGGCCACATAAAAAAAGTCCTGCATTCCGGGCGGGGGATTAAGGAACACACGAACCGACCGGAAGCCTCATAAAGCGAGTCTTTTTATTTTTATTTATTTTTGCTAAAATTAAATACATAAAGCGAGTCTTTACCATTCTCTTTTCGCGAAGCTTTCTTCTCGCTCTGTAATGCTTCTCTCTCTCTCTCTCTCTCTCTCATTTCTTCAAGGTCTTCTCTTTTAGCTGTTTATCTGTATACTTTATTTATCTAAGCTGCTGATCAATATTTCTGTTGGATTGCTTGGAAACTGACAAATTATGGCCTTTAACTGTACTTAGCTTTTGCTCGTAGGTGATTAACCATGTCTTCAATTTACTTCCTTTGTTTGCTCAAATTTATCGACTTGTCGAAGACATGCATTACACTAGTTCTCTCTTTGTTCTTAGTTGCCCGACAGATGTTCGATAAAATCTCAACCATACCAAAATGCATTAAAGAACTTGTATTTGTATACTCCCTCAGTCCACATTTATAATCCTCGGACAATTTTTTGTTTTCCCAATATGAGGGCGTATAATCTAAAAATAGAATAAAAATGATATAAGAGTTCCGAATTTATATCTTCATACTGAGACTTGCCTTTTGAAGTTTCTGAAGGCAAGAGTTCTAATGATGATTTGAGAATTGTGTGCTTCCCGGTGAGCTTTGCGCTTCACAAGTAGACAGCTCATTCAGTCACTTGTAAAAGATATCATTCAGTGCCTGAACGAGTTGTGCATTATGTTTTACAGTTTTAAATATGTGATATAGTTTTAAGCGAATACTTATTAAATGAAGTAGATACAAGTGAAATAAAGAAGCCTACTTATGATTTTGTAAAGTTGTTATTTCACTTATTTGTCTCACTTTCCTCTGAATTATGGGTATTCGAATAATTACGATAATATTTTTTTAACTTCAAGATTTGAATATACACATTTTAAGTTTGCTTTATATGTTTGTACTCGATTTTTGTACAAATATAATGTATTTGGTTTTCTATTTTTTTTAGATCAACTGTTATATATATATATAGATATAGATATTTGTGTGTGTGTGTAATTGATCACTTTGAATCTACCTTTGCAGGATCTATGCGACTTACTTAGTTCCTGCTGTAAGAAGTGACCCTAAACGACAGCTGGTGCAATAGGATTCTTTCTTTTCATTTCATCTTTAATTTTTACTCCCTGCCATCAAGGGCGGAGCCAGAATTATTTTTCAACCTGGGCTACCCCAAATACCAATTATATACATAAGAAATTGTCCCACCAAAATCAATTATAAATTCAAAATTATACATAATAGTAAGGTTTAAAGGTACATAACATATAAGGAAAAAGGAAAATAAAGCATACCATTTAAGCTGCATCCTTCTATGCTTTGTAGAATAGACTTCGTCTATTATGGAATCTGAATCGATATTTTCAACAAGCTCTCGTTCAATATAAATCATCATAGAATCTGCTAAAAACTCCTCTTCCATTTTATTGCGAAGAGCAGTTTTAACATGTTTCATAGCTGAAAATGCTCATTCTGTCGTGGCAGTGGGAATATGTAGAGTCAAAACAAGACGAATCAATCTATCAATCAAATTATAATGCTGCGATTTATTTGTTTCAACTAATCTGCGACACAATTCAGTGATAATAGACATATTTTGAAAGCTCTGATGATGGACCACATCAAGTTTATAATGATTCAGCTGACATCTCAAATAATGCATTTCTTGTTCACTGCAATTTCCTGGATAAAATTTCTCAACAAGCTTGCAAATATCATCAACTTTGAATGATTTAAAGTTGTCATTCGGCTCTAAAGCAGTGCTAAGCATAAGGAGTTCCATTGCTCCATCACTAAATCTGGAATTCAACTCTTCTTGCTGAAAATCTATTGTTGAATTAAACACATCAAAATGATAGTGTTGACAAACTGTTATCGATTCTTTTTTTTGGCATGGACGACCTGTAACCCTTTTGTATGAAGCATTCATATCTGGTATGTCAATCTCATTTTGTGTGCAAACTGATTGCACATGCTCAAGGAGATGATCAAATCCCTCTTCTCTCAAATTGTGAAGTAGAGCTTTAGTCGTTGAGACTAGATCCATGGCATTTACGATGTCAAGAGATTTGTGTTGCAAAGCTCTACAAAACAAATCAGTAATCCCCATAATTTTATGCATCATATATAGAGTGAAAATAAATTCAAAAGACCTCATTATGATCAAACAACCACCAGCTTCTCCACGCATAGAGTTAGAGGATCCTTCATCAACAATACTTTCAAGCACTAAAATAGTTGCACCATACATATCAATTAAGCTACAAATAGAATCAAAATGAAAGCTCTACCGAGTAGATCCACTCTGATGTAGATTACCAATCTGATTAATGCCTCTACCAGTATCATGTTCACCAGAAGCTACCATACGTTCAATTTCAATAGCTTGAGCATAATGTAACTCAGTATGTCATTTGGGAGAAGCACCAATGAGATTGATAATGGCTGTTAGTTTCGAAAAAAATTGTCAAACAGAAATCTCTTTTGACGAAGCTGCAACTAATGCTAATTGTAGTTTGTGAGCAAAACAATGTACATAATATGCGTATAGACAATCTTTAAGCACCGCGCATATTACTAGCACCATCGTACCATTGACCTTACATATTAAGGATATGCAAATTATATCGAGCAAGGACATTAGATATTTCTTTCTTCAATGTTGAAGCAGTAGTGTCTGAAACATGCACAATCTCAAAAAAACGCTCTCGTAAGAAATCATGACTGTCAACAAATCTCAAAACAATAGCCATCTGCTCTTTATTTGATGCATCTTTGGCTTCATCAACTAAAATACAGAACTTTGCATCTCCAACTTCTTCACGAATTTTTCTTCTAACTTTGTTTGCAAGAATATGCAAAATTTCTTTCCGAATAGTCGGTGAAGTATATTTAGCATTTTTCGAAGCTTTCTCTAAGACTACATCACCAATGTTAACGTTCAATCGACCCATAAATCTTATCGTCTCGATAAAATTACCTTGATTACTAGAAGTTGGAGATTCGTCATGACCTCTAAATGCACAAGCTTGCAAGCTAAGCCACTTTATACTCTCAATTGTTGTCGTAAGTTGCAACCGATTCTTCTGAACTTCTTCTACAGTTTGTGCATTTAACACTTTGTCAATATGTCCAGTTACTTTCATCAAGTCTTCAACACATTTAACTGCATTCCTATGTGGTGAAGTAGGACCTCCCACATGCAACAAAAGTGCACATCTAACTCCATCATTAACCCTTTTCCAACTATTAAACCCTTCAGTAATGAATGCAGGATGGAGAGACACCTTATTTTGAAAAACAAAGCATGGAAAATAAAATGCAGCATCCTTTAATGGAGAGTACTCTAACCAAGGAAATGATTCAAACCACGAATATTGAAATTTTCAATTTTGTGACCTTGATTTAGTCCTTGGGTACTCTGCCAACTTAGGTTGATACAGACCCATTTTGATATAAGCTCTCCTAATTTCATCTCGTTGATTAACGGGATGTTGAGATATAGGGATCCGAATCCCAGGATCCCGTTCAAGAGTACTCATATCAATTTCAACTCTTCAAGATTTGAAAAAGGGTGGTTGGTGATCTGAGATATCAACATTAGATGAAGAATGCCCTTTAATAGTTGATGCACTTTCTCTTGGTTTAAAGAAAGAAAACAAAGTTTCTTCTCTCTTGCTTCATTGACTTTCCATTGTGACTTATTCAAATTGAAAATCCCCAAAACCTATGCGCAACTTTCCTACAGTATGCAAGAGCAAGTATTCGTATTTAATACTATAACATAAATTGACAAAAGATCGAGTATTTGAGTGATAATAACTTTTTTTAAATCAACTTCTTATAGTCATTTGCTCTACAGGAACTAAACAATTAATCAACATGTACAGAGTTATGCTCAATATTGGGAGAAAGGTGGAAAATCATGACTATGGACAAGTACCTATATTGGTTGTGCAATGACCATATTTCTGTAAGTATTTTAATATCAATTGGAATAACTAGATTAAAATAATTATTCTGTACAAGCATAACTAAATACAATAAGGAATATACAGTTGAAAAGAGCAAAATTAGGAAAGATACTAGAAAAATTTCCTTTTAGGTATCTTTTTCAAAATTCACCTTGAGATAATTAAACAATCAAAAACTGATCTCCTAAAAAATCCACTTAAATTTGAAATTACTAGTTTCTTAAATTATAAACCGTGAAACAGTAACAATAAATTTACATAAACTAAAGGAAATTCAAGGTGCCTCCATTAACAAAGATTCAAACAAAAGACATACATGACACAAGACAATATCATTATGAATTAAATCAAACACAATAAACAATTATCCAGAATTATATAATTAATAAATAGAAAGAGATAGAGAAAAGAGAAAAACCAGCTAGATCGTGGTGAGAAGTGAGGGATTTGTGCAAATCGACGAACTGTTCACAAATGGTGGCGTAAACGGCGATTTGCTTGCTATACATACTAATTAATCAAACTAAAGGCATAACCTTTAGCAGCAGATTTACAATTACTTCAAACACAGAGAGAGATGTTCTTGTTCCGTTGCTGCAAATCGATGATGTTCTTGTTCCGTTGCTGGCTGCTTGTTCCCATCTCTTGAAATTGAAATGTTAGGGCTTTCAAATTTTATCTGAGTTGGGCTAAATATTAGGTTGGGCTATTGAAGATATATGAGTATTAAATTTTACACAAAAATTTCACCCGAGCTATAACCCACCTTAGTCTATACATGGCTCCGCCCTTTCCTGCCATGGATGATGCTGTTTCATTGGAATCGTTCGTACCACAAATTATACTCCGACCTTTGCTTATTGCTTCAAACTCATCTACCCTAGACAAAGCCTTAAAACGGCTTATAGAAATTGCTAGAGCAACTGATGGTCGCTCAGACCTTGCTTCCAGGAACATCCTGACTACTGTCTTTCAACTCTGCCAATCTATCTCCTACCCTTCTTGTCATCGCCTTATTTTATTGTCTCTAAAGCTCCTCAGAAACCTATGTGCAGGAGAAATAAGTAATCAAAAATCATTTATTGAACAAAAGGGAGTTGAAATTGTTTCT